>JAJJWW010017498.1:539083-582652 GCA_023531295.1 Papaver armeniacum
TATAGAGATTATCAACAAAGGTGGAGATTTGTAAAGTTTGTTAATAACCTTCAGTACAAAGAATGTGGTCTGCAAGATAACCAAATCTTGGAAGTCAAGTATTTCTTAAGTTAGGAAACAGGTAGGAGTCTAGACTTAGGAAATTAATAGAACTTGGTCGGCAAGAATTTATTCTTGGCCTGCAAGTTCTGTCAAGTATAAATAGGTTGGTTTCTGTTGAGGTAAATATAAAGTTTTTGAGAGCTTTTTCCTCTAGTCGTAGGTTTACACAATATTGAGAGTTTACTCTTGTCAGGGTTGTGAGATTAGAGTGAAAAGGTAAGGGCTACACGGGTTCTTGTAATTGTTCTTCAGACTTTCATATAGTGAAAAGTATCATCATTCTACAGTGGACGTAGGTACGTCGAACCACTATAAATTCTCTGTGTCAAGTTTTTGTTTTGCTATTCTCTGGTTTAAGTTCTTTATTTGCTGGTGATATTCTTTGTATGTGATTGATATTAAACTAACTAGAGGATTCAGACCTTTACAATTGGTATCAAAGCCAAGGTCGTCTAGTTTTGTTTACTCAAAGATCAAAGTAGACGGTTAGAGATGGTAGGACCATCAGGAGAAGTTTCATCTGCAGCAAAAACATCAACAACAAAGTATGCAACCATGAGGATCGATGTGGAGAAGTTTAATGGGAGGACAGATTTTGGACTTTGGCAAGTTCAAATTAAGGATGCGCTGATTCAACAAGGTCTGCATAAAGCCTTGAAGGAAAACATGCCGGCAGATATGACTGATGATGATGAATGGGAAGAATATGATTTGCAGGCTTGTGCTGTAATTCGTTCGTGTTTATCCAAGGAGGTCATGTACAATGTTATGTCTGAAAAGTATGCAAAATCTTTATGGACAAAATTAGAGGGTTTGTACATGACAAAGTCTCTCACAATTAGATTGTTTCGCAAGAAACAAATGTATCGATTCCGATTCAAAGAAGGTACGTCTGTTAACGAGCATATTAATAGTTTCAATAAGTTGATGACTGAATTGACTAATGTTGGAGAAGTTTTTAAAGACGAAGATCAAGCTATGCTACTACTATGTTCTTTTCCAGATACATATGATACATTGATACAAAGTACACTGGCATCAAAGGATACTATCAAACTAGATGATGTAATTGCTGCTTTATTAAGTGATGAGCTCCGTAAGAAGGATGCAATGGAAAGTGATCAAGCTGTAGGGTTATATGTAAACAATGGGAAGAATGGGCCAAAACCTGGAAAGAACAAATCCAAGTTTAAGGGAAAAACCAAAGGGAAGTCTGAATGTTATTGGTGTCATGAAAAAGGGTACTGGAAGAGAGATTGTCCTAAGCTCAAAGCTATAGAGAATTGTGAGTTAAATTCACAAGTAGCAATAGCTGAAGAAGGCTCTGAAACAGGAGAAGTGATGACGGTTACATGTGGTGATCATCATGAAGTATGGATTTTTGATTCTGCTTGTTCTTATCATATGAGTCCAAATAAGGACTGGTTTACTTCTTATGAATCTGTAGGAGGTGGTATTGTACTACTTGGTAATAATTATGCTTGTGGTGTAGTTGGGATTGGAACAATTAAGATCAAAAATCATGAAGGTAAAGTATACACTTTATCTGGGGTAAGGCATATTCCTGATTTGAAGAAAAATTTGATATCACTTGGTACTTTAGAGTCCAAGGGTTATCGTATTGTAATGGAAGGTGGATTTACGAAGGTTTTAAATTCAGATTCTAAAGTGGTGATTCAAGCTAAGAGAGAAAGAAATTTATATTTCTTACAAGGAGGAACTGTGGTAGATGGAGTTTATGTTGGAGTCGAAAATAAAGAAGATTCTAGTATTTCGAAACTTTGGCATATGCGGATGGGGCATATAAGTTAGAAAGGACTAGAGATTTTGTGCAAGCAAGGTTTGCTTGACAAACTGAAGAAAGCCAAACTAGATTTCTGTGAACATTGTGTTTATGGAAAACAACATAGGGTGAAGTTTGGTAAAGTAATCCATCGTACTAAGAGTATTATGGATTACATACATACCGATGTATGGGTCCTTTTAAGGAAGTATCCAAAGGAGGAAGGAGGTACTTTGTCACTTTTATCGACGATTTCTCAAGGAGAGTATGGTTGTATGCTATGAAGACAAAGGATGAAGTTGTCGAAAATTTTAAGATATGGAAGACTATGATAGAAACCCAGACATGCAAGAAGGTGAAGCGACTACGGTCTGATAATGGTGGGGAATACAAGAACGACCCACTAAAGGAGTATTGTCAAAGTACAGGCATAGTTAGACATTGGACAGTGAGAAAGACACCTCAACAAAACGGGGTAGCGGAGCGGATGAATCGTACCCTTATGGAAAGAGCGCGGTGCATGTTATCCAACGCTGGTTTGGGTAAAGAATTTTGGGTTGAAGCAGTAAATATGGCGTGCTATCTCATTAATAGATCACCATCAGTTGCTATTGAGTTGAAGACACCTATGGAGGTATGGTCAGGTACACCTGCTAATTATGATTCCATTAGAGTTTTTGGATGCCCGGCTTACTATCATGTTAGAGAGAGTAAGTTAGATCCTAGAGCAAAGAAGGCCATATACATTGGATTTGAAGATGGAGTCAAGGGTTACAAGTTGTGGTGCGAAGAAAGTCACAAAGTTGTTATTAGCAGGGATGTTACTTTTGACGAAAAATCTTTGTTACACCCTAGCAAAGAAACTATAACTCAGGTGGAGGTTGATACTCAGGTGGAGGTAAATAATGGTGAATCAGAGGAGGAAAAAGAAATTCCTCAAATTGATTCTACATCTCAAGAAGATGCAGTTGAGGAGGAGGTTCAAGATGAAGAATCTCAGCAACAACAAGATGTTATTTCTTTAGCAAACAATAGAGAACCACGCAATAGGAAGCCACCAGCATGGATGGATGATTATGTAGCATTTGCTTTTATGGCTTATGGAGATGAGCCATGCACTTTTCAAGAGGCGATTAAAGAATCCAATGTTGAAGAATGGCCAGCAACTACGGAAGTAGAAATGAATTCTTTATACAAGAATGAAACTTGGGAACTAGTAAAGTTTCCTAAGGGTAGTAAAGCAATTGGTTGCAAGTGGGTGTTTGTGAAGAAAGAAGCAATTCCAGGTACAAATAGCATACGGTATAAGGCGCGTTTGGTAGCTAAAGGTTATGTACAAAGGGAAGGTGTTAATTACAATGAAATATACTCTCCAATTGTAAGACACACTTCAATCCGTACCTTGTTAGCTATAGTGGGATCCTATGACTTGGAGTTAGAGCAACTCGATGTCAAAACAGCGTTCTTACATGGTACTTTGGAAGAAGACATTTATATGTCACGCCCTCAAGGATATGTTGTTGCAGGTAAAGAAGAGTATGTATGAAAATTAAAGAAATCATTGTATGGGCTCAAGCAATCGCCTAGACAGTGGTATAAGAGATTTGATACATTTATGAAGGAACAAGGGTTCACACATAGTCTTTATGACAGTTGTGTGTATACAAAGAAGTTACAAGATGATTCTTTGATTTTTCTACTCCTTTATGTGGATGATATGCTCATTGCTGCGAAGAGCATGGTGGATATTGAGAGGTTAAAATCTCAATTAAGTAAGGAGTTTGAAATGAAGGATTTGGGGGCTGCTAAGAAGATACTTGGAATGGAAATTCAAAGAGACAAGAAAAATGGCAGATTGTGTCTTACACAGAGACAATATCTAGAAAAAGTTCTAAAGAGGTTTGGTGTACAAGATTCAAAGCCCATGAGTCTACCTTTAGGTGGACATTTGAAATTGTCAGTGAAGATGAAGCCAAGTACTGAAGCTAATGAAGAGTACATGTATCGTGTTCCATATGCAAGTGCAGTTGGCAGTTTAATGTATGCAATGGTTTGTACTCGATCAGACATTGCACAGGCAGTTGGTGTTGTTAGCAGATTTATGGCAAATCCAGGGAAACAACATTGGCAAGTTGTAAAGGGTATACTGAGATACCTAAAAGGAACAATAGATGTTGGTTTGGTTTACCAACAAGTTACTAATGAAGAACCTAAAGTCTGTGGGTATGTAGATACTGATTATGGTGGAGATGTTGATCGTTACAGGTCAACAACTGGATATGTTTTTACTTTGGCTGGCAGTCCTATAAGCTGGAGGTCTTGTTTACAATCAGTTGTAGCTCAATCAACAACATATGCTGAACTGATAGCTATAAATGAGGCCATAAAGGAAGCAATTTGGCTTAAAGGTTTGGTTAAATTATTTGGAATCAAACAAGAATGCATAAATGTGCATTGTGATAGTCAGAGTGCTATAGCATTGTTGAAGCATGAAGATTTTCACGGAAGGGCAAAGCATATCAATATTCGATATCATTCTGCGAGAGAAAATATAGAAGGTGGAGAATTTTTAGTACCAAAAATTCACACGGAGGACAATCCTGTAGACATGCTGACAAAGGTGGTACCATTGAGTAAGTTAAAATATTGTTTGAACTTAATCAATAATTTATCAGTGTAGGCACCGTAAGTTGCAAGGTGGTAGAATGATATACGTACGTGAAGTGAAGAACAAAGAAGGTAGCTGAAGATTATCAACAAAGGTGGAGATTTGTAAAGTTTGTTAATAACCTTCAGTACAAGAATGTGGTCTGCAAGATAACCAAATCTTGGTAGTCAAGTATTTCTTAAGTTAGGAAACAGGTAGGAGTCTAGACTTAGGAAATTAATAGAACTTGGTCGGCAAGAATTTATTCTTGGCCTGCAAGTTCTGTCAAGTATAAATAGGTTGGTTTCTGTAGAGGTAAAAAACAGTTTTTGAGAGCTTTTTCCTCTAGTCGTAGGTTTACACAATATTGAGAGTTTACTCTTGTCAGGGTTGTAAGATTAGAGTGAAAAGGTAAGGGCTACACGGGTTCTTATAATTGTTCTTCAGACTTTCATATAGTGAAAAGTATCATCATTTTACAGTGGACGTAGGTACGCCGAACCACTATAAATTCTCTGTGTCAAGTTTTGTTTTGCTATTCTCTGGTTTTAGTTCTTTATTTGCTGGTGATATTCTTTGTGTGTGATTGATATTAAACTAACTAGACGATTCTGACCTTGCAAAATGTTCCATTCTGGATAACGTGTTTGCATCTTGGAATTGTTGTAACTGCAACAGCTTTAGGGTGCGCGTCTTTGCCATTTTCAATAATTGTACCAGTAGAACTACAATATCCTTTTCGTGAGTTAAAGTTGTCCCACCCACGTAGAGTTCTGAACTCATGGGATCTACCAGCACTGATATGTCTACGTTAAGCACCATTTATCTTTTCTTTTGCTTTAAAAAAGAAAAGATGATTAGAATGTTTTCACAATTGCGATAAAAAAAAGAAGAAATAAAAAATATGTTTCACATTTTGTGAAGGAAATTCAAAAAAATGTCCAAATATATTGTTGAAAAGTAACTGAAACTTGTTTTGGAGTTTGTTATTAAATATATATTGTTGACGCATAAGAGCTTTGATTGCTACTTATCGTGCTCAGTCCTAAAGTTGGGATTTGTTACCAAAGAATCTCTTACTCCTGTGCCTAACAAATAGCTTGAGGTAAAAGCAATTCCAAGAAATGAACTGCCAATTTGTCCACTTTAAATTTTTCCATCATTCAGTCTCACATGCATATATATCTTCCTAATTACAAAAGGCACAAATATCTTTTTTTTTTTAAAGCAAAGGCACAAATATCTATCTCTATATATTTCAATGTTGCGTTCAGTCTCAATGTATTTAGACATGATCTCAGAAAATCTGAGTTTCAGATATATAGGCCAACTCTGCAGTCATTAGATTGGTTCATTTCATTCTCCAACTTATTAATTACTTTTCTCGGTTATTACTGTGATGAATTATTTTTCATCACATCTTAGTATTTCCTAACAATTACAGTATATTTTTCTTTTCTAGTTTGGGCGCATCCTATAATTGTTTCGTCTATTTGTGTACTGTAATAAAATGGCGGCAGCAGAAACATCCGATGAATTTGAACTACTTACGTCAAATAATTACAGAAGTTGGGAAGTTGCCATGCTTGAGAGGTTTGGATGTCGTGGATGGACAAACCACATCTTCTCTAGTGAAAACAGAATTGAACTCTCCAAAGACAAGGAAGTTCTTGAAGAAATAAAAAAGTCATGCAGTGCAGAGATGCTTCCACATGTTATGTATGCAAAATTTGCTAAAGAAGCTTGGGATTGGTTAGCGGAAGCAGGTGTCTGGACGGACTTAGAAAAAGGTACAAAACTACATAAATCCTACTCATACTGAAACTGCTTGGATCGAGTTTTTATTTTAACTGGAAGAAAATCTATTTGTAGAATATAGATAACCACTACTTTGATTTTTTGGGTTCCATAAAAGTCTAAATAACTTCTATAAGTGTAAATATGATATGATTAAAACCCATAATTAATCCTAAGAGAAACTTTGAATATTTCTACACCCTTGTCCCTTTCAAATCAGATTAGGAAGAAGATGAAGTAGGGTTTTATCCACTATGGAACGTAGGTAACTGGTTCCACTGGATTTGTAACCCCTATGAAATTCGATAACCCTTGGAACTAAAACATCCTTATTAGAGTACCGTACAAACAACCATTCCCAGCAGCTATTTGCTCACAAATTAGGATGTTAATACTTTAATCAACTTTAAAGTACTCATCCATGTTATGGTTTATTTTTCAGAAAATTACAAAAACATGCTAGCAGCAGCAGCTACAGCAAGAGAAATTTTAGACTTAGACGATGTTCCAGAGGTTGATAAAGTTTTAACGAAACGCAACTACAGAAAATGGAAAATATATATGAAAAACGTATTGTTAAGTAAATATCTTTGGACAGTTGTTGATGGTAGTGATCCAATTAGATCACGATCATACAAGACGAAAAATCATCATGCTTTGGTCGCCATAAGAACGTCATGTGGGGAAGATATGTTTCTTTACATTGATGAAGAAAATGATGCTAAAGATGCTTGGCGCAAGTTAGAGGACAAGCTAGGAGCAGCTACAACTGCTTCTATGGTGTATTCTAATGAAACTATACAAGGGAATGAATTTCTTACAGTCAAAGTAGATCATGAACATCTTACGGCAAGGAGTAATCATGAAAGTTGGGTATTTTGTATGAAAAATTACTTAATAGTTCAAAATCTTTGGGGTTTTCTGGAAGAGATGGAAATATCAGACTCTGTGAAAGACGAAGAAGCGCTTGACGTAATAAAAGTTTCATGTGCACCCGATATGCGAGCTTACATTTTGTACATGGATTGCGCCAAACATGCCTGGGAGAAGCTAGCAACCGTAGCAGCTGCTTCTACAGAAGATGAAGGTTGGAATACTTTACAATAATGATAAGTAAATTAATTTATAAGTAGATAGCTGTTATAATGGATATAGTTTGATTTTCTAATAGAGTTGAATGGATGGAAAATCGACTTCTATGGGGAGGTATAATATAATTTTCCTTTGATGGAAGGAAAAGAGTTTGAGAGTGGAAAATAAATTGCATGGAGTTGCCGAACTCCACCCTTAACATCTTACTTGCCAAATTAACGCATTCTTAGTCTATTCTTAGTCCCTAATGTCACATGTATTATCTATCAGTTCGCGAACATCATTCTCATTGCATGAGAATAAAAGAAGCAGCAGAAATAAGAGCAAATTTGAGTACACGTTCAGAAGCTGATAAGGTCTTGACAACACAGGGGAACTACCGGAGGTGGCGACATTACGTGGAACAGTTACTGCGGAGTCGATTTCTGGAATATGATGACGTGCATTCAAATGACCACCACCCTATAAAGGAAATCGAAATCATCAAAGAGGCATGTGGTCTTAGAATCATTAAAGAGGCTTGTGGAAGAGAAATACTGCCTTATATTTATCGCACAAAATCACGTAAAGAAGCTTTGGATACTATCTCAAAGGCTTTTCTTTGGGGCCAAAAAGGTTAGATTTTTTATTTTTATTTTTCTCGTAAAGCATTGCGCGATTTATAAAGGGGATATCAGTCTTATCAAGTGTTGTTACCATTTCATCGATCCAACGGCCAAGATTGATGGGATTTTTTTGTCCTATATGAAACGATATTAGCACTTAGTAGGACTGATATCCCCTTTATAAATCATGCAGTATTGCTGGTAGTGATTTATTAATATTAATCAATGAATTTGATTGACCACAGATTACATGAAATACTCACGACTACTCCACGCTGTCCAGAAAAATGGATTTCGGGAACAGATAAAAGATCGGAATGGTGAACTTTGGAGGGGAGCACACAAGTTTTTTCGAGATTTCCCAGAAGCGTTGGAAGCTGAAATTACCGAAGACGGATCAACAGCTCTTCACGTTGCGGTTCGGTTAGGTAGAGTTGATTTTGTGAGAGAGTTACTAAAACTGATGACTGCGGCACAAACAGAATTAAAGGCACGGCAGGGTAATACTGCCATTGCTGTTGCAGCTAGAGGTAATAACATGGAGATTGTCAAGATGCTAGTGGATAAGAATCGCGACTTAGTACAAATTTATAATGAACATGGACTTCACGCGGTTACTATAGCTGCGATCAATGGAAACGAGATGATCATGCGCTATCTTTACCCATCCACAGTCGAACATCTCAACAATAACTGGCACAAAAAGAGTGTTCCTTCTCTTCTCACATCTGCAGCAAGACTTGACGCATTCGGTAAGATCTGCATTGAATCTAAAATTAAGTGGATTTAAATTACGATCTTAATTAAATTTTATTTATGCTTATAATCAGCTTGATTGGAAGACTTATATCGGCATTATAATCCCACTATAACATACAGATATTGTCCGCGATCTATTAAGTAAATTTCCAGCTGACTATGCTGCTCTTCAGCGAGATGTTCATGAAATGATTCTTTTGGGAGTATTGGCCGAAAAGCCTTCTGCGTTCCCAAGTGGAAACCACTATGGACTTTTAGGAGGATGGATGTATCGGTCGGGTTAGTGATCCCATCATCGATGCCTTATTTTAATATGACAAAATTTAAATTCTAGTGATTTTCATTTCTGAAAGAATGAATTCTGATGGAAACCCACACTTGTTATACCTACATATAAGAAATTAAATAAATTTAGACTCCATGCAATGTGGTGTCTAGGAAGCTGCCGCAGAACCCTGTGATGTGAGTGAAACTATACATTTTCTTTTAGAAAAGCAAGAATATGTGAAGAACTTCTCTACGGAATCATTAAAACTGTACGTAAGAATTTTGTGTTCTTTACAGCCGGATGCAAGACGAATGGGATAGTGTTGAAAGCTCTCAAGCTGATTGGTATGTCTCCGGCCTGCTAATCAATTTTCTCTTGCTTTAATTAGTCTTCAGTTTCATTATAAAATTCTGTAGCCTGTTGAAAACATATAAGTATTATTTGTTAAATACATCCAGTTACTTATATGCGTATGGAACAGTTCCAGGTGTGGTCAAAAGTAGGGAAAAACATGATCAAACCGCGGAAATAGTCCAGCATGTTGGTTCCCTGCTTCTCAACATGGATCCTCTCCAACTCAGAGAGTCGTTAATATATGATGCAATTCACCGATCAACCATCAATGGAATTATTGAGGTATTTGAAATTCTTATTGATACGAATCCATATGTAGAGCATTTCAAAGATGAAACTGGGAGAGGTTTATTTCAAATTGCTATAATTCATCGCCAACAAAGTATCTTCCAATACATGTCTCGGATGGGTCAAAGAAATCAGAATATGGATCTTTTGGACAACTCTGGTAACAACGCCTTACACTGTGCTGCATTTTGGGATCCATCTTCCAAGTTAGTGCATGGCCCAGCACTGCAAATTCAGAGGGAGATGCAATGGTTCCAGGTAAACTCTGTACAACATATAGATTAAGGATTATTAATATCATATTACCTCAACAGTCACAAATTTTTCCAACTCTTACCCGGCCATGCACTTCTTAATTATAAACTCACTTTTTCTATCTATCTACTTTTGATGATATGAAAATTTTAGGAGGTGGAGAGAGTGGTTCCACCAAGATACAAAGAGATGAGGAACAATGAAAAGTTAACGCCTGGAACATTATTCTCCCGTGAACATAAAGATTTAGTGAAAGAAGCAGAAAGGTGGATGAAAGATATGGCCCAAGCGTGTATTATTGTCACGACTCTTATCGCCACAGTGATGTTCGCAGCAGCATTTACATTACCTGGTGGAAGTGATCAGAATACAGGCGTCCCATTCACTTTAAAATCAAGGGCTTTCAAGGTCTTCATGATTTCAGATGTCATTTCGCTCTTCGCGTCATGCACATCTCTGTTGATATTCTTTTCGATATTAACAGCGCGTTACGCAGAACGTGATTTCCTGACATCTTTACCCAGGAGATTAATACTTGGGCTTTTTACCCTCTTTTTTTCTATAGCAACCATGATGGCAACTTTTACAGCTACTGTCGTTATTGTTTTTCGTGGAGAAGCTCGATCCAGCGCATACATATGGGTGTCTATCTTAGCTTGCGTCCCGGTTATCGTATTTGCATTGTTACAATATCGGCTATTTGTCAACCTCATCTCATCTACATACGGACGTGGTATTTTTCGCAGCAAAAGAGTTGTGGTATCCCCGCTTGTTAGTATTGGTTATGGATAATTATCAGTGACGGAGCTACTTCTTGGAATTGGTTATGGTTGTTTACTGCCAGCCTGCGGGGTATTAGTATTTCTCTTTTGATTTGATTGCTTTTTTTAGTTGTATAAAACAAGAACTATTCCTAATTCAATGACTTTCAGCCGCTGCTAATTCATGTCTTACCCAGCTCTCAAGCTGCAACATATTTCTGTCACATATACTTCTCCACCGGGGCTGCAAAATATGCACATTCGTTATTAGTATTTCAACTCTAAACCATAGATTAGGCGTAATTTATCAAGGATGTGTCCATTCAGTTACACAAAACTGTGGCGGCGAAAGAGGCATCATCTCGGGATAATTCAGCTCCGATTTGACCTTTCCATTGCTGTAAATGGCTGGCGATATCTGGTTCCAAGAACAATCCAATGCCATTATTTTGATCTATAGAAAATGAATCTTCCCCTGTTTTATTATCTCTCAAGTCTTCCCCTCAAAGTTTTGGCCTGAGCAATTTAAACTCTAGGAATATGATGTTTTTCCTTGTGCCAGTCTCAATTTTTATTCGGTTTGATCTTCAAACTTTACATTAGCCAGTAGTAGTACATATACACGCATAGAAAGAGCGAGAGAGATTTCATTTGTTCTGGTTTTAGGCCTGATCGAGTATTGACAAACAGATCCACGAGGTATTACTAGCTCAGCAATCAATTGTAATGGATCACCAATATCCACGCCGACATCCATAAAAGAACAGGATATGCAACAATCAAGCAACGAAACTAAACTGCTGGGATCATACAATAGTGAATCCCATTTTGACACAAACACAAACATGGTTGTCAACTTAGAACTATTTTTAATGTGTATATGTACAAAGGAAAATTGTCTTAGATCAATCCTACATCTTTAATCAGTATTACAATAGAACCATAATTCGTACATCAGATTGAAACCGCCATTGTCATCTTTTCTCAAATTTATGGTCACAATGGAACTCAGACATTATACGTGCCAAAACCAAATCAAAAATGTATAGCTAGAAGGGAAATGAACAGTCTAGAACTGCAAACGTTGAAAGATTGAGGCATTGATTTTGAGATTACTGACAAAAATTTCTCTAGCCCATTCGTGGTGTTTTACTGAAACATTTATATGTGCATCAATCATTTGTGCATCTATCTATTTTCTGCATCGATGATCAAATGTTGAAGATTTTAAAATAAATAATCATACATGGAGGATCTTTTCACTATTGCATTCCTACTAAAATAGTAAAAGAGGAATATAGAACTGAGATCTCTCCTCTATATTTCATAACAGATCTTGTAAATTGAAATCTAGATACAAAATCTTCCTGTACCATTACCAAATCTGCCTCTTTCTAACACTAGATAAAACTAGATTTTATTGGTTCTTTTATCCTAAATCGACTTGCTGGCGTTGAAGGTATCGTCAACCAAGAGGAGAAGGAAAATGTGGAAGTTGTAAAAGAAAAAAGAGGAGAAATCAATATTTTGGGAGGAGAAATCATTATGCTGTGAATAATCAGCTTACTGTTGCACTCGTTTGCCATGAATTGTTAGTCGCCGCTGATGAAAATCAATTGGATAGATGAAGGAACATTTGTTTGTTTTTAGGGTGTTTTTTTTCTTTACAAAAGATGAGGATCGAGAGGAGGGAGGCGCAGTTTGGATGCGACGAAGCCCTAGTTGACAACAATACTATTACTTTCCTTATATAAGGGTTAGACATCTGCCCCTTATGCTTAGGGTTTACTCATCACCGTTTATTTCAGTATTTACCATCTGATCTGATGGCTTTAACGTTCAAGAATTGGTGCTAGCAATCTCAAACAATAAAATCAAAAACAAAACAATCTCAAAACCCGTATTTATTTTTTTTCATACTCAGTTTGAGATTGGGTACAAAATCATACCCAATCTCAAAACCCTTATGATTCAACATTTTTGCTAAACGTCGGCAGGGTATTTTTTGTCAACCTTGCCGAGTAATGCTGGTCGGCAGCTTCCTAGGTTGAATATAGTGCAGACTTTTTATCTCTGAAATTAGCATTTTACAGGGTCGGCACGGTATTCATCCTTGTACCTTGCCGACTATAAGGTAGCCGACAAGGTAAAAAATCAATAAGATGTCGACTAGTGAAACATTTACAAAAGTCTCCCATGTGTCAAAAATAATAAAGTCGACATCTTCTTCATTCACCAACCTTGTCAGCTGGATATAGTCTGCATGTTATTCATCTGTAGACCTTGTCGGCTAGATATAGTCGGCATGTTCTTCATTCGTCGAACCTGCCGACTTTTCATAGTTTCAGAACTGAAAGTGTTGATTTCTTCTTTAATTTTGAGTATGATTTCACACATCACCTTTGCAATCCCCTTTTTAGAAGTGTTAGGGTAGTATGTTTTCATTTCCGTTGCAAAAAAAAATTCTCGAAACAAATTTTTTTCATCAAAAATCTTCCCACATGAGTTCAATCAAAAACAAAATTTGATAACTTAAATTCATAAATTTTAATCTACTTAATTAATTCATCTAAACTCAATTAATTAACCTAATCGGAATTTTTAGTGTTAATTAAACAAGGGTAAATTTTTAAAAAATCTGATATCTTTTGAAATACACACCGGATTTTTATAAAATTAACGTACTTGGAAAGCTCTTTGAAATACCTACGTAATGAGTACAAATAAGAATATTAAATTTTATTTTACGAAAAAAATATCATTGGTATCAAATTTGGTGTTATTAAAAGAACAAAATTCAAACATGTGCATCGCACATGTGGCATCAAGAAAGAATCCTTTTCGGCTAAACTTTTCATTAGAAATTCAGTCATTTTACATTGCCAAAATCGAACCTCAACTTATGTTAATCGCTTAGTTTTGCATTGATCATATTGTAGAATAAGAATATAAATTCAAATCTACTTCCATCTTTCATCCCCTCACCAAATTCCATCTTGTTGATAGTCATTTTCTCTTACAACCAAGATATATACCACTATATTGCCAACCAAGACACCTTACAACTGCCATACTGCTAAGACTTATCTTGCATTGGTTATAGCTTCCTTTAAATCTTTTTCCGTGGAGCCAATGAGGAATTGGTGTTATATAGACATCTCATAGATGTATGTTGCCCATTGCTCGAAGAAATTCGAAATTCTAACTTATATGGACATTTCTTAGAAGTAATATCACTCGTTCAATAGACAATTTTATTTGCTGCGTCACTGATCAAACAGATTGATTCTTCATTTTCTATTGGTAGATCCGGAATCCAAACGGCTATGATTCATAATTATTTTTGATGAAATTACTAATCCTGTAATTTTAATCAAAGTGTATAGGGAAATAACAGTGTAGAATTGCAAATGTTGAAATATGGAGTCATTAATTTTGAAATTACCGACACAGATTTCTCCATTTGGCTCATTGGTGGTGTTTCATCAAAACATATATCTATTTCAAGATTTCAATATAAACAAAATCATACATGGAGGATCTTTTCATTATTTCGTTCCTACTAAAATGAGAAAAAGAAAAATAGAACTGAGATCTCCTAAATTATTCATAGCAGATCTAATAAATTAAAATTTAGATACAAATCGTCTTCTTCCATTGCAAAATCTGCTGCCTCTTCCTAACACCGGATAAAACTAGATTTTATTGTTCCTTTCATCCTAAAAGACGTACTACTATAGATGTGCCGAACAGGACACACAACTGAATCATCAACTTAGAGGAGAAGAAGCATATGATGTTTTAAAACAAAAAAGAGGATGCACAAATGAATATTTTGAGAGGAGAAATCATTATGCTGCCAATAATCCGAATGTTCTTGGTGCTATTGAACCTCCACCACTACTTGCTTCTGCCATGATTTTGTTGTTCCCGTAGATAATCAGGAAGATGAGAGATCTGGTGGCGGTGGTCTAGCCAGTGATGAGGAAGGCATCACAGAGCAGAGGAGAGGAGAACTAAAAGGGACGATAGATATCTTTTAAAAAAAGTGGAGAGGGGCAGCATAAATCAACGTTTTGAGAGGAGAAATCATTATGGTTCTTGTTGGTGATGCTGCTGCTATTGAACCACCACTACTAGCTTCTGCCATGATTTTGGTGTTGTTAATTGCCGTCGATGAGAATCAATCAGATAGATGGAAGAACGGCTGGTATTTGTTTTTAGTTTGTTTTTTTTCTGAATTCAGATGAGGAAGAAGAAGGAGGCTCAGTTTGGAAAAAGCCCTAATTGAAACCACCACTACTACTAGTTATATAAGGGTTTGACATCTGCCCCATTTAATTAGGGTTAACTTATCATCGTTCATTTCGATTTTTATCATTTGACTGTTAGACTGACGGCTGTGATATGCACTTTCATTTCCTCAAACTAGGATGCAAAATTATAGTGTACCCCAATATAGAATTACTCGGCCGTCCCACCATGGCAGCGGTCATCTGGTGTACCCCAATGTAGAATTACTCGCATTTTTATCAATGGAGAATTTAAATACAAGGAAATTTGTCTGATATCAGTCCTACTTGATTAATCTGTGATAGCATCAGAACAAGAACTCGAACATCGGACTTGAAACAACTTTCTCTTTTTTTCCCGAAATAATCCAAAATCATAGAAATGTCTCTCTTTTTTCCCAACGAAAAGAACTCTCTTTGAATTTGTATTATCATTAGAACCAGAGTTGGGATTGACACCACCATTATCGAATCCAAATATCATGGTCACGATGGAATTTGAAGTAGTTTGATCGAATTGTATAAAAGGGAAATAGACATTCTAGAATTGCAAATGTTGAAAGATTGTGGCATTGATTTTGAAAATTACTGACAAAAATTCACTATCTAGCCCATTGGTGGTGTTTCATTGAAACATACATATATGCGATCAAATATTGAAGATTCAAATATAAACAATCTTTCGTGGATGATCATTTCATTTTTTTCGTTGTTATTACTGTAAAGTAAAAAGAAAAATAGAACTGAGACCTACTAATTCATAGCAGATCTAGATATCCTCTATATTTCATGACAGATATATTAAATTAAAATTTATACAGAAATTCTTTCTCTTCGATTACAAAATCTGCCCCAAGAAAAAACTAGATTTCATTGTTTCTTTGAACCTAAAACGCCTATATGTACCAGCTGATGAGGCTGACCATCAAAGGAGTGGAGAACTGCAAAGAGTGTACCGATTAAGAGAAAAATATAAAGCTAATAATAAAACATTTTGAGAGGAGATATCATAATGCTGCCAATATCTGCTTGCTGTTTTTGTTATTGAACCACCACCACTACTCGCTTCTGCCATGATTTTGTTATTGTTGTTGTTGCCGTAGATGACCAGATAGATTTTCGGTTTTAGGATTTTTTCTTCTTTACACAGTTGAGGAGGAAGGAGGCACAATTTGGATGAAGCCCTAGTTGTAAACAACTGTACTACTACTTATATAACGGTATTATGATCTGAGTGTGGCAACTTCAGCTTATGTAAAGTTTGAAAATCAAACCGAAGAAACATTGAGACTAACAAATGAAAGAACATCATATTCCTAGTGTCAAAAAGTTGCTCAGACCTAAAGTTGGAGGGGAAGTATATTATCCTGGTATGCCATGATGTTGTTGTCGGCTCTTCTTCACAGTTCTTCCACCAAAATTGAAGTTATCAAGATGAGATTTTTTTTTTATCGGTAAATTAAACGTTTATTAAAAGGGGGAAAATTAGTACATGATATATGAACTCAAATGAAAACCGACTAAACAAGACAGCCAAGACTAAAAACCAACCCCCAAAGCCAAAGAAAACTACCAGTGTCGCAGCAGTGAATCCAACTAAACCACAAACAAAAAAGAAGAGAAATGCCAATGACTGGAAACAACTGGCAGACAATCATGACTGGAAACATGGATGGAGACTAGACGAAGGCTGGCTGACTTTATAACTGACAGCATGGATGGAGGCTGGATGGGAGCGTGGCATAGTACTTAGCTGGAAACTGGTTGGCAGCACCGCTGGCAACACAGATGGGAATTGGTTGGCATCACCGCTGACAACATGACTGGAAACTGGCTAGAAGCACGACTGGCAATTTGGCTTCGACAGGTGACCGACGGTTGACTTTTATCACTGACCAAAGGTTGATTTTGACCATTGACCGGATGTGTCTTTGACCATTGACTGGTTGTTGACTTTACGAAACGGTGGATGAGCTGGTAGCTATGTCGGTTGGCTGGATGGAAGGTTTGGATGAGGAGAAATCATAATAATGTGAACAACCACCACTTCTTTTGCCATGATTTTGTGGCCGTTGGTGGGAATCAGATAGACTAGGGAACACGGATGAGGAGGAGGAAGGCATAGTTTGGGATAAAGCCCTAGTTGAAAACAGTACTACAACTTCCTTATATAAGGGTTAGACATCTGACCCTTTACTTTAGGGTTTACTTGTTACGGTTCCTTTTAAGATTTACCATTTGATCCGACGGATGTAACGTGTTCTCTAACTAAACCTAGTTGCAAACGGCTGTGACACTGACACATGTGAAGGACTTTTATAGTGTAGGATTTTCTTTATATTATTTGCCGCGTCAATGATCAAACAGATTGATTCTACATTTTCATTTCTATTGGTAGATCCATAATCCAGAGTATATCATAACATTCGTGGTGAGATATTCATAGATGAATTAAAACAACAACAACAACAACAACAAGAAAAATAAAAAATGACAACGATTCATAATTCTTTTTATCTTTCACATACATTAAAATTGGATGTACAGATGATTAAAAACTAACAAGCTGATTCAGTTCTTATGCTTCTGAGTCACTGTTGGAATTATATTCACAGAAATTTTATACTTTTGAGGATGCTACCTTAGCACCCTTTCCTCTTTATATTAAATTTTGCCTTTTTCAAAAAAAAAAAAAGAATTATACGAAATTTTATTTTGGGCTCTTCCAAGGGATTTTATTTCTTTGTAAAATCATCTATACCTGGCCAAGATCATAATAATGAGGAAGGCATTACCTCCCCTACAAAAATTTAATTAGTAGAAACCTCCTCGTTATATTTTCCTAGAACCAACAAAAGACCAAGATGGTTATAAAAAAAAAAAGCATATGGCCGAGTTCCTAAGACCCGAAACTTTTGTACACGTGAACCCGATTTTACACGTGGACTTTGTAAATTTTCCAACGTGTAAAACCGATAGGTCTCAAACCAAAATAACGCTTATGATCTTGGTCTTATATATCCTATTTTTTGGGGATAATTAACATAATTATGATCTTGGTCTTGGGATTTTACAAATTTTATCTTGTTGGAAAAGTCAAAGTCCACGTGTAAAATTTGGTCCACGTGTACAAAGTAGCGATTTTGAAAATTTGTATATTCAGGATAGCCAAAAGATACATAATACTTTGGACGGCATCAAAATGTAACGGGGGAGGTTTCACTAATTTAATTTAGGCACAATTCGAAAATTGAAGCATGGGAGGTAACGCTTAATTATGATCTTGGCTAGGGGAGGTAACGCAAATTAACCCTTTATTTTATTTTCATTACAGAATCTTGCTCTTCCAAACACTGGATTTTATTTTCTTTGTAAAATCATCTATACCTGCTGGTGGCGGTTCTGGTGCCGGTAATGAGGCCTTTTAATTTAGTAGCTAAAAGGGAAAGAAGAACTAAAAGGGACGATAGAGATCTTTTAAATTCAAAACAATTTTCCTAGAACCAACAAAAAAGAATGAATTCATCGATGATCAAACTTGTAAGTTCTTATTTATAAGTTGGTAGTAGGTGGGATATATTCATCAATGAACTGAACAAATTAACCAAAAATAAAATAAAATTGTTTATCTATTTTCACATACAAAAAAATTGGTAGTATATGGATGAAACCCTAGTTGAAAACCATACTACAACTTCCTTATATAGGGGCTAAACATCTGCCATTTTACTTTAGGCTTACTTGTTACCGTTCCTTTCAGTTTTTATTACCATTTTGTGACCAACCCTAGTTGCAAACATCTGGGATCCGCCACCTGTAACGTATTCTGCGATTAACCCTAGTTGCAAACGGCTGGGACACATGTGAAAACACTAGTAGTGTACGAATTTTTCTAAGGTGGTGTTGCGTGATGGAGGCTAGTGTCAAGATTTGGTGCTGGAAAATTCGATTGTGGAATCCAAATATCATGGTCTCAACGGAATTTGCTGATATATAGTCTTGTAATTGATATACTTACTAATCTTCTAATTTTCATCAAATTGTATAAAGGGGAAATAAACATTCTAGAATTGCCAAGGTTGAGTCATTGATTTTGAAATTTCTCTATCTGGCCCATCAGTGGTGTTTGATTTATTTTCATTATTTCCTTATACTAAAATGTGAAAATGAAAACAGAACTTAGATATCTTCGATAATTAATAGCAGATCGATCTACTAACTACTAAATTAAAATTTAGATACAAAATCTTCCTCTTCCATTACAAAATCTGCTGCCTCTTCCTAACACCGGATAAAACTAGATTTTATTGTTTCTTTCAGCCTAAAGAGACTTGCTATTCGTAAGTGCTGAACAGAATAAACAAATGAATCATCAAGTAGAGGAGAAAAAACATGTGGAAGTTGTAAAACGAAAAAGAGGATACACAAATGGATATCTTGAGAGGAGAAACCATTATGCTGCAAAAAAAAAATCTGCCATGATTTTGTTGTTTTTGCTATTGAACCTCCACCAATACTTGCTTCTGCCATGATTTTGTTGTTTTTGTTGCCATAAATAATCAGGTAGGTAGATGAAAGAGCTGCTGTTATTTGTTTGTTTTTAGGGTTTTCTTCTTTACGCAGATGGAAGGGGAGGCACAATGAAGCCCCTAGTTGAAAATAATACCCTGGTTTATATAAAGGGTTAGACATCTGTCATTTCAATTTTTTACTAATGGCTGTAAATTTTTCTATGATTGACCGTAGTTGATAGACTACAAAGTAAATACGGCTGTCATATGCATATGATAGGTGTGAACCTAAGCAGAGTGGATAGTACAGTAGTGAATCAAAATTTGATACAAAAGGTAAATAACCTCGTTTGATTGGGGGCCATGAATATTAATTGGGGTCTTGACATTTTATTTGCACCCCAAATTTTTCAGGGGCGTATTAAACTGATTGTGAAAATACTATTTTACCCTTCACTAAAAATAAATCTTAAAAACCTATTAACCCTTAATCCTAAGCCCCAATTCATTTCTAGTTCTAAACAAAAAGATCACTCCCTCCCCTCTCACCCTCTCGACTCTTCTCTACTCCTCCATTAACGACACCAAGAAAAAGACAAAATTTCTTCAACCGAAAAATTACAGTTACAATAAAAGGGTCGTCAATTCGTCAAGCTTAAACCCTAACGATTTTTCATATTCATAAAGAGACCATAAAAAATCGTTAGGGTATATGATGATCAAGATAACGACCATATTTCTGGTTTTCATATTTTTACCCTAGATTAGAGTCGTTAACATAATATAGAAACCTATGACGATCCTCTATGGACGACCCTTTTTTTAAAACGTCAACGACCCCAGGTGAAAAACAAACAGCCTCTGTGTCCAAAAAAATTTCAGAGTCGTCTTGGTATAGACACACAAAATAACGATTCTTTGTGACCCAAGCTAAGAGTCGTCAGGGTATATCATATTACCCTGACGATTTTTCATAACCTGGAAAAGTTGCAGGTTTGAGTCGTCATTTATGGTGTCAATACACTGACGACTTTATAGAGTCGTTGGGGTATACATCCCTCGACATTGTCGACTCTTTCTCTGTGTTGTGATATATATCCAATTCATGGGAGAATTTAAGATAATCTTACCATCAACACAATCATCTTTGTTACTTGAACTTTCTCCAACATCATTTCCCCTACTTGAATTACTCATTTCTAAAACCCCAAGTTTTCCTCTAAAACCTCCTCTTCTTCTCAACTCACAAAAAAAAAAAAAAAAATTCTAAAATCTGATTTTAATCTAACATAATCTAACCACACTAATTAAATTAACTTTATTAAGTTTTAATACTAATCATTCAGGGGCAGTTTAGGTATTTAGAAAAATTGCTAAGGGGTGACCCAAATTAGGCTTGGATGACCTTTTTTGTCCTCTAGTGTGAGGCCCCCAATTAATATCCATGGCCCCCAATCAAACGAGGGTAAATAACGGTCGAATTGCATGCATTTTGATCTTTTAGGCCAAGCATTATGGTGTCCCATTTTCCTTCCCTATCTCTCATTTGTAGGGAAAAATCCCAAAACGCGATCACTATGATCTCCCATATCCTTAAAATCTAAGGGAAATCCCTTCCCTACAAAGTGGATCAGATGTGATCCACTTTATAGGGAAGGGAAATGAGTTTCCGTCAAAATTTCTACTTTTTTGACGGGATCTGTGTTTCCGTATTTGATTTTTTTAATTTATCCTAAAACTTTCTTTTTCCACTCTTTTCTTTTTACTAAAACTCTTTTTTTACCTATAATATCTATTATTTACCTATTATATCTCAATTTTTTTACTCTCTAAATTATAATTTTTTTTACCTAAACAAATAAATTCCAAGATTTTTTTAATTTATCCTAAAACTCTTTTTTTACCTATAATATCTATTATTTACCTATTATATCTCAATTTTTTTACTCTCTAAATTATAATTTTTTTTACCTAAACAAATAAATTCCAAGGGAAAAGAAAATTGGGAATAAAAAATATGGAAATTCAGTTTCAGTATGGCACTATTCATACGGAAACTGAGTGTAGGGAAGGGACGGAAGGGCACCATAGTGGAGCTGCCTATCCCTTCCCTACAAATGAGGGATAGGGAAGGGATTAGGCCAACCATAGTGATTGGCCTTAATGAAATATGTATTGGTCATGCTAGTATGTATTTTTTTAGTAAAGAGGTGACATAAAATCATTGGATGCCAATTTTTTGACATGAAATGTAAGGGTATGTGGCCAGCAGCATTCAAATCTACTTCGATTTTCCTCCTCTCAATCAATTATGTACCTCTTCTTGAAAATCATTTTTCAAATTCCCACTGTTTTGCTAACCAAGATATACCTTACATCTCTACAGATATGCTAGCCCTAGCATTAGTAAATCATTTTTCATCTGCGGTTTATATTACACCACCCACCTTAATATGTATTGTGCAAATGCAAATTTAGTAAGAAAATCTTCTTACTCTTGTTGAAAACCATTTTTCATCTGCGGTTTATATTAGTTCTCATACTGATCATGTTGAAAAGGTTGCAGCTGCTGGCTTCAATCTGAAGTGTCAATGATATTGAAGTTTCGTATGCTTCAACAGCTGCAAGAACCGTCACATCACTAGTTGGAGTTTGAGCTCTTTTCGGCCACATAGTATGCGGTGGATAAGCTAGCTATTCTTTGAAGTTTAGTCTGAGTTTTTCTTTGGAATTCCTATTCAAGTCGACGATTTCTAAACAACTGGTACTGTACGTCTAGGGGAAAATTGAGGAATTTATGGTGAAATTACTGGCACAGATTTCTTAAAAACATTTTTCTAACCCGTTAGTGGTGTTTTATTGAAACTTCATATATATGCGCATCTATTTGCCTCGAACTGATTGACTCTTCATTTTCTATTGATAGATCCATAATCGAGATTACACCATATATTCAAGAGGTGTTTTCATGAATCAATTACGGTATAACTTCTATAAAATAATACACTCGGGACCAAGGAAAATTATTATTTAAAAGAGATATTATATTATCGATAATATAATAAATTATTACTTTATAATTAAATAAGAACGGGCCCCTAGCTCAGCTGGTCATCCCCGTTCCCCAAAGTTTAATGCGCTCCAGGAGGTCCCAGGTTCGAGTCCCCAATGGCGTAATATTGCAGGAATTAACATGGAAGATAGTGTTAATTTGCCCCCTTGTGACACAATCTCGCCCCCTCCCGCCGTTTCGGCTCCCCTTGGCAAGGTTTCCCATGAGGCCCGCTGGTAGACTAGCACATCAACCTGTTCAATTAATGTAGTAGTATGTCGTTGGAGCTTAGCTTGTTAGGCTTCCAACTAGTTTCATGTAATAATAATGATCTATAATAAAAAAATAAAAAAAATTAAATAATAAATTATTATTTTAAAAAAAAAAAATTCTATAAATATTGCATTCACAAACCTTAAACTTAAAAGTATTTAACATATAGATAAGTCACGTACAACATTCTAAATCACCAAAATGTATTCTCATCTCAAAGGTGTATCTCACTAACCAATTAACAATGCAATACGGAAAGAGTTATGTGAATATAAAAGGGATAACCCTTCTTGCAAGTATCAATCACACTACAACACTTCTTATTGCAATACAACAATGCGACTCTAGGCCCCTTAAGTGCATTACAAACTATTAGGGATAAAATACAACTTGATTTGAATTTCTAAGAAAAACAAACCAATATTCAATCTTATTTTAAGAAAACTTGATATGTATGAAATTATTTTTTAGTTTTTTAGTAACATTATTATTTTATATATTAATTGGGACATGTTAATCTTTAAGGGGAATTTTTTAAAATGTATTATTTTATGATTTTATCGAATTTATTATTTTACCACTAATGGCCCGAGTCGGGACCGGAAAATTATATCATTTTAGCGAGAATATTATATTATCGAGTATTATATTAAAGAAGTTATATTGTAGTCAAATAAACAAATAATAAACCATAATTTATTACTCACAATTAGGCTAATTCCTATGGGCTAGATTGGACTGCTAGATTGGCCAAAAAGTGTTGCAAATCATAAAAATAGTGTGGAAAAAAAGTTAACACTAAATCTGGCTACTTCTCTCTCCTAGCATTTGCTCGCAGTCGCACTATCGGCGAGATTGAAACGATGAATCATTCAGCGCTGAAAAATGGTCCAAACGCTGAACCATTCAGCGTTTTGGGAATATTCCAGGGTATCAACCAGGACGCCGAACCGTTCGACGCTGGATACTTTTAATTAAATGTTTCTAATACCTAAGTTACTGATGGAGATAGAGACTTGTGTGTGGACTGACGTATTACTGAAGAGAGAGACTAATAGCTAACGTATAATGAGTGGACTGGGCAGACTAATAGCTAACGTATTACTGAAGAGAGATTAATAGCTAACCAAAAAGTCAGTAGACATAACTTTTTGGGACGCTGTTTGGTTTAGCGTCGCTGACTGGTCAAACGTTGTTTGGAACAGCGTCCGACTCTATTTTGTTCAGCGACTAGCTGCTACTAGATTAGCAATACCATAGGACTTAGGAGGTTGCCCAGGCTGACGTGGATGGCAAATCTAGCGGCTAGATATCTAGACCATAGGACTAAGCCTTATGAAAATTTTCATTTTTCACAACACATCTCCCACAATTATTTATAACAGATCTCGTTATAGTTTAGATAAAAAAAAAATTATTTTCTTCTCTTCTTCCATTACAAAATCTTGCTCTTACTTTGATTGTAAACCACCTATACTTGCTCCTCGGAGTTGAAGAAGGCATCCCGAAATAGAGGAGTGAGCTATAATAAACTACAAAGATCTTTTACAAAAAGAAAAACGAGGACACGAATTAGCATTTTTGAGAGGAGAAATCATTAAGCTGGGAATAAGCTACTTGTTGTTCTTGCTAATCAAACACCACCACTACTTGCTTCTGCCATGGTTTTCTTATTGTTGCGAATCTCTTGTATTTAGTTTCTTGAATACAAGTGTTAGTCTTGCATGGGCCTGACCCCTTATAGCCCGTGATTAACTTTTGTTGTACCGAAACTAGGGTACGAGGAGAAAGACAGAAGGTGATTTTGGTGTATTATCTTCCACAGAAGGTGTGGAGATTTAGAACTGTTATTTATATGAAGACACAGTACATTATTCAATACATAAAAGTAGGAAATGCAGGTAGATCCTAGTTAATAGTCAGAGCCTTTAGTTGATGACCAGACTAGGTGTTTTGTTGTTGAACAACTTGCTGAGCCGACTGTGTGTCTTTTGTGAGCTGTTGATGACTTGTACTGAGACCCTCCCTCAAGTTGAACCGGATTTGACGAATGTTCAACTTGTCTCTTATGAGCTGAAAACGAAGCGAAGACAATCCCTTTGTAAAAATATCTTCTAGCTGATCTCTGGTGCTTATAAACTTTACATGAAGTAGCTTACTTGCCACTCTTTCACGAACAAAGTGGTAGTCTATCTCTATATGTTTGGTACGCGCATGAAAGATAGGATTGGTTGTGAGATAGGTAGCTCCTAAGTTATCACACAATAAAGAAGGGGCTGATGTTTGAATACCCAATTCCTTTAGCAATGACTGTATCCATATAAGCTCTGAAGTCGCAATCGCTACGCCTCGATATACAGCCTCTGTGTTAGACTTCGAGACAGTTTTCTGCTTTCTTGCACTCCAAGAGATGAGATTACCACCAAAGTATATACAATAGCCACTAGTAGACCTTCGATCGTCCAAATTGCCAGCCCAATCAGCATCAGAGTAAGCATGCAGAGAATAGTCCTTGTGAGGTTTGATAAACAATCCATAATCAATGGAATGTTTCAGATATCGCAAAATGCGCTTCACCAGATCCCAATATTCCACATACGGATCATGCATGTATTGACATGCCTTGTTTACTGCAACAGAGATGTCCGGTCTGGTAATATGTAGATACTATAACGCACCCACACACTTATATAAAGTGTAGGATCTGCAAACTTTTCCGAGCCATGTATTAGCAGCAAGAGGTGTGCTCATTGGTTTGATGCCATCTATTTTCGTTCTTCGCAGCAAGTCCGAGATATACTTTCTTTGGGTAAGTACTAAATTGGATCCTTGGCGAAGTACTTCAACACCTAGGAAGAATGACAGTTCTCCCATATCTTTAACTGCAAAAGCAGCACCCATATCAGAAACTAGTTTGTTAATTAACTTAGGATCAGAGCCAGTCACAATGATGTCATCGACATAGACTAAGACATATGTGATGGATTCTTTGGTTTTCTGCACAAACAACGATGTATCAACAATGGAATCCGTGAAACCAAGTTGGAGAAGATGACCACTTAGCCTTGAAAACCAAACACGAGGTGCCTGTTTGAGTCCATACAAGGACTTGTGCAATCTGCAGACATGATTGGGATAATTAGGATCGACATAGCCGGCTGGTTGCTTCATGTAAACCTCTTCTTCCAAGACACCATGCAAAAATGCGTTTTCTACATCCATTCATCACAGCAATGGAAAGAACTATTCGGATGGTGCATGGTTTTACCACTGGAGAAAACGTTTCATCATAATCAATGCCCTCTTGCTGGTTGAACCCCTTTGGAACTAGTCGAGCCTTGTACTTCTCTATACTACTATCTGGATTGCGTTTGATTTTGTAGACCCATTTTGATCCTACCACATTCATTCCATCCTCATATTTTACCAATGAGTAAGTACTATTACGAATCAAAACGTTGATTTGCACATCCATAGCATCTCTCCATTGGGGAATTTTACAGGCTTTCGAATAGCACGTAGGCTCCAAGAAGTCAAAATCTTTGAATGGATGTTTGGTTGTGCTGAGACATAACTTCTGAATTGATTTTGTAATGCCAGATTTTTCACGAGTTGTCATTGTATGGCACGGAGCTGAATCAGGTTGCAGAGGCTGATCTTGAATAATCGCAGGTGGTGGTGACAGCTCCGGAGCAGAAATCGTAGTAGACGAGCTTGCAGTTTGCACAGGTGATGGAGGTGGATTTTCTGCAAGTGAGGCTGGATGTTGAATTGCTGTGGCAGGAATGTGTTGCTGCTGTACAGATGCTTGTGCAGGTTGTCTGAAAACTGGAGACGCAAGAATATCTGTTCTTGTGCAGTTAGTTGTCTGACAGTGCTCAGGTGCCGGCTGCTGAGGAGTAGAGAATGGAAAATTGGATTCTTCAAATCTCACATGACGTGAGATATATTCTCTATGTGTGGGTTGATGAAAACACACATACTCTTTGTGAGCCGAACTGTACCCTATAAAAATACAAGCTAGAGATCTAGGTTCTAACTTGTTGGAATTGTATGGACGAAGACACGGCTACGCAAGACAACCAAAAACATGCAAGAATGTATAATCAGGTTGTTTGTGAAACAAAAGCTCAAGTGGAGTTTTCAACTCAGTTTTGGATTTTGGAATCCTATTAATAAGGTAAGCTGCAGTTGTAAAAGCCTCAGGCCAGAAATCTTTAGGCATATGTGCCTGAAATAAGAGAGCTAGACCACTCTCAGTGACATGAAGTATACGTCGTTACGCCTAACCATTCTTATTTGATTTATGAGGACAAGAAAATCTATCCGAATACCACAATTGTTCAAATGGGATGTAAACTTTTTATACTCAAGTGCATTGTCAGATTGAAAAACCTTTATGCGATGACCTGTGAGATTTTCTACTTGTTTTTGAAACTTTATAAAAATAGATAATGCATCTGAACGTTGCACTAAAGGAAACACCCAAGTATAATGAGAAAATGCATCCATTAAAGCAAATAATAACGATAACCATGTCTAGAAAGATGTGGAGAAACCCAAATATCACTAACAATCAAACTCAAAGGTGTATCAAAAACAGTAGTGCTGAGAGAAAATGGAAGTTTCTTGCTCTTGCTTATGTGACAAGAGTGACAAAAATCAAACTTCTTATTCAAGACAGGAAGGGAAAAATCATTGACTATTTTGGAAACTGTGGAGAGCATTGGATGTCCTAAGCGCTGGTGCCACACAGGTAAACTGGCATATAGATAAGATTGTGGAGACTGAGTTCTATTGATACCACCAACACCATCAAAGATGTAAAGTCCATTCTCATTCCTCCCCTTTAGCAGTATGGCTCCCGTGCACTTGTCCTTCACAACAAAAAAGTTTGTGTGAAACTCAAAGTAAACCTGATTATCTTTGCAAAATTGATAAACACAAATAGATTTGTTTTGATTTTAGGAACATGATAGATGTTTTTTAAAAGAAAACATCGTGTATTATGGGTAAACGTAGCGTTACCAATATGTGCAATTTGCAGTGCATTACCATTACCAACTCTAACTTGATATGTGCCTTCATACTCATGCGGGATGCAAAGGTTCTGGATATCAGCAGTCAAGTGGTGAGTTGCACCAGTGTCAGTTACCCACTGCTGCTCAGCTGGACCACCAGGCAAAGCAATATAAGCCGCAAGAGGTTTGCGATTATTGGTGTTGCTCTTTTCATAGCGAAACCAACAGCGATTTGCGGTGTGGTTCCTCTTTGTGCAAATCCGGCAAAAAATCTCTCCTTGAACATCACCTCTCTGCGGTTGTTGAGGTCTACGGTTATTGTTGTTGTTTGGAGGAGGTGATCCTCTTGACTGATTGTTAACCCATCTTGGTGGATTCCTGGTTGTGGAAGCCGAGTTGGAAGAGACAATATTTTCCAGTGGCTGCTGCATCTGTGACAGTTGATGTTCAATCCTCATCTCGAAGGTGAGAAGATGAGTATTCAAAGTGCTGAGATCCATATTGTCAGCAGTGATCAATGTAGTAACAATGGGATCATAAGTTTGATTTAATCCATTGCAAATGGATTGTTTCATTCGTTAATGGTACGGTGTAACCGATTCTTTGTGCTGATCAAACAATCGTTTAGCATCATTTAAATAAGCCTTCAGAGTCTTATTACCTTTAGTCAAGTGATGCAGCTGTTTTTTGAGATTCATCGGTGAGAAAACGCCTTAGGCGCAAACTCCGACTCTAGTGTATCCCAAATTTCTTTTGCAGTTTAAAGCTTAGCAACCACGCCTGAGTACTTCAGGTGTCAAAGTTGAATTCAACCATCCAACTATGAGAGAATCATGGGATTCATATGCTGTAAAAGCAGGATTGATTTCCTCGCTATCGGGAAGTGTTCTTGCGGGTTTTTCTTTAGAGCCATCAATAAACCCTGTGAGATCATAGCCTTTTAGGATAGGCTTGAACTGATCCTTCCATAAAATATGATTGGTTTATGTGTGCTTCAAAGTGACTAGGTGATGGATTTGAACTTGGCGAAGAGTTGGTGTAGTGTCTGCCATTGTTTTGGTGTTTTTTCTTTTTTTTTTTTATTAGGGTTTGGATTTTTTTTTTTTTTTTTTGGTTGTTGCGGAAGCTGTGCTTGGATCGAAAGGACTGATACCAAGACAGAAGGTGATTTTGGTGTATTATCTTCCATAGAAGGTGTGGAGATTTAGAACTGTTATTTATATGAAGACACAGTACATTATTCAATACATAAAAGTAGGAAATGCAGGTAGATCCTAGTTAATAGTCGGAGCCTTCAGTTGATGACCAGACTAGGTGTTTGGTTGTTGAACAACTTGCTGAGCCGACTGCGAGTCTTTTGTGAGCTGTTGAAGACTTGTACTGACAGAGAATAAGAGGAAAACCTATTTCCTTTATTGGTAACATAAACTCATGTAATAGAGAGAGAAAGGGAGGCACCAAAAGGGGGCTAGGCTTCTTGAGAGGGGATTAAGGAAAATACCTTGTAAACTTGTTTAATCATAGTGGAATCATTTCGTTGTCTTCGCAAGTGGATATATAGATCATCTTGATCGAACCACTATAAATTATTGTGTTGCGTGTGTTCTTGATTTACTTTGATTTCATTTCTATTTCATATCTTGATTGATTGTACTATCTTGAGCCATTAATTATAACAAATTGGTATCAGAGATCCGGGTGGGAGCGATCTAGGATGGCGGCAAAGGATAAGATTGAGAAATTTGATGGAAGGAATGTTCTCATAGCCACGGTTATGTTCGCAGCCGCTTTTACACTACCTGGTGGTAGTGATCAAAATACAGGTCGTCCCTTACGTGCAACAACAACGCCTTTCAAGATTTTTATAATTTCAGATGCAGTGTCACTCTTCTCTTCGTGCACATCTGTTTTGATGTTCTTCGCTTTATTAACATCACGCTATGCAGAAATGGATTTCTTGACATCTTTGCCTAAGAAAATGATACTTGGTCTCTCCACCCTCTTTATCTCTATAGCAACCATGATGGCAACTTTTGCGGCAACCCTCGTTATTGTTCTTCGTGGAGAAGCTTCTTGGGTCTACATTCCTGTGTCCGTCTTAGCTAGCATCCCTGTTCTCTTATTCGGTCTGTTACAATTGCCACTATTTATTAACATTCTCACATCTACCTACGGTCGTGGTATTTTTCATAGAAAGAAGAAAATTTCTTATGCCCCGCTTACTGGTATTAGTTATGGTTAATGATAGGGCGGAGCTAGATATTGGATTTTGTTTTATCCCATCATTTCGTATCTTGAGTATTTGTATGTTTCGTTCAGTTTGATCTTTGACGCTTGAAAGTTGAAAATTTTCTTGTTTAGTTATCATAACAGTTGAGTGAGCTATGAGTCATTGATTTTCATCAGAAGTTTTGGATCCGATCAACCTTAACTCTTACATTTTTATTATAAATCAATAACTGGTGGAGACGTTGAATTTATCGTGCTACAATATGTCACTAGTCCTCAATAAAACAGAATGAAAACAAGTAAAACAGAAACCAAATGAAACATCCTCATACTGGGTTAAGCTCGATGCTGATCACTGGAGTAGTATTTCCCCAAGACTGGTTGCCAAGGACTGAGTGGTTGATGGGGAGACTCCCCTAGTCCCACACAAATACCATTTCTGAATCATTTCCACTACATTTCCGTTCTCAACTTTCATCTTCAGATCTTTCTGTCCTTCTATTTCCAATCCAATCTGCACATATATGCATTTAAGAACCGTCACAAAGAATTGCAAAATTTTAGTTGTAATCTATGAAAATTAATTAGTAGTTTTCAGAATGCTGATACGAACCTCAGCAACGGCAGGCGTGGTAGCTGAGAAATGGAAGGTAATAACAGAATGCTGCTTTAAGTATTTAGACTGAAAGAACTCAATGACTTTCTCAAGCGATTCTTCTTCTTCGTCTTCGTACTTGTCAGCCGCTGCTAATTCATCCCTTACCCAGCTCTCAAGCTGCAACATATATTGTGACCCTTTAATCTCTTTTATAACAACCACTCTCACATACTTCTCCACCGGTGCTGCAAAATCACATACGCAATTTTATAATTAGCATTTCAACTAAACAACAACATATTACGCGTAATTCATCAAAGATGATGTGTGGACTCGGTTACCTGAAACTACAGCGGCGAAAAATTCATCATCCTGGGACAATTCAGCTCCGGTTTTGCCTTTCCATTGCTTCAAATGGCTAGCAATTTCTGGTTCCAAGTAAACTCCAATTGCTGTGAATTTAATCTGGAGAAAATGTATCTCCATATCCGTGATTCCTGTCAATCATATCATTAGACGCATAAGAAAAATAAAAGTGTGCCAAATCTAGATCCAAGCTTAAACAGCCAATTAGCCTTTACAACTTTCATCATCTAGCTAGGCCCAAATAAAATTGTTGTCACTTCTCAAATTTTTTTCTCTAAAAATGTTAGAGAAATTTTACAGGAGATCGACAAACTGTGAACCAGAAGTGATGGCACATACCGTGTCCCAAGAGTGGTAATTGTTTTGTAGTAGTCACGGTAGTGATGCTTTGAGGAAATGGAATATCGTCCACGAGTACCGTCTTAGTAGCAGACTCGACTTCCTTAGTTTCACCCACTGATCATCCCCAAATTCAAACACAAAAATAAAAACCAAAGTAATTAAATCATTTGAGCCATAACTAAATTCAAGAATCATTGAACAGATAAAACTATACAAATGAAAAAAACAAACTAAGTGATTTGATGATGGAACTTACTAGTTCTTAGTGTGGTATGGCTAGCTAGGGAACTGTTGCTTAACAGCAGAAGAAGTATCAGAGCTCTAGCCAGAAGAAAGGAATGTGGAGGGTAATCAAGAAGAGAGGGAAGTGACTAAAAATACTTGCTTGTTATTAGTTTTGAGTGTATGGTGGTGTTGTTTGGTGGCTTGGGTGGTGCTGCTACTAACCCTTCAATTCACCTACCATCCCTTAATTTTTTTTTTGGCTTACTTACCCATGCCACCAGCATCTTCTTGTGCACAATTAAGAAGTTGGTTGGGGTTACATTTTGTTTGTACACAACCTTCCTAATCTTCCTTTTTTGCCCCTCAGCTCAGATAAATGATACCTTGATTTTAGTACTAGGTTCTCAAATTTCCTGCTAGAGAACATTTCTCTCCTATTTTTTTTTCTTGCATTTCTTTGAAGTTAAGAGAAATGCATAATGCGTTTCTAACAAGAGAAACAGACGATCTCTTCCAAAGTCTGAGGCAGCTCCCTTCATGCATGAGCCCATAACACCTGGTTTTACTGAGAAGTTGCAACAACCAAGGATGGGCATCTTTGTCATTTTCACTAGCATTGCCGTAGACATCAGAAAAAATATCTTGGAGAGTTTAAGTCTTTGTCCGCCCCCGTATGGTACTGAATTCAACAGCACTGACGTGTCTGCATTAATCACCATTCCTTTAACCTACTTACCTTTTCGTCTACAGATGATCTGATGCTACCTAACTCCTGTTACGGCTTCCTGGTTTGCCACGCCATGAACTACTGTGATCGTAGGTCCCACCTACACCACCGGTCCACCACTTACCAAACCCGTTGGTAATTCTTAATCAACATTGGCAAACCTGCTGCCGGTGAATTTTACAATCATCTTTTGGGGAGAAATGACATTTAATAGTCTAGACACATTGTCAAAGAGTTATACATGAAATCTTTTGGTGTTTCTAAGAAAAATTACGTGAGATTAACTCTAGCAGATGCAATGGTACATCCGAGTTAAAAAAAATGACATAAATTTTATTTTAAAGAAATTAAGATTCTCTATTTTCTATTTGGTTCGAGCTCAGCTTGTTATTTTATTTTATTTTGATTCTAACTTGTTATTAAATAATTTTAAATAAATTTTAAATTACATGAAAAGAACCAAATTGGTATCGCATCATTACAAGACTCACCGGAAAAGTAAACTTGAGATGCTAAAAAAACATATATCATAACAAAAGTTAGAATTAAACATAGGGATAGAACAAGTGAGAATTACATCATTTGTTTTGTTGTAACAGAAACAGAACTTGTTTTGTTGTAACAGAAACAGAACTGAACAAAGCACTAATGTTAGAATTATAAAATGATACACCCATTCCTCAAGGGTTTTATGGTTTTATTTTAATCATAAAGTAAGGTTTTAATCGTAGAGGAAGAAATGATACCAAGTTCTATTGAATCAGTCAGAATCTTTTGTAAATGATTTTTAAGTTATTTGTGGTTAAGTGAACCAACTGGCATTATCCCAGTTGGCAACTCCCAGCCTATAGGTTGGGGGTTTAATTCCTGTTGCTTATCGATCAAAAAAACAATAATGTAGTTTCCGCTGCAGATGTTATTGGTGTTATTGTTATAGTTCCTGTTGTTGTTGTTGTAATTAACATTATTTTTGAAACTCTAATTGCAGTGGAAGATGATGTTCTTTTGTAAAGAACCAGACCACCAATCTTAATCAAATTTGTGATTCATAAGAGCAAAGAAAAAGCAAGAAAAACACTAATCTGAATAGCAAAATTGGAAATTCAATTCAAGAAAACACAAAATTAAAACCTAAAGCTCGTACTAGCAAGTAAATAACAAGCTTCAAAGAAAAGCAAAATCTAAGATGCGATGACGGACGGAAAATTACGCCTACAACGTCCAGCCGCGCAGGCCGAAACTCTCTGAGGCAAAACTCGTAACTCATTTCCCGGCCTTAAAACTTCGCTTTTCACCAGGATAATGCACTTCCCTTTGCATCGCCAAGCATGTTTTTCAATATAAGGCCTTAAACTTAGTTTGCACAATGTTCCACTTTACCCTTGTTATGCGAAGGTTGCATGCCTAAAAAGGCAAAAGGCGATGCATTGTGCATGCATCGTTGACTTTCGAGTCTTGTCCAGGCATGAGAAATGTCTTGGACTTGCATATAAGTCATTACAAGCCTACTCTATATTCCTTACTTCCCTTCAACATTACTTAAAACATGCACCGATCTTGGTCGTGCCAAGAGTGCATCAATCAGGCTCATCGCATCTTTGTCTTGCATCGTTCCGGTAATGCAAGTGTGCATGCAAGCTCCGGGGAAGATCCCATTGCAAGGGTGGTCACTTTCACCCCTGCCCAGCTGGCTCCAAGCCAATTTAGGCCCAATAATTAATTATTATTTTTTTGCTATTTACAAGCCTATTTTAGCTCATTTGCACCCCATAAAAAAAAATGAACTCCAAAATATATTTTTGCACCCCCATTTCAAAAGCCTGGGCGCAAGCTCCTCAAACTTGTCCACTGGTTTAGATTCCTTTCTTGTGCCATGCCCAATTCGCAATTGGTGAATGCCAACATAGAATCCGAAAAATGGAATGCAACTTACATCATTAAGTATAAAAATAATCATCTCTTGTATCGTAATGCCAAGCCATATGATATGATCAGTTACCATAACGTCACAATCAGCTCTCAATTAAGTGATCTGGGCGACAAAGCGCTAGATCACTAACGCTGTAACTCATTATGGCTGCCCGTATAGCCTTCTTTGTACCTTAAAGGGATCAAGCAAGGACTGTAGTTTATCAGTATCGGTACTAGCAACTAAAAGCCAAAACCAAAGGGTCTTTCACAAATAATTCACGAGTATGTGTATCACTGGTGCCATGTAATTTGCAAGTATGCGTTTTCTAGATCGGGTCATATGAAATATCGCATTGTTCACCCTTCATTCCCTCTGCATCATTCTGGTGCATTCTTAGTCTAGCAACGCAGTGAAACTCTTTCTTGCCAAAGATTCTTTGGCCATGTTAGGTCGGATGCTGAGTTCCCTGCCTAAGAACCATTTTTTGGGGACCATAGTTTTTTTGGGGACCATGGTCTTATTAGGCCACCTTCCCTATAGTTATAAGGGGTGTCCTAAAATGTGGAAACGACTAACCTACCTTTAACCTAATTTAATTTAAAACCAACCTAATAACCACCTATATATATATATATAACCACCACCTCCTCCAACCACCACCGCCCACCACCGCCGATTACCACCACCACCTACGATTATCACCACCACCAACCACCGATTACCACCACCACCGCCGATTACCACCACCACGTCCTCCGATTATCACCACCACTAACCACCGATTACCACCTGTTTATGGGTAAAATCGTTTCTGCCGATTTCGGTAAATTCGGTGGGTGAGTGAGACGGTTCAAACCTAAACAAATGTCTTACGTGAGCACTTTATAGGTTCGAGAGATCCATTACAAGTCCGGCCTAAACCAAGAAATGGTCGTTTCCGGACTTGCTTCGGTCACAAAGTGGAGGAGAATGGTTGATTTGGGAGGAAGCAAAGAAAGGTGTTGAGGAGAGTAGTATCTCGACTTGTATCAGAAAGTGAAAGCCTAGGAAGCTTGCAAGAGATGAAAGATTTTTTTTTTTGGGAGAGCTTGCAAAAGTTGCCTTTCCGAGAGTGTAGTATTTTTCTCCCCGTAGGCCAAAGGACTTGTTTATGCGGTGGAAATAGGTAAGACCTATTTATACAAGTCGAGATTGAAAACGTACCTGGCCTCATGAAGGAAGAGAGAGTAAAGGGTGAAATAATAGGAGGAGGTGGTAACCGCATGGTTTAATGGGTGAAAACGTTTTTCACCATTATTTCCTCTTTATTGACCGCTTTATTCCTTTTCACGCTTTCTTAAAGTGAGGCGTAGTGTCGCTGCATCATCTGACCGCCAAAACCAAAGCCCTAAAGAAGCATCCCCGAGTTTGTATTTGATGTCTCGAGTGTTGGTTGCGTCTTGAGTGCAAATGGCGCTGCTAGTGGCGCGTGTGGCATGTGCCAATGGCATGTGCGGAATGCCTTGAGTGGTAGGTTGCACGGTTTGTAAGTTAGGCTACCGAGCGTGTGTGTTTTGCATGCGCCAATGGCATGTGCGGAATGCCTTGGTGGTAGGTTGCACGGTTTGCAAGTTAGGCTACCGGCGTGTGTGTTTGGCATGTGTGCCAATGTGCGAATGCCTTGGTGGTAGGTTGCACGGTTTGCAAGTTAGGCTACCGTGTGTGTTTGGCATGTGCCAATGGCATGCGTGGCCATTGGGCCGTGACCTTGATAGGAAACTAGCCGGCGAGCATGTTGGCATGTGTGGCCGTGTGGGCCGTGACCTTGCTAGGGAAACTAGCTAGCGAGGCATGTTGGCATGTGCCAATGGTATGCATGGACGTTAAGGCCGTGACCTTGATAGGAAACTAGCTAGCGAGCATGTTGGCATGTGCCAATGGTATCGGATAAGCCCGATTATGCCGTGTGACCTTGATAGGAAACTAGCTAGCGAGCATGTTGGCATGTGCCAATGGCACGCGTGGCCGTTAGGGCCGTGGCTTTGGTAGAAAAAGCCGCTAGCGAGCATGTTGGCATGTGCCAATAGCATGCGGGGCCGTTAGGGCCGTGGCTGTTAGGAAAAGCCGCTGCGAGCATGTTGGCATGTGCCAATAGCATCTTGGGGCCGTTAGGCCGTGGCACAGTAGGAAAAAGCCTTCAATGAGCATGTTGGCATGTGCCATTGTTTTGTACAGCCATGTTGACCTAGTTGCACGTTTTGCAAGCCTGGGCGCTATATTTGGCATGTGCCAATGGCATAGCTGCTTAGTTTGGCATGGTTGCCAATGAATGTGACACGGAGTTTGGTTTAGCGTTGTTGCCCATGGTGCAGATGTCTGCTTGGTTTGGCGTTATTGCCATGTGCGCATAGTGCGGCAGTTTGGCATAGCTGCCACGGTGCGCAGTGCGGCTTGGTTTGGCATGGTTGTCGTGGTGCGTGAGTGCGGCTTGGTTTGGCATGGTTGCCATGGTCTTGCAGAGTGCGGCTTGGTTTGGCGTGGTTGCCATGGTGCGGAGTGCGGCAGTTTTGGCGTGGTTGCCATGGTCTGTGAGTACGGCCAGTTTGGCATGGTTGCCATGGTACATGAGTTTGACTTAGTTTGGCACGGTTGCCATGGTCGTAGTATGCGACTTGGTTTGGCGTTGTTGCCATGGTGCGCGTGATGCGGCTTGGTTTTAGCGTAGTTTCCATGGTGCCAGTGCGGCTTGGTTTGGGCGTGGTTGCCATGGTGCGCGAGTGCGGCTTGGTTTTTGGAATTAGGGTTACGCCGAAAACCCTAATTTGGTATTTTGAAAAAAATACCTATTAATGTTACACAGGTTAAATGCTCTTAGTTAATGCGTTGCGGGTAACACTAGGTCATGGGGTTTTACGATTTTACCTTGTTTTAGAAACCACCATCAACATTAAGTCCCTGTCAGCTCGGAGCGGGGAAAGGGCTTTGTTGCGAGGTAAGCATAAGATGGTGACAAACTATCAAATTGACAAACCAGTAAAGAGAATTGAGGAGGCTTGTCTAACCTTTTATAAATAGGATTCGGAATCCTTGCCTCAGTAGCTTTGCAAATCGTCGAAAAGTGGCACAACTTGCGGGGCCGGTGCACGGCTCGGGCGACATTGGGGAGTTGGCGTGAGTTGGGAAGCTGAGTGTGCTAGTTTGGTGGGGCCGGCTATACGTGCTTGCGGGCGTGCCTTGGGAAAACGGCGTGCTAGCTGGTGGGACCCAGCGCAAAATGCGGAAGTTGTGCGTGCTTACGGGGCGTGACTTGGAAACCGAGGCGTGCTAGCTGGTGGGACCGGCGCAAAATGTGGAAATTTTGCGTGCTTGCGGGCGTGACTTGGGCGGCCATTGGGAGGTCGGCGCAATTGGGTGGGCTAGGTCCAACTTGGAAACCGTGCTTGCAAGCGTGACCGATGTAAATAAGGGGGAGTAGGCGTTTCTTTAGATAGCAAAGTTTCCTTATTTTGCTTCATTTCACGTGCGGCTTCAATTGAGGCATCGTTCACGCTAAAATTTGAAAGTGTTATATTTCCTCACGCTTCCTTTCCTTTTAAGATCCGTATTTATACCCAACTAATTTGCATCATATTCCTTATTTGAGAAAAATTCTTCTTGTTGGATTTCTCTCTTTGTCATGTCAAGCGATTGAGCCATCTTCTAACCAGTCCAAGTTCTGGATGAGGGCGAGGTCAGATCTTGCATGAGCGTCCCAACAAATGTTATTCGGGTTAAGAAAATCATCTTTGGTATGTTTTCTTCTTCTTTTGGATGACATGACACACACTTTAACGCTTGTTGTGTAAATGTGGGAAATTTCCTTTTTGTGCAGAGATATCCTGTTGGAGCATGCGTCAACATTATCGACGAGGATGACCTAGTTGTTCCTCTTCCTTCAAGTCCGAGCCTTGTTGACTGCTGCCGAGACTTGGAGAATCTTTGATTTAGGGCTCTCCTGTCATGAATACCCTTCTTCGGGTTTATCATTTGGGACTCGTATGAGGTGTGTCTCCTCCAATTATCGGAATGTTGGTGTTTTCTTAGTGCTGGAAAGAATTAGCCCTTTATACGAGGATATGGAAAGGCGTACGGCCATATTGCTACGGGAGGCGTGGTGAAGTCTTGTTCGCCCGCTTTGGTTTCGTAGTGAACCGTCTTTTGCCAATGATTGCTTGAGATGGAGAATGTCCATTCATCTTTGTTGTGGAGTCAGCCATTCAAAAGTGGGAGAACATGGTGTCTACACTGCGAATCTTTGAATTTAACGTTATTTGGTTGCGCACCGCCTCAATATTGTGAAGGTCGGCAGGGGATGGTATTCTTGCCGGTGTGATTCACCGCCACGAGAGCCATCTTTGGAAGAAGAGGAAGTTTTGGCCTGGAGTCTCGGAAGATTGAAGAGCTAACTCGAGATTTGAAGAGTAGGATCCGAAAGATATCATGGCCGATTGAAGATGATATTTTTGTAGGGATTATAATTTACTAGATGGGCTTTTCTCGATTTGCATTATGAGATTGAAGAAGGCTCCCTTTCTCTCTCTCTTTTTTTTTTTTTTTGTTTTTTTTTTTTTTGAAGAAAATAAAGAGATTACATTAATCGTTGGCTTTGTATTGAAATTCGATAACTGGTAAGGAAAGAAGTAAAAGAGAGAGAGAGTGCCCGGACGTTCACACTTTTGATGTAGCATGTTGCGGGGGGAAATGATTAGGCGTAGCACGCCAAGCCACTTTCCGTTGATAACCTTTATCTCTAGCTTTCCCCATCTTCTTTGATGATCTTGTAGTAACCGCTGTTATATGCTTTAGTGATTATGTACGGCCCTTCCCATTTGGGAGAAAACTTGATCCGGTGCGTCTTCTTTGGATGTGTTTGGCGGTTTTTAGCACCGAGATCTCCTTCCTTGAAGACCCGGGTTTTACATGTGTCGTAATGCACCGCAAATCTGTTTCGTATGTTTGTGCATGTTCCTCTGCCGAGATCTTTTGGAGTCTAGAGTATCGATTCCACACCTCGGCATTGAGTGATTCGGTTTCGTTCCCTTTGGGGTCCGCTCACGCGCAATTTTGTGGCCGGGATTTTGATTTTCTTTGGGAGGATCGCGTCTGATGCCGTAGACGAGGGAGTAAGGAGACATGCCAGTGGAGCTTCTAGGAGATGTTCTATACGCCCGAGAGCTATTGGCAATTGTTCATGCGGGTTACTGGATTGTCATGTCTTGTTCTAGTGAGGATTCGGATCGTAGTCTTGTTGGTACTTTCGGCTTGCCATTTCCTGAGGATAATAGATGGTAGAGAAGACTTGTTTGATTCACGTACCTCTCGGGTAGTTCCCGTACTTGCTTGTTAGCGAAAGGCGTCACGTTATCGGTGATGACGTGTTTAGTACGCCAAAGCGGCGAGATGATGTGTTCCTTGATGAATGTCGCGATTGTGGCTCCAGTGGTTCCTTTCACAATGGACGGCTTCAACCCATTTGGTAAAGTACTTGGTGTGGTTATTATGTACTCATCTTTGGTTTGAGGATGGGGGTTGATCTTCCCAATGATGCCGAGTCCCGACTATAGAAGAACCACGGGCTACTTATCGCGTGCAAGGGTGTTGGGCGCGTGGATGAGGTTTCCATGAATCCGGCATTCTCGGCATTTACAACGAAGGTAGCCGCGTCGTCTTCCATGGTCGGCCAAGAAGTACCTCTCGTGTATCTGCACGAATAATTTCTGTTTTCCTTGGTGTTCGCCTTCCGTGCATTTCTCTTAACATAACCGGGACCTCTGCATCCGTTCAAACACCTTAGTAGACTTCCCAAACTCTTGCGATATAAAACCCCGTCATGGAAAACGAATCTTTTGGACTTCTGTCTTAGTTTGGACGCATCCTCTTTGTTAGTAGGAAGAATGCCATCGCGAAGGAAAATGATGTACGGCTCTCACCAGTCCCCAGTGTGGCTGATGTTAAGGATTTCCCGTCGACATGGGGCGCACGGGCAATTTGGACACGCTTTTTGGAGCAATCTGGATTGGGTTTCCATCTCCGGCCAATAGTATCCAAGTGCTGTAAACGACGGTGAGGGTCACCACCGATGTTATTCCACGGACTTCGGCATGAATATGTTCAAGTTTTGCTATGCTTCCTATTTCCAGAGACACCTTGTGAGGAGAGCCGTCGGATTTGAGCGTCTGTTTAACACCTTGAAGCATAAAGGAATTCCGCAAAGTCTTGATGTCGACCTTCCCTTGAAAAAGTGAGTTGTTGAGTTCTTGGATGATAGGAGTTCTCCCGGTCATTGTCTTGGCTTTCTCGGGCCAGAAAGCCATGTTGAAGCTATCGTTCGCGTTTACTGCCGGGGTTTCTCGGCTCCTTGAACGCACCTTTGAGGCTAGTGTGGCTAAGCAGTCGGCATGCTTGTTGCTGCTACGGCCGACATGTGTGATGGTTGCTTTGGCGAAATAATTGAGTAGTTTTGTGCTTCGATACCTGTATGGTGCGGCGTTAGTTCCTTCAATGCATAGATCCCGTTTTGGTTGATAAGTAATTTGGAATCTCCTCGATCTCCAAACGCGTGGCCCCGTCTTGTTTAGCTAGTGATAGTCCAATGAGGAAAGCTTCGTATTCATACTGAGTTATTGGTGTACGGAAAGTCTAGCTTGAAGAGTCGAGAGAAGACTTCTCAGTGGGAGATACTAGTACAACACCCGCTCCTCGGTATTAGTCTTTAGGGGGTGGAAGGCGTCGAAAGCAGTAGCCACGTTTTCCTCTCTGACTAAAGATGTCTGGAAGATCTCAGGAGATCTTCTCGTAGTCTGCGGTGTCTTCTCCCGGGAATCTTGCTAACAGGTCCCAATGACTTGTCCCTTTATGGCCCAGGGAAGCATGTTATGTCGAACTCGCGATTGCGAGAGCCATTTAGCAGCCTCCTATCAGGGCGAGGTTTCGAAGGAGAAACTTTCTTTAGAGTCGATTTGGATACTAGCACCACTTTATTGGAGAGGAGGTAGTGTCGAACACGGATGGAATAAATCGAGTGCTAAACCGCCTTTTCCTCTTTGGGGTATACGGAGTTCGGCGTCTCTCAACGTTCGACTGAGAATAGTATATGGGGTATTCCATTCCTTTGTCGTCCTCTTGCGCGAGAGGCTCAACGGCTGAGTGTCGCTAAAGGCATGTGTAGAGACATAGTGGTTTCCCTCGCATAGGAGGCTTCATGACCATTTGGAGAAGGCAGTGTTCTTTGGATCTTAAGTAAGCTTTTGCTGAGGCGTAGTCCATGCGAAATTCGCTCCTTTCTTTAGCGGAGGGTAAACGTAGTGGTGAGTTGTGCCAACCACGGTATGAAGCGGCGAATGTAGTTTACCTTGCCCATGAAACTCTGGAGCTCCTTTACGGTTCGTGGTGGCGGCATCGTGAGGGATAGCTTGCGTTTGACTGGATCAACTTTTATTCCTGCGGTCACTTGGAATCCCAAGAATTTCCCCGAAAAAGAGACACCAAAGGCGCATTTCAAAGGGTTCATCTTCAACTTGTATTCGCGGCATCTTTCGAACACTTGTCGCAGCGTTTAAGATGATCCGCTCGAGTCTTTGATTTAAACACCACGTCATCGTAATCTTCGACTTGCTTGTGCATCATATCGTGGAAGATGGTAGTCATGGGCGCGTTAGTAGAAGCAGCGCCCCAGCGTTCTTGATCCGAAAGGCATTACGGTGTAATAGAAATTCCGAGAGGGGTTGGGAAGGCTTGATCTTCATCGCATCATGCTCATACATCTTTATCTGGTTGTAGCCGCTATATCCATCCATGAAAGAGAACATACCATGTCCACTGGTAGCGTCTACCAGCATGTCAATGTTAGGTAGCGGAAAATCGTCTTTTGGGCAGCACTTGTCCAAATCTCTGAAATCGACACAACATACGATCAAACCATTCTTCTTTTTAATCTGGGAACGATATTGGCCAACCAAGTAGGATGATGAATAAGGAAGCATGAATCAGTGGCTAGTAATTTTGGACCTCCACCTTGATTTGTTCTTTCGTCGTATCTGAATTGTCTTGAGGCTGCTTGGCTGGTTTGGACCGGGTATCACATGCAATCCATTTGAAGATGAATAATAATATATTTTATTAATTGTTTTCTTGAAAGGTTTACAAAGAAATGTAGAACAGAGCTAAAGAAATTACAATCACTCTTAATTTTCTCTCTCCTAATGACTTGCTTAACAATTCAAAAAGAACCCTCCTATAACAGACTGTACTCGACCCTTTATATAGGGTAATACAGATGGACGACGCCTAAGTCATGTCCTTTATTTTCGGGAATAACTCGCGAAGCGTCGCGAGTGTTATAAATGTTTTTCCTTGCGACACTCCTAAATCTCGCCAAGTCTTCACGCTTTTCTCACGTTCGGCTTTCGTCATCTAATGCGTCATTGAAATCACTTCCTTGCGACGCCTTCGCAACATAGTTGTTTATTACTCTCTTAAGATATTGATGTCGCGATATTCTCGCTCCTACATCTTGCCTCTTCTCATGTCTTCTCTGCGAAGAAGAGAATGTCATGAGAACCAATATTTTAAAGTGCCGCAACTGCTCATCTTTATCTCGCGATTGTTCATTTTTACTTGTTTTATTTATGTACGGAATTTATTACATGTGTTTCTTCTTCCACTCTTTTCTTGACACGTCTCTTTCAACCGTTTATTCTTGACCATTCACGTCCCATCTCGCATTAAATGCATTTGTTTTCTCGAGGATTCTCTTCTCTATATATAGCTTTCTTACCCTTCTCTTTTCTCTTTTATTTTCCTTCGCAAATTTTCTTTAACTCTCTCTCTCCTTCCGCAATTTGCGCTCTCCTGCTACCACAATCCTACACTTTTCTCATTCTTTTGATCTTCAATTCTCTATCCATTCCCATACTTCTAATAATGGCTTCACTTGGTCGTACATACACTCCTCTTTTACTGATGTTCAAAAGAAATTACAGGAAAAGGGTTTCACTTTATCAACCATTCCCAATCAAGGATCTTCATCTATTCTTTCTGCAAAATTGTTTTCTGATCATCAATGTGATGATCATAAAATCATAGTCTCGCCTAGGTCAACTCCTCATAGGACTCCCCATTCCTCCGTACAATCCCGAGTTGCCATTATTCTATGAAATTCTTGCTCATGAGAAATTCTCGCGAGGCATCTATCAATTGAGTGGCGACCGCATCCGTTTAATGCTTGAATTCGCCAATCGTGGCGCTGGTAAAGAGATCTTTATATCTACGATAATGTTAGGGATCCCGAGTT
>JAJJWW010017499.1:0-260705 GCA_023531295.1 Papaver armeniacum
TCTTTTCATACGAAGGCTATTAGTGGGCGTCACCTTCCATAGTGGCGTCACTTAATAGTGACAAAAACGGTTCTTTCATAAGTAATTTTAAAAACCCTTATCTAAAATAATGTTATAATGACTAAACAACCCTTATTTAATTAATATAATACATTAATGATTTTGATTTTAGTTAGAAATAGAATTAGAAGTTATGGCGGGTTTGTTTGTAGAATTCCATAGTTTTCGAATTTATAATCTCATGGGATTACAAATTCTGGGATTCATGTAAATTCTTTGTGTGTTTGGTAACTCAATTAAAATTCTAGGATTTATAGAGTTTCTTGTATTAAAGTCTTTATCTAGTTTGGCATTACCTCAAATCTTAAAATTGCATATATATATGGGATTTAGAGTTAAAAAAGTGGGTCCACAAATCCTTGATAAGTTTCCTAAAGCAAATCTTAGGGGGTGGAATCCATATGGAGGATTTCTGAAAAACCTGAATCCCGTGGAAACGTGATTCCAAGGATTCTAGTAACCAAACATACAAAGGGAAACATAATTCTACCAAATTCCCTGGACCCATAAATTCCACCTTTAAAATTCTACTTCCAAACCCACCATTAGTGTTTTGGATTTTTGGAGAAGAAAGTAGAAAGAAAAAAAAGAAAAAAAAAATACCATAAATTTTTATTTTACAGTTGAGTTTTCTTCGCAACCAACCGTAAGACAAAATCTACGGTTAGGTGACAATGAACTCCTAACCGTAACTGTAATTTGGAAAGAAAAAAAAAACTACGGTTGGGTGATAAAAATAAAACCAACCGTAAAATTAGTTACGGTTTGGTTAATATTATCAACATTAAATATTACGGATAAATGTTGGAAAATAAAAAGAAAGAGTTTTTCTTTGGGAACTTGCCCAATTAATCGGGTCAAAAGGTGAGTAATTTAAGCTAATTTGGTTGCATTAGATATTAAGATTTTTAATGTGTTTAATGAATACGTGTTTAATATGGTAACTAAGGCTGGTAATTAAAGATTTGAAGAATATTTCTTGGTAATGCATCCGGGATTTTCTCTTTCTACAAAATCTTTAACCATAATTATTTAACCATAATTCAAAGCTTTTATTATCATATCAATACACATAACTTTGGAAAGTTAAAAAAAGAAATTTCAACCGTAACAAAATATGGTTGGCTTACCCAACCGTAATTATTGAAAAGTTATAGTTTAGGAAGTTTTACGGTTGGGTTTGGGTGGAACCTAACCGTAACAACACATTATTTTTTCTTTTATTTTTTAATTTACGGTTAGGATTTTTAGTTTCCTAACCGTAACACCTTCAGAGAAAAAATTAAAGTTAGGGAAATTAAGAATATCTAACTCGCAAACCTAATTTTTTCTACGGATTGAGATTGGAAAAAATAAAAAATAACAAATAATAATTAAGGGTGAAGGAGGGATGAGTTAGAATTAGGTTTTGATTTTAGTTTTTAGGTTTTTAATTTAGATGGAGGGCAGTTTAGACATTTGTTATTGCATCAAGATACCCCATAACCAACATTTTAGTTACTAGGAATCCATGTGAAGCCCCTCTATTGGAATGTGACTCCCCAATAATAGCTTTCTTTCATATATACGTGTTGGCTAGGTCTTGCCTAAACATTCATGATTTGTGTAATCAAGCAGCCGTAAGATTTGAGAAACTGCGGATGTCATTGTATTGATACCACTACCCTGGAGTTCGAAATTCTTCAACGTCAAATTATAATTTACCGATAAAAGATAAAAAGAGAGAAACTATACTTAGAATTTGCGGGGATTTAGAGACTCGAATGAGCTAGAGAATACGTTTATACGTAACACTTTGAAACTCTTTCACTGGCTTCTTTAAGATACCTTTTAATTATATGTTTAGGGCAACTCCTATGGAAGAAAAAAAATCATCCATATTTTTGTGATGGTCAACATCTTCTGGACCAAAAAATAGTACTAGATGACTGCTACAGCAGTGGGGGCCGACGAAAAACAGTGGTGTAGCATTTTCGTTTTAAGTAGTAAAACAAACATTTTAAAAAAAAAAGTACCACAACCCCATTGACATCACATTATCCTGGAATTTTGAGGGGCGACCCCAAAAGAATTAGGGGCGACACTAAAAGACAAAAAAAGGTCACCCAAACGTAAATCTAAGCTACCCCTTATCTTCGATTTTTCGAAATGGCCAATATGCCCTTATATAATCGGGAGCCTACACCATAATCGGTAGGTTAAAGGTGAATCGGTAGGTTAAATTGAAACTATACCTACTGATTATTGTGTAGATACTTCGGCTAATAATCTCTTTTATAATCGGTAGCTTATCCAACTTGTAAGACTACCGATTATAAGGAGCCCCATATTCAACCTTGGCCAAATTCCATAGGTTTTGAGGGTGCGAGCCAACCATAACCACTTGGCTTGAGTGTGGATGTAGCCATAATCGGAAGCCTAATAGGTTACATACACTACAGATTATAAGTTGCCCCAAAATGAGTTTTTTATAAAATCCTTCACGTAATGAATTTTGAAATCTACCATAATCAGTAGGGTATATAATTATATAACTCACCCATTATAACGAGCCCAGAGATCAACCTTTGCCATATTTCATAGGTTTTGAGTGTACATGACCGACCATAACCACTTGGTTCGTGTTTTGGATGCAGCGTTAATCGGGAGTTAAATATATTACCAAACCATCCGATTATGGGTTGCCCCAAAATGAGTTTTTTCTAAAATCCTTCATGTAAGGGAATTTGAAATATACCATAATCGGTAGGTTTTGAGTGTACAGAGCCAGGCATAACCATGTGGTTCGTGATTTGGATGTAGCCATAATCGTAAGCCAAATAGGTTCCACAACCTACCGATTATAGGTTGCCCCAAAATGAGTTTTTTCTAAAATCCTTCATGTGATGAATTTTGAAATCTACCATAATCGGTAGAGTTTATTACTTCTTACCGTTCGATTATCCGAAGCCCCAAATCCAACCTGTGCCAAAATCCATAGGTTTAGAGGGTACAGAGCGAGGCATAACCATGTGGTTCGTGATTTGAATGTATCCATAATCGGACGTCAAATTGGTTCCAAAACCTACCGATTATAGGTTACCCCAAAATGAGTTTTTTTCTAAAATCCTTTTTTTTTTAAATTTTGAAAGCTACCATAATCGGTAGATATTCTAACTTAAATACCTACCGATTATTGGTTTCCCAAGATTCAACCTACGTCAAATTAGCCGTTGCAGTTTAAACCAAAATTAAGAAATAGCCGTTGGAGTTTTTGGGAAAAATAAAAAGAGCCGTTGGACCCTAAACCTATATAAAGAAACTCATATCTATCAACCCAATTGCACCAAACTCTTTCCTCTCTTCAGTTCTAACTTTGAAAACAAAAACATGGATATTGCTTTTGCCGAAGAAGAAGATTGTGCTATTTATATAGCGTACGTTGTGGTAACTGCTCATGATCATGTTCACAAGCTCCACAAATCGGAATCCCAAGAGAAGCTATGGAACCGTATTTTAATGGTATTTGAGGCGTTAGATGGTAATCGAATAAGGAGATCATCCAATGACATTAAGATGAGAATGAAGACGCTCGATAAGGAGATTGACAAACTTGAAGATGAGGAACGATTTGTTAGGAACGCTTTTCCTTGGTGGACGTATGAAAACGAGTAAGTATCTTTGTAACTCCGGCTCACATTAACATAAGTGAGTACTAACTTGTTACTCATTCGTAATTTCGAGAGAAATCTTATGGATTGCCGGTATGTGGACCTCTACGGGAAACGATTTGAACATGAAGGATGCTACAAAATCAAGAGGACAATTTCTATGGTCACCTGGAAGTTATGATCTGTTTTAATACTTTTAAGTGATTGTAAGAGTGGTTTTAAAGTGACTGTAACGTTAAGGTCCTTATGTAATGGCTACAATCGGAATATTATTAATATAACATCCTACTGATTATTTATACACGGTAGTTTATTTGGTTAAATAAGCAACCGATTATCACAATCGAACACTTTATGAGTTAATTTAATTTCCGAATGTTACGTTGTTTGGATACAGAAAATAAAGTTTTCTTCACGTAGTCATAATCGAAGGAAACATATAAAATAAACCTACCGAATACTATAATCGGAAGTTTAAGAAGTTCACCTCGTTCTAGAATATGGTGTTGTTTGGTTACGAGATCACAAAGGACTTTAGAGTGTCATAATCGGAGGCTAAGGAATCATGTTAGTTCCCGATTATGGTGTTGTTTGGATCTGAGAAAACAAAATTTTCTTCACATAGAATAATCATAGGAATAATATAAACTAACACTACCGATGATAATAATCGGAAGTTTAATAAGTTACATTAGTTCCCGAATATGGTGTGGTTTGGTTCTGAACAAAAATTATTTGTTCACAAAGCATAATCGGTAGGAAACGAAATTGATAATCTCCGAATCGATGTTTTTGCAAAATCCCAGATTGCAGGTACATAATATAAATAGCTCCAGATTCGACAATAAAATTGCAAATATCCCCTGAATCGGGAGCTATGTATATAAAGTAACCTTCGATTGTTTGTATAAAATTGTGATTTCATATCTTTGCATGTGATTCGCTTGCGATTCATCGTTAAATGCATAAAAATAGCAATAAAACCATTCATAATTCATATAACGAACCATTCACAAACCATAAACATAACTTACCAACTTATAATCCGACACAAACGACATAATCCGACATAATCCGACATAAACAAAGTTATCCATAAAGTTAACAAAACACCGAGAGTTTAGTTTTTCCTATTTGCTTTGACTTTGCGAGCTTTACTACCTCTACGACTTGGACCAACATCATCATTGGTTTTATCAACTTGAGTGCTCGATGACGCCCGAGTGCTTTTGTTCACCTTGGTTGTAGGTTTCTTTTGCATTTTTTCCCCGAACTGAGATGCATACTCCTCATTGTCAACGTTATCAATCAACTCTTGGTGCTTTTTATCTTCTCAATTGACACAGGCTCTCCGGACTTTATGCAATCATTGCACCATTTGGACAAACGCTTGAACCTGCTCATCTGTATAAAAACATAGCATACCATCAAGCGGTTATTAGTCTATTTTGACCCATAATATTAAACTAAATTAATAAAACAATACGTACCAATCTACCAAAACCCGCGAGTTTCTCTTTGAGGATACTCTTGTACGAATCGGGCTTTGCTTTAAGATCACGGATTACACAAAGATGAGAAACATTCGATACCAATCCATATAGTTGGGAGCATTTTCAAAACCTTGGTTGGTTGCCCTTCCTTGGTTGATCAAGTAATGCGCCCTTCATCCCAATGGAATTTACAGGATGGTGTACCCTTGTAAACCACCGTGATAGAATCTTTATCAGACTTGCAGTACTCCAGCTCCAAAGTGAAATTGTCATGGATTTGGTCCTTTGGTATACCTTGTACAAAACCGTGTTGTTGCATCACCCTTGAGGCATTGTACATCACATATCCTGTGGGGTTCCACAACGGTCCAAAATAAAGTGCCAAATCGGACCGACCCGTGATATGTCCATCAGCTCGGTCTTCCTTGTATGGATCAAAGCATACGTCTTGGGCATTCAGTGAGTCCAAAATCTCCCTCAAACGAATCAGGTGCTGCTCCTTCGTCCTAGAATGGTTGTCATCGAAGACGTACTTTGTTCCTCTAGGGTCACCTTTCGCCCACGCCGGGTTTTCAATGGCCAGTCCCAAGATAGGGAAGTGGTCGTAGATCCATGTCTATATTTTCATTTTTGCAAGTATTAGGAAATTGATTCTTCAATGGTAGAAAAACAAAAAAATAAACCAACCATGTAGAGTTAATAAACAATACCTGTAGTAGACTCACGTTCCAGGCCACTTAGATAATTCCAACCCTCGACGCCTTTCTCAACTCTTCCATCAACCACGCATGGCATGACGTGCCCCTAGAGTACTCATGTACTTTATTGAGAGGATCCAGAAGTTGTAAAAGGTTGGCGTCGACCCGATTGCCACTAGTATTGGGGAAAATGACACATCCCAATATACATAGGAGATATGTTGTGGCCGCGTGGTTGACTTGCTCATCGGTTAAGGTTCCTTTCTCTTCTTTTTCCTTGGTGCCCTTGAACATTTCCATCAGAGTACCAATGTTGAACTGTCTAGTTCTATACTTCATGCATCTGTTGAACTCAGTTGTTGATGTTTCTTCATCCCAACCCAAACACTTCTTAGTCAGATCATAAAGTTTCTTCCATTCCAACTGCTTAGTGAACTCGGCCCTAACACCTTTGCCATGGACGGGGAGTTTAAGAATCTGCACAACATAATCTGGGGTTATCGTCATCTCCCCAAACGGCATATGGAAGGTGTCGGTCTCAAGATAAAGTCTCTCCACAAACGCCGATATAGCCACCCGGTCATGTTCCAACATTGAGTTCTCCATGACATCGCCAACCATGAATTTGCAATAATGGTCTTGAACCTTTCACATTCATCCTTCAAAGGCCAATCTAGCATTTTTGTTGGTGCGGCGGTCGCTTTGAGTAAACGAACCGCATCAGAATGATACTATTAAACACATGACAAGTTAAAAAATAAAATTAGAATAACCTAAAACTATAACCCTTAAAAGTATTACGAAGAAAAACATAATAGGTTAATAAAATGGATACGATCATTACCTCGGTTTCATATATTTCTCTGGCCCAGGATTCTTTGTATCCAAATAACAATTTTCCTCCATCCTCCGGCAGCCCAAGGATTACACCTTTTGGAATATCCTTCACCTTCAGTTCATCTGGGACAAGGTGTTTCTCTTTCTTTCGAGGAGGATTTTTCTTTTCGGCTTCTCCTTCTTCTTGCGCACCACTACCTTGTCCTACTTCTGGTACTCTATCTTCAGGTGCTTCTAGTTGAATTTCTGGTTGTGATTGTGGAGCACTTGGTTAAACACATTCTTGAACTGGTTGTGATTGAGAGGCACTTGGTTGAACACCTTCTTGAACTGGTTGTGATTGAGAGGCACTTGGTTGAACACCTTCTTGAACCGGTTCTGATTGAGGGGCACTTGGTTGAACACCTTCTTGACTTGCTTGTTGAGTTCCATCTTGAGCACTTGAAGCGGCTTTAGTGATCCTAGCTCTCCTTGCACTAGCTGTCAGGTTCTGACGCCTTTACTTCCTTGCACTAGCTGAGGCAATTGCATCTTCGATTTTTTTACCTCGCCTATCCCTAAACAACAAAATAAAGTACAACAGGTTAGTAAACTATATAATCGGAAGTTAATGTAAAACCAACGCTCCCGAATATACATATTCGGTCGGTTGAGTTAACCAATTGCCTCCGATTACGATTAATCGTAAACATCAGTTCACCTAAAGCTACCGAATACGTATAATCGGAAACAAAAGAAAATTTTTGGTGTGCGAATATGTTTATCTACATACAATAATCGGGAGCTAAATTTCAACATAACCCTCCGAATACCAATAATCGAAAGTCATAAAAAGTCCACCCTTCCGAATGCATCACAATCGGAAGCCTCACAAAACTAATTTCTACCGAATATGCATCACTTTGTGTCCAGAAATTACTTAAGTGGTTCAGCCTAAACAATCGAAAGGAAATTACAAAAGATATCACCCGATTATTGCGTCTCTAATACTTGTTCTTCCCTAGTATATTCGGAAGGCAAAAACACAATTAACTTCCGATTATGATCGATTTAGGCCTCAGTAATGAAAAACGTTCTATAATCGGTAGGCAACCTAAATATTTACCACTCGAATATAACAAATGTTCTCGTGAAATGAAGAATTCGACCACAATCGGAAGTTTAAAAAATAACGAACCCTCACTAGAACTGGGTAATAACCGAAATTCTAAAAAAAAAAAAACATGGATTCGTTGAACTGAAGCAATATAAACCAAATTAATAGTAGAATCTTACCTAATCGTCGCCATTTCAAGTTGCCTGAGAGTTTGGATATCAGTATCGCCTACATCAGGGACTTCATCTTCTTCGTGTTCTTCGGGTTCGTGAGTTAAAACCTCTTTATTACGGGCATGCAATCCAATATTCGGATCCTCACCGCGCACTACGTTTTTGGTTCGAACTTTCTTCTGTTCCTTTTCTTTCATCTTTATAGAGAATAATCGACGATGATTCGATTCGATTCGACGATGAACGATGTATAGCGAGGAGAGGGGGAGAGTTTTCCTCTCTGCAATCTGAAGGAAAGAGGAGAAGAGGATTTGAAGTTGAAGTTGAAAAGAAAATGAAATGAACTGAATTTAGGTTGACTTTGGTTTTATCTGTCAAACGGTTATTAATCGATAGGTAATACCACCTCATTAGCTACCGATTGTTAGTAGCCCAAAATCGGTAGAGGGGGTTACTTATAACCTACCGATTATTGGAAGCCCCAAATTGAACCTTTGCCAAATTCCATAGTTTTGAAGGTATATAGCCGACCATAACCATCTGGTTCGTGTTTTGGATGTAGCCATAATCGGAAGATAAATAGATTACCCAACCTCCCGATTATAGGTTGCCCCAAAATGAGTTTTTTCTATAATCCTTCATTGCATGAAATTTGAAATCTACCATAATCGGTAGGAATTGTTACTTTTACCATCCGATTATGGGAAGCCCTAAATCGTTAGCTTAGACATTTTTTTATTCGTCCGATTATGTAGGAGCCCCAAATTTCACCATTGCAAAATTCTAAAGATTTCTTATTTCTATACTTTAACAATCGGTAGTATCGTGAGGTTCTTTTTCCTACCGATTGTTATAGAAAGCCGATACTGAGTTTGGCACAAAATCGATATTAATCGGTAGTATAATATCGTTACTAAGCTTCCGATTTCTTTATAATAATCGGGCACAAAATAGCTTCCGATTATGTAAGGGCATTAACGTATTCTCCGTGTTTTTGGACATCCCTTAACGGTGTATATGGGTTGAGAATAAAAAAGTCGCCCTTAATTCTTTTGGGGTCGCCCCTAAAAATGCCAGGCACATTATACGTTTGATTCAGATTTTTTTTTCTCTCTCTATTCTAACTACGGCTGGACAAGGCCAATTATGGCATTAATACTTATGTTTTTTTACATCAGGCACCAAGGCCAACACCACCCCGTTAACAATAGTCAAGTATCATCACCATAAGTGTAGCTAAATGAATGGGTATAATAATATGTCAAGTATCATCACCATAAGTGCAGCTAAATGTATGGTTAAGTATAATAATATGCGCAGCTAAGTCTCAACTTTCAAAAAAAAAAAATTTTTTTTTTTGATGGAAGAGGTATCACCTCATAATTTCATTAATACGAAATTTTGCTTACATTGATCAATTACATCTGAAAACGGAGAAAAACAATCCATACAAAAATTACATATTTCAAAAATGAAAATAGAAAATTGTACAAAAGTTTTACAACACATTGGAGAAATTGACATCCTTCTAATGGTTTCAAACCATTTTGTTTGTTGGTCTTTTGTTTCTAGATCATCATCATCATTGATGTAAGATGCTTCCATAAAAAGAAAGTAATATGCCCTTATTGATATCATCACATTCCATATCGGTCTTACTTTGAATTGCCGAAATAGATCTTCTCCTTCCAAAGTATATTTGATAAGAGTGCAACACCACCAAAAAATGCCATAATGGCTATGAGATAACAAGTCTTGATAGCATAAAAACACCATCGAGGCCGATGAGAAAATAAGTAGGAAACCCTAAAAATTGTTGGAACAACGATTTGTTTTATTTAAATATGTAATAGTATCTACAAGTCTACCTAGAATCTTAAAATAATTCAAGATCCAGGCAAAAAATTGAACAAATTACTAAGAAAAACAACGTAGAAGATGAAGAAAACCATCAATATAACTTGTAGTTGAAGAAGATAAATGCTTTAATTCCAACTTTTAAAACTCAAGTAGATAATAATGTTTCACGTCGCTTTCCCCTCTTCTCTCCTCTCATCACTTTGTAACCGTTTCCAATATCTGATCTCCAAATCTTCCCTAATATTTTCATTGTGATCCAAATTTGTTGGATCTGATCCGAATTTTTCGGATCTTCTTCACAGATTTGGTTGCAAGTAGTATCTGTATATATTATTATTATTATTTGAGAAACACTGAAGTTGATATTATTGAATAGTTTTTCGATTGATTCAACAGAGTTTTCTTACAAGCCTATTTAAGGCAAATCATTGTGTTGTAATAACAATACAACACACATGTGAACCACACAATCAGTCAAGTCAACTATTGACTGACAGAGACTTTACACACAGATTGTATACACACTTAGATTGTATACACACAGTGACACAAACTAGAAACAATACTGTAAAGAACAAAAAAAAAAAAAAAAACTACTTCAAAGAAATATCCATCAAACTCTGCAACAATCTGGAAAAAGTAGGAGCACAAAGACCCTTTGTGAATATATCAGCAATTTGGTCTTCACTTGGCACGTGTTGAAGTTGTACAAATCCTTGCTCCACCAGCTACCTTATAGTATGGTATTGAATCTCTATGTGCTTTGTCATAGCATGAAAACCAGGATTAGATGCTAAGGCTAAAGCACTGGTATTATCACAAAGAAGTATAGTTGGTGTAGAAACAGAAACTTGTAATTCAGACAACAAATCAGAGAGCCATTTCAATTCTGCAGATGTCACTGAAAGACATTTATACTCAGCTCCAGCTGAGGACTTGGATACAGTTGCCTGCTTTTTGGATGACCATGAAATTAAATTGTTACCAAGAGAAACAACATATCCTGATGTTGACCTTCTTGTATCAGGGCATCCATCCCAATCAGAGTCTGTGTAAGCCTTTAAATGTTGTAAACTATCTTTCTTCAAAGTAATACCTTACCCAAGTGTGCCTTTCAAATATCTGAGTATTCTTTTAACTAACTGCATATGAATATCTGTTGGAGAGTTCATAAATTGTGATACATAATTTACCCCAAAACAAATATATGGCCTTGTAATAGTTAAATATTACAAGCTACCAACTATAGTTCTGTACTCACTAGCATCCTCTAACTTTTGTCCATCATGTACTGAAACTCTAGCACCTTTCACAATAGGAGTATCACAAGGTTTACTATCCAACATATTGGCTTTTGTCAATAACTCTAATGTGTACTTTTTTTGTGTCAATAAGATAGAATCTGAATCCCTGACAGCTTCAATTCCTAAGAAATAACCCAAATTACCCAATTCTTTCATTGCAAACTCTTTCTTAAGGGCAACTATCAAAGCATCAATCATATCGGGAGAACTTCCAGTCAACAAAATATCATCAAAATAAAGTAACAGAACAAGCATTCCTTGTGATGAAGTAAACACAAACATAGAGTTATCAGAGATTGACTTCTTAAAACCATTTGAACAGAGAAAAGAACTGAACCTGTGAAACCATGCTCGAGGAGCTTGTTTCAATCCATATAAACTCTTCTTAAGACGAAAAACATAGTTAGAAGGATAATCTGGATTAATAAATCCTTGTGGTTGAGACATATAAACATCTTCCTCTAAGTAACCATGCAGAAAAGCGTTACTCACATCCAACTGCCTAATTTTCCAATTATGAAAAACAGCCATACACAAAACAACTCTCATAGTGGTACTCTTAACAACTGGACTAAAAGTTTCATTGTAATCAATGCCATCTTGCTGATTGTATCCTTTAGCCACTAATCTAGATTTAAGTCTATCAATAGTGCCATCTGATTTTTGTTTAACTCTATATACCCATTTTGAACCTAAAATGTTCATATGTGACTCTGGAGCTACATATTCCCAAGTGTCATTGAACCTAAAGTTGTATATTTTTCCTTCATAGAAACTTGCCACTTAGGGTCTTCCATTGCTTGCTTAAAAGTTTTAGGTTCTGAGACTGTAGTTAACAAAGATGCATATGAAGAAGAAATAGGATATTTAGTAGAAACATGAGCCACAAAATCTGGAAAATTTTTAGATTTTGAAATTCTTTTTTGTGCTCTAGTGACCATAGTTGAAGTAGAATTGTCATTAGAAGAAGCAGTTGAATCATGTATAGGCAAAGAAGGAGAAATAGAAGAAACACTAGGAGAAGAAGACTCTGAAATGGAACACACTGGACTAGAAAATAAAAAAGTAGATTCATCAAAAACAACATTCCTAGAGATGTAAGACTTTTTAGAAACAGGGTTATATCATTTATATCCCTTATGAAAAGGACTATAACCCAAAAAGACACATTTAACAGACTTAGGAGATAATTTATCAGCTCTTGAATGAGCCAAATGTGGATAACAAACTGTACCAAAAAATTTTAAGAACGAATAATCAGGAGCTATACCAAAAAGAACTTCAAAAGGGGATTTGTATTGTAAAATTCTACTTGGTGTTTTGTTTATAAGGTAAGTAGCTCTAAGATAGGCATCATACCACATCTCTTTAGGACAAAAATCATTGAATAAAAGTGTATTTCCCATCTCAGTAATGTGTCTATGCTTCCTCTCAGCAAGACCATTCTGTTGTGGTGTTTTAGTACAAGAAATACGAATATTAATACCACTTTGTGCTAAAATATTTTTAAAAGTTCCTTTAACAAGTTCTGCTACTCCATCAACTTGAAAAGAAAGTATTTTTATAGAAAATTGATTCTCAGTATGAGTTTTAAAATGAACAAAACATTGAGCAGCATCTGTTTTAAGTTCCATTGGATAAATCCAATGAAATATGCTATAATCATCGATAAAAATAATATAATATCTATAACCATTCAATGAAGGAATGGTTGGACCCCAAACATCACAATGAATTAGAGAAAGAGGTTTTTGTTCATGAGAGGAAGATAACTGAAAAGGAAGCTTTTTACTTTTAACCAACTGACAAGGATGACATAAATATGAAGATGGAGATGAAGTTAAAACAATCTGTTTAGAAGAATGCAATTTCTGAATAATATGACTTGATGGATGACCCAACCTGTCATGCCAAATTTGTGAAGGAGCATTTAAAGAAGCAGATAGTGAAAGAGGAATTTGTGATGAAATGAATGATCTATTTATAGGATACAAATTATTAACTACAGTCCCACTAGCAAGCAACATATCAGATGACAAGTCCCTAATTTCATAACCATAAGGATATAGCTTAAAGTAGCAAGAATTATCATTTGTAAACTTAGCCATTGAAAGTAAATTATGCTTCATGTCAGGAACCAGAAGAACAATGTTTAACCTAAAACTAGTTTTAGGAGTATGAATGACTGAAGTTCCAGTAGATGTAATTTTAAGAGACTTACCATTACCAACTTGAACTTTTTCCTTTCCTCTATAGGTAGAAGTATGTTGTAGAAGCCCTTCATTGCCAGTCATATGAGCTGTTGCACCAGAGTCAGCCAGCCATTGAGGAGTCTCAGAAGTAGATGGTGCTGAAAAGTTTGAATGATGCATATCTTCACTGATAGAAGAAAAAGCTTGTTGCTGTGGTGCCATATTTGCTGAGCCATTATTTGAAGCAGATGGAGGATAGTACCTAAATGACACCTACTAGCATAGTGACCTTTCTTTCTACAAATTTGACATTCCACTTGTGAAAAATCCCTTCTACCATTTGAGTTACTAGAAAACCCAGATGAACCATTATAAGAGCCACCACCATTTGACTTATACCCATCAGAAGATGATCCATTAGACCTATAATACTGCACATTCTTGTTATTATTATAGCCACCATTCCCTGAATTGTTTCCTTTTCCTCTACCATACCCATTGCCAGAATTATTGTTAACATTCTTTGAATATAAACCGGTAGGTTGTTGTGCATCAAAAATCATACTTGTGTCTTGATGTTGATCAATTCGCCATTGCTCATGATTAAGAAGCCTAGGTTTAAGTTCTGAAAATGTAAAAGGTACCTCTCTATTTTGTGCAGAGATCACAAAATTATCAAATTCCATTCCTAATCCATTCTATACATGCATTACCAAGTCGGATTCATTTACTCTTTCTCCTATGGCTGCTAGAGAATCAGCAATAGACTTTAAACTCTGAAGATAAAAAGAATGGAGGAGTTACCTTTCTTGCATCCATATAACTGATTCCTCAAAATACTCTTGCGTGCCATAAACTGATTTTTGAAGCTAATTTCAAGATATGAGCAAATCTCCCTTGAAGATGATAAACCCAATACATCTCCAGAAACAAAAGGTGTAAGTGTAGCCTTCAAACAACTCATAACAAATGAATCAGCCTTTTTTCCAGTAAACCCACTTTGGATTGAGAGAAAGAACTCCATTAATAAAAATCTGCTTTGCAGGTTCTTGTTCCTCCCCAGTAACATAACCATATAAAGAAGTAGAATACAAAATCGACTCAAATTGATCTCGCCATAACAGAAAGTTTGTAGAATCTAATTTTGCTGAAACAAAATTTCCAATATTGGAGAAAGGTAAAGTAAAGTTACCATCAGAACCAGCGAAAGTCATATTGCGTCTTCTTGTGTAAACAATTAATGACATAAACTTTGTTGATGACGGTTGATTGATTTGAAACAAAAACCTTGTTGAGAAAAGATCTTGATGTGAAGATCTTGACCTAAAAATTGAATCTGAAAAATTGTTTGAAAAAGTTGTGTGATTCACAAATCTGCTTAAAAGAATGTATAAAAAAAAGGTATTTGCAGAACTAAGATTGAGAAGCAAAAAAAAATTCAATTCCCTTGGATCGAACTGATTGATACCATGAGAAACACTGAAGTTGATATTATTGAATAGTTTTTAGATTGATTCAACAAAGTTTTCTTACAAGCCTATTTAAGGAAAATCATTGTGCTGTAATAACAATACAACACACATGTGAACCACACAATCAGTCAAGTCAACTATTGACTGACAGAGACTTTACACACAGATTGCATACACACTTACAGTGTCTAATATTATTAAATAAAACATCGCTGATTCAAGCGATATTTAGGGTTTTCTATTAACCCGTTTCTATTTTATTTTCTACAGGCTTTCTTCCCTAATGGCTTGTATATGCTTGTTAGATGTTTGTAAAGCAGTTTCTCATAGCCTCGAAGGTGTTTCAATCGATTGGTACAACTGGATTTACCAACAGTCTGACCCTCTATGTGTTACCAACCCTTACCCTGATTATACAGTTAGCGATTTCATAAACCCCTCTACCAGATCTTGGAAACAGGAAATGATTGAGTCTTTCTTCATCCCTAAAAATTCTAGCAAGATATTAAACACTAGAATTGAATTCCATTGTCTGGTTCGGATATGTTGATTTGGCCTCACACTAAGAATGGTATATTTTCAGTTAAGTCCTGCTATAGAGTTATATCTAGTACTTCTAATGCCAGTATTCATACTTCAGTCACTGATACTACTTATAAATCCATTTGGAGCCTGCCAGTCTTGCCTAAGATTCAATTATTTTTGTGGAAATGCTATGAGAATATATTACCTTCTAAGGTTTGAATAGGTAGACATAATCCTACTCATAATCTCATTTGCAGTACGTGTGATAACCATGAATTTGAATCTGCTGAGCATATTGTTTTACATTGCAATTTCTCTACTTCTATGTGGAATTTGGTCTCATGGGGCAGCCATGTCTTGCAGTTTGCTAACTCGTCTATATCCATCAAGGATTGGGTGAAAGGTCTTCTTGATAGCAATACGTCTACAGAACTGAAATGTGCTATCAGTACTACAACTTGGAGTATTTGGAGAGACAGATGCATGTTTGTTTTTCAAAATCTGAGATTGAATAAGGAAATCACAGCCAGGCAATCAGTTAAGCTAGTCAATGATATGCAGTTAGCTATTTCTGCACCTCTCAATTCTGCTTCCATAAACAATGTTATCTCCAATGACATTGTACATCTTGTTACAGATTCTTTGCCTTCTGAATGTGTCTTAATTTTCTGTGATGCTGCTTATGACACAAACACTAACAGTGCTGGACTTGGAATTGTGACATATAATTTGGCAGGTCAATACAATGGGTGCAAAATCCAACCAGCAGTGACTAGAGACGCGGAAGAAGCTGAAAGCCTTGCACTTTGGAAGGCAATCATATGGGCCAAGAACAGAAACTTAGAGAAGATTTGCATCCTAAGTGATTCTAGTAATTGCATTTCCTACTTACAAAATAAAAGCTACCCAACTAGTTGGTACAGTAGCTCGATTCTAGATGACTGTATTTCTTTATTGAGTGTCTTTCAATTTGTTGAATTTCAAAATATTTCTTGAAACTTTAATGGTTCTGCTGACCCTGCAGCCAAACATTGTAAGAGGAACAGAGAGATGGGTGAATGGTTGAACAGTCAACCTCACTTTATATCTCAATCCTTTGTACTCTAAATTTATCCAATGAATGTTCTTTTCTAGCAAAAAAAATGGAACAATATTTTTTTTTTTTCTTTCTTCAATCCGGTCCTTTAATGACCGGATATAAAAAAAAAAAGTGAAAACTATTGTAAACCCCTTACTATATTGGTTCAACATTTAGAAACCCCACAAAATGGATCCTTCACTATCAATTCCATACTTTCAAATTTTGATATTTTTAGGCCCAAAACTTTTAAGTTTGGGGCTTCATTTTAAGAATTTCTTATTCGATGAGGTCACCCGATTTATTTAATACCAATATTACCCTCAGGATATAATGCGAGTAATAGAAGCTGAACCAAAATCATTTGTAAAATTTTCTCTTTCCGTTCCAGAGCTCCGGAGACTGAAGCTAAGAGAAACTGAAGAGAGACATCAACAGAAATGAATCGAAAAGTAAGTTTAATCTTCCCATATGCTTTTTAGTTCGATTTCGAGTTGATCTCAAAGTTTCTGAGGGTTGATTTTAAAGGATTTGAAGAATTTTTTTAAAAATTAATCTCGATTTTCTTTATCTGATCCTTGATCAGAGTTTAGATCTTCAATCATGAGAAATATGAGCATGATTATGTAGATAAGTATCACCTTCTCTTATTGAGAGACTTTAGCTAATTGATTTGAAACAAATTTGGAAAAGGATTTTAGGGTTTTCAAAACCTAAATCTCCGTATTCTTTTCAATTAACTTATCCTAATCGAAACCAAAGCGTAGATATACGATCTGCTACCTACTCTGGTTGTTTTGATTTAGATTTTTTGAAGAATTTTGAACAAAAATTCCAGATCCGTTCTTCGTCAAAATCGTCGTAAATCTTAATATATAACTACGATGTAAAAACTGATTTGAGATTCAATATCAACAAATTATCGTCTCCGTTACCCATAGATTTGATTTGAATTTTATCCACTCTTGATTTTCGATTTCATATGACTGAGTGCAGTGGTGTTGGTGGTGCGGAGTGCGGGTGCAGGTTCTATAGGAGGATGAGGAGGCGATGGTGGTATTGGAGAAGGTTTGTAGGAGGATTTTGATGAAGTCAGTGATGGTGTTTTTCTGAATTGATAAATTGAAGGAGATTGCAAGATTTACAAAAGAATTCATGCTTTGGGGATATGTGGGGAAACTTGGAAATATTGTTGTTGTAGATGATGGTGAAAATAGGGACATGCCAATGGTTTTCATGTTTGATGGGTATGACATTTTCGGGTAATCCTTATAAACAAATAATCATGTGTAGACAATTTCAATTATTACTCTTGTTGAATTTGAACTTGATTTGAATTATTGTGTTGCTATTACAGTTATGGCTTCCATTACCCAGATAAAAGTGTGTTCAACTAACTTTATTGCATGATATATGTTTTGATCAGTTTCTAGTTGTATATTAGATCCAATAAAATGTAGTATTAGTTTGTGGAGGACGTATATCATGAGACTTAGAAGTATTGTATGCTACAAAATCAAGTTCCGAGAGGTAATATCTAGGTATTGGTTAGAGGGGCATGGGAAGCATCCATTGTTGTTCTCTAGTTGCCAATTGGTTGTTACTTTAAAACTTAAGGCTGAACTAGACTAGGCTCGGGTGACTCGGTAATGCACACAGACGCAAAATAAAGCATCAGTGGACCTATCAGGGCATAGGATTTTTATTTTTTTTGTAAACTGCATTTGCATTATGCATCGTAAACTGTTTAAATTATTGCCTTGGTTTAGTTCATGTAGAATGTTTACTGTCTAGATTTTTTTTTTGTATGCTTTCGGGATATAGAAATTTTGTTGCCTGTTAAGGTAGGTTGTGGACCATGTGGTATTGTACTAACACTAATTTTTTGTAAATTGATTTTATTGTGTTGCTTTCTACCATATATTTGTTTTCTTGTATCTATGATTGGTGTAAGTGGAAGAGTTGTGAAACAAGAAGGTTTGCTACTGCCTAAAGATCCAATGCCCATTTTGATATTGTGTTGAGGTTCGAGTCTCCTTGCATCCAATCACAATAATAATCTTAACTAAGGCGTGTGGGTTTTCTAATGGTCAATTATTTTCATCGTTTTTGTCCCTTAACACCAGCATTATGCGGAGTTCTTTTACATATAATCACATGATTCTATCACGGTTCATAAGATGCATCGGTTTGCTCTTTTTGTATTCAAATTTCAGTTTTGCATTTTCTGTAATCTGTATGAAACCCTACTTAACATGAAGCGATTTCATTTGGAATATGAATATTTGGCATGTTGGTTAAATGCCGGAAGGACCTTAGCTATCCCACACAATATTTTTTATTGTAGCAATTTTAAGTTTTAACGTTGCATAATTATCTGGCAAATCATAATTCTGAGAATTATTTTCTTGCAGATACGATAGTGCTTCAAATAGATGGGTGAAAGAGTCGATGGATTTTTTTTTTTTGCTAGAGGTACACTAGCAGACTCAATAATTGCTACATGCATATGCATGTGTAACTCTTACTTACACTAGTTAGATGCATGTGTAAATACTAGTTACATTAGTCATATCCGTGTGTAATTCCAGGTTACACTAGTCAGATATGAGATCCTGAAATCAGATGATTACGGACAATCTTGTACAAACTAGGGTATGATTTTGTTATAAGATTTACTAGTTGTCATCCATAAACATTGAACTCTTGTGATCTATTGTTGATGGTGGTTTTTAGCTTAGGGTTAAAATCGTAAAACCCTAGTCGGACGGTGACGTCCACTGAATTTGAGTAATAATGTCTCCACTGAGTGCATTTATTGAACCCTTTAATATGTCTCGAGAAAATTACAGGGGTACCTTTTTTTAATACTAATTAGGGTTTCGACAAGCCAAACCCTAATTCCCACTGTGTGCCAATGGCAAACCATGTCAACCACATCTACAGCGCCAAGGCATGCCAACCATGCTAGCCGCACCCCTTGTGCCAATGGCAAACCATGCTAGCCATATCTACGCGCCAAGGCATGCCTACCATGCTAGCCGCACCACCGTGCCAATGGCAAACCATGCCAGCCACATCTACCGCGCCAAGGCATGCCAACCATGCTAGCCGCACCACCGTGCCAATGGCAAACCATGTCAGCCACGTCTACCGCGCCAAGGCATGCCAACCATGCTAGCCGCACCACTGTGCCAATGGCAAACCATGCCAGCCACACCTACAGCGCCAAGGCATGCCAACCATGCTAGCCGCACCCCCTGTGCCAATGGCAAACTGTGCCAGCCACACCTACCGCGCCAAGGCATGCCAACCATGCTAGCCGCACCCCATGTGGCAATGGAAAACCGTGCCAGCCACACCTACCGCGCCAAGGCATGCCGACCATGCTAGCCGCACCCCATGTGCCAATGGCAAGCCGTGCCAGCTACATCTCCACGCTAGAGCATACCAAGCATGCTTGTCGTCCCAACACGCCATGCACAACGCTGGCTGCCAAAACAAAGGCATGCAACAATCAACGACCATCTTTCAATCACAAGAGAAAATCCTAGCCGTCCAAGGTTACCAGACAACACATGGTAACATTTGACCCAAAAACCTAGCTTGGTCACGCCAAACCCTTGGCCCCACATGCCAAACCAAACCGCACCTTTCCTTGGCCCTAGCCATGCTAGCCGCACCATGCGCCCATGGCATGCCAAGCCCTTGGCCCCGCCATGCCAAGCAAAACCATTCACGCCAAACCCTTTGCCCCACATGCCAATCCAAACCGCACCTCGCCTTGGCCCTAGCCATGCTAGCCGCGCCATGTGCCAACGGCATGCCAAACCCTTGGCCCTACCCATGCTAGCAGCACCATGTGCAAACGGCATGCCAAACTCTTGGCCCCGCATGCCAAGCCAAACTGCACCTTGCCTTGGCCCTAGCCGTGCTAGCCGCACCATGTGCCAACGGCATGCCAAACCCTCGACCCTACCATGCCAAGCCAAACCGCACCTTGCCTTGGCCCTAGCCATGCTAGACGCGCCATGTGCCAACGGCATTCCAAACCCTTGGCCCCACCATGCCAAGCCAAACCGCACCTTGCCTTGGCCCTAGCCCTGCTAGCCGCGCCATGTGCCAACAGCATGCCAAACCCTTGGCCCCACCATGCCAAGCCAAACCGCACCTTGCCTTGGCCCTAGCCATACTAGCCGCACCATGTGCCAACGGCATGCAAAGCCATTGGCCCCACCATACCAAATGCACCTGGCCACGCCACCATCTACGCCCTTCCCTGTGGCTACCAAAACGAAGGCGTGCGACAATCAACGGTCCCCCTTCAATCCCAGGAGCAAATCCTAGCCATCCAAGGTTACCGTGACAACGCATGGTAACCTTTGGGCACGAAAACCTAAGTTTGGCCACGCCAAACCATACCATGCCAACCTGCCAAGCCGCGCCACCATCTTCGTCCTCCTTCCTACGCGGCTACCAAAACGAAGGCGTGCGATAATCAACGGTCCCCCTTCAATCCTAGGAGCAAATCCTAGCCATCCAAGGTTACCAGACAACGCATGGTAACCTTTGTCCCGAAAACCTAATTTGGCCATTCCAAACCATACCATGCCAACGGCATGCCAACCTAGCCGCGCCACCATCTTTGGCCTTCCCTACTGTGACTACCAAAACGAAGGCGTGCGACAACCAACGGCCCCCTTCAATCCGGGAGCAAATCCTAGCCATCCAAGGTTACCGGACAACACATGGTAACCTTTGGCAAAAAACCTAAGTTTGGCCACGCCAAACCATACCATGCCAACGACATGCCAACCTAAGCCGCGCGCCACCATCTTTGGCCTTCCTTACTTGGCTACCAAAACGAAGGCGTGCGACAATCAATGGTCCCTCTTCAATCCTATTAGCAAATCCTAGCCATCCAAGGTCACCAGACATTGCATGGTAACCTTTGGCCCGAAAACCTAAGTTTGGCCACGCCAAACCATACCATGCCAACGGCATGCAAACCTAGCTGCGCCACCATGCTGGCCTTCCCTTCGCGACTACCAAAACGAAGGCGTGCGACGATCAACGGTCCCCCTTCAATCCCAGGAGCAAATCCTAGCAATCCAAGGTTACCAGACAACGCATGGTAACCTTTGGCCCGAAAACCTAAGTTTGGCCACGCCAAACCATACCATGCCAACCTAGCCGCGCCACCATGCTGGCCTTCCCTACGCGGCTACCAAAACGAAGGAGTGCGACAATCAACGATCCCCTTTCAATCCAAGGAGCAAATCCTAGCCATCCAAGGTTACCAGACAACGCATGGTAACCTTTGGCCCGAAAACCTAAGTTTGGCCACGCCAAACCATGCCATGCCAACCTAGCCGCGCCACCATGCTGGCCTTCCCTACGCGGCTACCAAAACGAAGGCGTGCGATAATCAACGGCCGCCCTTCAATCCCCGGAGCAAATCCTAGCCGTCCAAGGTTACCAGACAACACATGGTAACCTTTGACCTAAAACCCTAGTTTGGTCATGCCAACCTAGCCGCACCACCATGCCATGCCAACCTAGCCGCGCCACGCTGGCCTTCCCTTTGCGGCCACCAATAAATGTAAGCTTGCGACGATCAACGGCTACCTTTCCTCTTAAGATGCAAAATCTCGACCGTCGAAGGTCACCAAGCTAGCAAGTCTCCCAAGCTCGACTTGCTAGGCAACAACAATATACTACATGTTTTCTACAAAAAACATTCGAGACATCAACACATATCACAAACTGGGGATCCTCTTTGGGTATTGGTTTGGCGGTTTACAGCGTGCGACATACACTACGCCCGTCATAAGGAAGTGTCATAAGGATGAGGCGGTTAGTAAATACGGGGAGTTAATGGTGAAACGCTCTTTTATGGGCTTCATTTCCATGCGTTAACGGTTTTATGGAACATCAATTCCATGCGTTAACGGTTTTATGGAACATCAATTCCATGCGTTAACGGTTTTATGGAACATCAATTCCATGCGTTAACGGTTTTATGGAACACCTCCTCCCATTTACTCACCCATTTTTCCATTCCTTAATGAAACCAGAGTACATTTCACTTCGACTTGTATAAATAGGTCTTACCTATTTCCATAGAACAACAAGTTCGATCGGGAGCATACACCACTCGTAAAACGTTTCTAGCTTTTCATACGTTAGCTTCCCACTTTACGATACAAGTCGTAACACAACTACTCTTCCGGAATCAACTATTCTCGGTCTCATCACTTTCCTTGCTTCCCTCCCTAAATCCAACCCATTCTCCTCCACTTTGTGACCGAACCAAGTATGGAACGGCCATTTCTTGGTTTAGGCCGGACTTGTACAGATTGATCTCTCGAATCTAAAGTACTCCCGTGCAGTACATTGTTTAGGGTTTAAATTCGTTTCTCACCCACATACCCGAAATTACCGAAATCAGCAGAAACCATTTTCACCCATAAATAATTGGCGACCACAGTGGGAGATTGATCTTTCGGTCACGCTGTCAATTTCCATTTCCCGATCTCATACCTCGACCCGGACATGGCGGGAGAAGCAAACGATCCACTCAGGGATCAACGACTCTGTTACCGGACGGTCCGATTCCCTGTCATGACACGGCAAGGGATGACCGGGGACTTCCCAGAAGTTAGAAGCAAACGATCCGACCAGGGGTCGACGGCTCGGTTATCAGGTGACTCAGGAATGACTAGGGACTTTGCACAATCACGGTGGTGCTTCCCACAAAACTCGGACTTACACCGGGAAGATTCATTTTTTCGTCAGGAGATACGAAAAACTGAGTAAGCCTTGCCTAGACAAAATACATGATTTACTACTTCAAGTCTTCACAGAGATGATAAAAACCGATAGCCATCTTTGTTCCCATGTTTCATTTCGTGCTTTATATTGTCGCACAACATTCACAATTCCATGGCTTTCCTGGGGTACTTATGCTACTTGTAGTCATAACCAAAACAACATTATTCTAAAAACAAATCGTTCCAAAAGAATAATCCAAAACCCTCATAGATAACGAGTTATCTATCAATTCAAATCAAACCATAAACCAAGCGCTTTGTTTGCCTTTCAAAAAAAAGGTCGTCTACCCATACGTGCCTACTTTGCATAATAATGATTACCCGTCACTATTCATGAGGTAGCCGACGTTACTACGGTGATATTCAAAGAGGAAATGTTTATGATGAAGTATTTGTACAAGTTTATGGAAGGCATACCTATGGCTAGGTTTTGCGCCAACACAAGAAAACAAGAAAACAAATTGAAAGAGAAACGCTGGAGTACATATCTGGAATATGCTTGCCCACTTTATTGCTACCGCTAACACCAAGACGTGATAACAAGGATACGAGAGGCAACCGGACCTGCAAGAACAAGCCTCGCGGTGCCCAACAGTCCACGGCCAAGACAATGCCAGATGCGCAAGCCAGACACGCTTACCAGAAGCACATGGCAGGCACACATGCTGCACGCGCATGCCAGCCACAATACCACACCCTGCGCTAACAGCTTGCATCCTTCCAGCGCTAACAACTTGCATCCTTTCCAGCGCTAACAGCTTGCATCCTTCCAGCGCTAACAATTTGCATCCATCCAGCACTAACAGCTTGCTCCCTTCCAGCGCCGTCTTCTCCGCTCCATAACCAACCAAAGCAGCATCATCCTTACCCTTCGAAACAGCGCCATGGCTCCAGCACTCCGTGATAAAAACCGTGCCATTTCTGCATGATACACCTACGATCACCAGAACCAGAGCCGCTTTCGCCACCCCAACGTTGGTGACAGCTGCTACTCCGCCATCATGACAAGATACTAGAAGATCCGGAAGAAGCCGACCTCCTTTTACCACTGTTGATTTGATGAAAAGACAAAAGGCATGCACTTTAGCAGGACGTGCGTTTATAGATTAAGAGGTTCGCGTTGCTCTTGAACGCCCAGTAGAAAGGGATCAGCAATCCGATTTCATCACACGTAAAGATCAGGAATGACTTCTCCAAAATCGAAAGCAAAGGAAATCAGCAACCCACCTGAGTTCACAAAGACCCTCTTCCCGCCAGGACCTGCGCGATGGGAACTTCGCCTATAAAGTCGTACAGTCTATGATGAAACAGTTATGTGAGATTTTATATTTCTCCAAGGCGTAGCGTCAAGACATATTTGCATCCCTCAACCGCACTGCATCAGGAAAGCAGGCGTTTCCATCTAGGGAAGCCGTTCCCAAACCCCAACCTCTCCTAGAAAGCATGATCGATAGATGAAATTGGGGACTCCTAACCTCTGTCCACTTGAGGGTTGTCGAACGTTCGCTTCAACACCACTCCTTCCTGCAAAGGGTCGTGCCACCACATTCCCCATGTCAAGGATCATGATTGCAGCCATCCAATCCTCGTAGCCATGGCCACCCTTTGGTCCATCCCGCTAAAACTCGTGACCATGGACAGTTTGCTCGCTTACGCATCCAGCCAATACTTTTACTTCCATGGATGCCCATACAATTCAAGCCAACCTACATTGTTCCCATGATAATGTCAACCTACATTGTTCCCATGATAATGTAGTCTCTTATGATTACATTGCTACCAAGAACTGTTGTCGCTCATTTGTGGATACCAGCCAGAGCTTCACCGCAGCAGCAATCACTACAAAGATCTACACGGAATCCCTTCACTTTCAAAGCTCAGGTGACACAGTGTTGATGGTGGGTTTTCATTTGAGGTTAAAATTGTAAAAGCCGGAAAAAATTATGCGCTGACATCTTGTAAAAGATAAAGCCATTTATAAGTGTTGGATACTCCCTCACTTAATTTAACAGGAATGGAGCATGTGGCAACAATCCCATTCTGTGAATACATGAAATTCCTCCAGGTTGGAGCATGTAGCAACAATCCCTTCCTGTGAATTTCATATCAGCCTTGTATTTCCAGTACTCATTATCGGTGTGGCATGACGATCGAGGTGCTACTCTTAAGAGTAACACGAACCTCCAAGCACTATAATGAAACCATGTACGAAATACCCGTACAGGCTGACTCTCGGTGTGTTATACTAGCCCGATTGAGCCCCTCTCGGTGTGTTATACTAGCCCGATTGAGCATCAGGACTGACCGTATCAGTCCGGATATGATCTGATCGCAGTCATCCAACTCCATAAGCATGATTGGATGGCCCCGCATCAATTCCATCACCCCAGCAGGTATGGAATACCCACGGCCGACTCCCGCATGGTCGGTCATTGGCCTAGCTTGCCAAGAAACCATCCATACCAAGCATTATGGACGGAAAACCCTAAATTAGGGTTTGCGGCACATTACATGTGTTGCAAAGCAGTCTCAACCATCCATCTTCGCAAGTATAGATGGAGGGTGTAGATGTAGATTCAAAGGGCCCGAGCATGTCAACACGATCACCGTGGGACCGCCTACACACTTGACCAATCGGTCAAAACCAACCATGTTTGGTCGTGACAAAATTGTCGCCCAAACAAGAGATGGCGCACGGCTTTGAAAGCCAAAATTAGGGTTTCAAGCCATCACGCGCGTCCATCTTCTCCTGCAAGAATGGAGGGTCACAGATTAGATTAAGCAGGTCCGGTCATACCAGCATGACCATCGTGGGCCCATCTACCTCCTCATGTGTTAAGCCAAGGCATATCATGCCTGGTTAATCCAAAACGTGCGCCCAAACTAGCGTGGCCACGCCTCCCAAACCACAAACTAATCTCGACCGCTCAACTTCCCCGGACGATCTGGGTGGCTCGGATCACGTTTTAATGGGATATTCAGGTATATGCGTGAACACCAGCCTACCATCTTCACGTCAAACCAATCGGCCAAGACCGACCAAGCTAGGTCGTCTTGGAACGCGCACTGGAAAAGAGCATGATACGCGGCCTTTTGCGGCATCAAATTCCTATTGCAAAATCGATCTCAACCACTCCTCTTTCTTAGGTCAAATTGAGTGGCCTAGATCGCACCTTCATGGGACAGTGAGACATGGACGTGTACACCGGCATGCTGTCTACACACATGCCCGGTCGGTCCTCTCCAAATCCCTTCCCATGCTTGGTTTCGACCAAGCTGAAGAGTGATACTTGCGCACCTCTTCGAAAACCCTAATTCATTAACGGTCGCAGATGAGTGTCTCAAAGATCATCTCGTCCATTCAACTTCACCTGACTTAGTTATACAAGCCTGGAGGAGTTAATTGGTCGGTGAGGCATCACCGCCCATCACTTTACCATACCAAGATGCGCACTGCATCACAATACTTCACAAGTATCAACTTCTTGAATAACGCAGTTATTCAATTCAGCATTACATGCTATCTTTCGTGGATCCACAATCCACACATTCCAGAACATCAATCATGTCACAAACTGGGGGATACATACGGGGTATTGGTCTGGCGGTTTACGGCGTGCGGCGTGCAACGCGCCATCACAAGAACGTGTCGGAAGTCATGGACGGTTAGAGATGAAAAGGAGAAGTTCTGGGCAAGGCGGGTCGTGTGGCACCGACGCACAACTCTACTACTCCATCACTCTACTTCCTCCACTTCCCACGAGAGACGTGAATAAGGCTCAATGACTTGTATAAATAGGTTCTCCGCCCTATTTCAAACAACAACACAAGTCCAGACGAGATAGAAAACCAAGTGTTAATACAAAACGTATTCAAACACCCGTGAGCTTGCTTGCATCAATCACAAGCCTGCTCACCTTTACGTAACAAGTCATAAGCAAGCCAACACCTTCACAATCTCAACACCTTCTTCGCTTCCCTCCCTAAGATCAACCCCATCTCCTTCACTTTGTGACCGAAACAAGTCCGGAACGGCCATTTCTTGGTTTAGGTAGGACTTGCACTGATTGATCTCTCGAATCTACAAGCACTCACCGCGCAGATGCATTTGTTTAAGGTTTAAATTCATTCCTCATTCACACCCCAAATTACCAAATTCTGCAGGAGTAGTTTTCACCCATAAACAATTGGCGACCACAGTGGGAGGTTAATCTCTCGGTTGTAAAGTCAATTTCTTCCAAATACGATTTAATTTTATCAATTTCAAAAAGGGTAGATCTTAGAATCAATTCAATCAACAATTCATTTCAAGATGGTGGAATTAAGGTCTGGATCAACAATCAATTCTGATGGGACTAGTGTGGATAACAATCCTGGTGTCGAAGTACCCGTCAGTGGAGCTACCGTAGCCAACACATCTCGAGGAGCCGTTACCTCTATCACCAACACTAGCGGAACGGGAGACACCCCGTAGGTGTAACGCCTCCCATCACGAGCAAGAGCAGCCGCAAATCCGGCATCTCCTCAAGTGTAACGCCTCCGGTGGTCACCGGAGCAACAACTTTCACTCCCTCATCGGGCGAGGAGCCGGAGGCACAAGAGGAGGACCACCGTCTATTACCATTGCAGACTTGATGGAGAAACAGGAAGTTCTTGCTAAGACTCAAACAGATATGGCCGCAGCTCAGAAGGAGGTACTCCCTTTCCTCAAGACCTTGACTGAACGATTGCCGCAAGATTCACGTCAATCTTTGGAGCCAACAGAAATACCTTCAATTCACCCGGAGCAGGCGTTTCCACTCGGACCCACATGAGTGAAGAAGCTCGTGTTGCTCCTGAATGTTCAAGAGAAAGGGACCAGACACCCAACTTCATCACACGTGAGGATCTAGAACGACTCCTTCAAAGCCGAGGCAAAGGAAATCGACGGATGCACATCAACACCAACCTCCATACCCTCAAGATATGCAACGAATCCCTCTTCCAAGAGGTTACACCTCTCCCAGTTCTCCCTCTACGACAGGTCTGGTAATGCTCGTGAACATGTCTCTCGATTCTTGGAATCCTTGGGGAACATGAATACAATCATATTCGCGCCCGAAAGAATTCTCGAAATCACTTACGGGAGGGCGTACACACAGTACAACAACATCGCGCCTAACAACATATCCAATCGGAGCGAGATGGTCGGTGTTTTCTACGAGAAGTATTTCTTCGTGTCCGAACAAATCACCTTTTCGGATCTAGGAAGAATTCTTCGAGCGGAACAACGAGCATCCTAACGACTTCACAAAAGATTCGTAACTCAAGCGCTGGATTGTCATGACCCGAACGTCACCGAACGACAATTGGTGGAGTTATGCATCAACGGGATGATACCCATATACCGCGCTCCGTTAGAGAATCGGGCTTTCAAACGTTCTCTAAACTCCATGAAGCTGCCAAGCGTTCAAAGAACAACTTTGCACTGGAAGCATTGCTAGAAAGAACCCAGTCGTTCAAGTGAAGATTCACATGAAAGTCGAGGAGCGGGCGCCTCACGAACAAACAATACAACACTTTGGTCCTTCGTGAGTGAGTGTAGTGGGCGGAGGAGAGAAAAGGAAAGCTCCAAAGTGACGGAACAACAAACCAAGCGGACATCCCCGGCACACAAGACTTCGTCTCGAAAGGGAGCAGACAAAACTCCTGCACAAAACACTAAAGACACGGGTTTTCCTTTTCCCATGAATGAAGTGATAGAGCTCTTGGAAGCGTGGATCCAAGACGACGCCGTAAAGGTTCCCCCTATCAGACGTCCTCCAACCGAAGAAGAAATGGCAGATCCCGGATATTGTTGCTACCACAGGTTCGTCCATCATCCAACCAAAGATTGCAACGAGTTGAAACAGATATTCGGGGAAAAGGTAAAGACAGGGAACTCCGGCTTGGAAACGAAGGTGTTCATAGAGACCCTTTACCTATCAGAAACTGCATGATTTCGGGGATTACATTGCAAGACCGTACAATATATGATGGAGCACATATGTGAAATCTTGTACTTCTCCAAAGGACAGCGTCAAGGCATATTTGCGGCCCTCAACCACGTTGTGTCGGGTAGGCGTTTGTATCCGATGGCAGTCCAGAACCCCGGTCTTTCCGAAGGACGTGAGCAATGGAAACTGGGGACTCCTAACCGTCACTCGTTTGAGAGATGTTGAGTTCGATAGCGCGTTGATTGATACGGCTTCCGAATTTAACATCATTACTGTCAAGACCTTGAGAGCGGCAAAGATTTCGAGCGGGGAAGCTACTCGTCACCCGATTGTGGTTAAATATTCGAGGCGGAGAGCCCGAGAGATGCATATGGATACATCGATCTTGAAGTCAAATTGGGTGATGCCTCGACGCAAGCAAAGTTCTACATATTCAAAGATCATCCCAACTACGACATGATCCTAAGACGTTCTTGGATGCATGATAACAAAGCAATACTAGGATTCTGTCCTCTGCCGGTTTCGATACTCGAAAGAATCTCCAACACGCCTTAGGACCTCCCGATGGTCTGTGTATTGCCGCACCAAACAACTTACCAATGTGACGTAACTTCTCGGAGAGAGCTTTGTCGGCATACATTGAAAAGTTCCGATCTCAAGTAAGTCTCGCCACGCAACCTTCTTTACAACCTACCGCCCTCGTTCGACAAGTCCCTGAGGGGACTGACTCCAACCAACGAACCAACCCCTACTAAGAGATGTGAATGGGAAGCGGCCCTTTCAAACGTTTTATCAAGAGTGTAGAGGCTGTCTTGGTCAAAGACGATAAGATGAAGGTCAAGTATTTGCACGTTCAAACCCGTTTGGGATTGGAGATGCGAGTGACGACGACGGCTACATTCAAAGTCGGGAGCATGACGGTGAAAATGACCACTCCACCCGACTCACCCACCGAAAGAGAAGATGAACCGCACAGTAGAAGAGATGTTATCCTAGGCGCTCGCAAGCTCATCAATCCGATAAACTAGAAGGCATAACAATTCACTCAAAATGGCTCAAACCCTACCGAACTTAAGATGTCTTGCCACTTTCCAAAGCATCCTCCACCCTTTGAAAATCTTGTGTTTATTTTTTCCAGCGTGTTTCCTTTTACAATTTCATGTCATATTTGTAATTCTCCCGAGAAAATGATTGCAATACTTGCATTCATAGTTAGGGTTTCAATTTTCAATTTCCAATTTAGTTGAAACACTATTTCCATCCGAGAACCTCTTTACTCACACAAAATCCCGAGTCGGCCTAAATTAATCCTTGGAGCAAGAAAGGAAACCCTAAGCAAACATCTCACGGGAAGAAGGAGATAGAACATGTGCACAAAAGGAAAATGATTTGAGACATCTGCCCCAGCAAAGTCAGGAAGATCTTGCATCAGGAACACAGTTGCAGTCTTGGCAAAGGGTTATAAAAAAAAAAAAACTTTATCCAAATAATCAAATGGAAGAAAAACCTTGAACCCGGCCGCCACCGAGTACAAGGAAGATGTTCGAGCGTACAAAATATACTTGGAAAGAAGAAAAAAAAAAGAGGTTTTAGTCGCCAAGAGGGTCGACCTCGCCTGCACCGCCGTTGGGTTCTTCTCCATCACCTGTTGATGCTCCTCTCTCCGGATCTCCCTCAGCTTCTGCATCAGGCATCTCCGCAGCAAAGACACTCCATCCCAACATCACCAGCGGGAACATTAAAAAGCGCATCAACATTAGGAGCCGTACCAATTGCTTTCAGATGTTCAGGTTCCTCTGTGTCGGAGTCAAGAATTATCACGCCGTCCTGGATCGGGTAGTCACACTTATCTTCATTCAGAGGACGTTTATGCTCAACTCTCCGCCTCTTCAACCTCGCTGCAAATCTCTACGCCCTTGCGCTTACTAGTGTGCGACGTTTCCTCGCGCCTCCACCGCTCCTCCATGTCAATCGCAGGTGAAAGTGCACGAGACACGTCCTCTTGCAATACGAAGGTGTGAAATAGACATCCCTCGTATAGCACGCCCGACTTCGCGAAGCGGAAGATTGATCTTAGCCATTACATCTTCGTGTGCACGGTTTTCGGGCTTGTCAACTTCGAAACTTCTTTCTGGGAAAGCAACAGAATGATCGTCAGCCGCTTCCATGATAAACTGCAAAGGAGGGGAGGTTATGAGCGCACAAAAAAAAATAAATCAAAAATCAAATCAATCGATCGATCAATCGAAGATCAACAATACCGAGATGCGGAATAAACGACCGCGAGAGATGATTCATTATAATCTCACAAGTCGACAGAATCCCAGGAGGAAAAGAAGTCTTTACTTGCCACCTATGAAGGTGCTAATTCGGGATAACAATCAACGAGGCTTATCAGATATACCTGAGGGAAGATGTGTATGATAAAAGAAGTACACATGAAGAAGGGACCGAGCTCAGATATATGCAAGAGGAACCAAAGCGACTCACCAGACCAAGTCCTCGTTTCCTTCGCAGAACCAACCGGTTCCGTGGCAACGCCCGACGATGTGAAGCTATCCCAGTAAATATGTATTCACTTTAGCTTGGTCATTTCAAAGTATATAAATATGCCACCATCTCATGCCTACCCCACAATAGTGTAACCATTATGTGCTAGGCGGGGGACTTAATGTTGATGGTGGGTTTTCATTTGAGGTTAAAATTGTAAAAACCGGAAAAATTATGCTACCGACATCTTGTAAAAGATAAAGCCATTTATAAGTGTTGGATACTCCCTCACTTAATTCACCGGGAATGGAGCATGTGGCAACAATCCCATTCTCAGGAATACATGAAATTCCTCCAGGTTGGAGCATGTAGCAACAATCCCTTCCTGTGAATTTCATATCGGCCTTGTATTTCCAGTACTCATTATCGGTGTGGCATGACGATCGAGTGCTACTCTTACGAGTAACACGAACCTCCAAGCACTATAATGAAACCATGTACGAAATACCCATACATGCCGACTCTCGGTGTGTTATACTAGCCCGATTGAGCCCCTCTCGGTGTGTTATACTAGCCGATTGAGCATCCGGACTGACCATATCAGTCAGGATATGATTCGATCGTGATCATCCAACTCCATAAGCATGATTGGATGACCCCGCAGATCAATTCCATCACCCCCAGCGGGTATGGAATACCCACGACCGACCCCGCATGGTCGGTTATTGGCCTAGCTTTCCAAGAAACCATCCATACCAAGCATTATGGACGGAAACCCTAAATTAGGGTTTGCGGCACATTACATGTGTTGCAAAGCGATCTCAACCATCCATCTTCGCAGGTATAGATGGAGGGTGTAGATGTAGATTCAAAGGGCCCAGAGCATGTCAACACGATCACCGTGGGACCGCCTACACACTTGACTAATCGTTCAAAACCAACCATGTTTGGTCGTGACAAAATTGTCGCCCAAACAAGAGATGGCGCACGGCTTTGAAAGCCAAAATTAGGGTTTCAAGCCATCACGCGCGTCCATCTTCTCCGGCAAGAATGGAGGGTCACAGATTAGATTAAGCAGGTCCGGTCATACCAGCATGATCACCGTGAGCCCATCTACCTCCTCATGTGTTCAGCCAAGGCATATCATGCCTGGTTAATCCAAAACGTGCGCCCAAACTAGCGGGGCCACGCCTCCCAAACCACAAACTAATCTCGACCGCTCAATTTCGCCAGGACGATGCGGGTGGCTCGGATCACGTTTTAATGGGATATTCGGTATAGGCGTGAACACCATCCTACCATCTTCACGTCAAACCAATCGGCCAAGACCGACCAAGCTAGGTCGTCTTGGAACGCGCACCGGAAAAGAGCATGATACGCGGCCTTTTGCGGCATCAAATTCCTATTGCAAAATCGATCTCAACCACTCCTCTTTGCCGGTCAAATTGAGTGGCCTAGATCGCACCTTCATGGGACAGTGAGACATGGACGTGTACACCGGCATGCTGTCTACACACATGCCCGGTCGGTCCTCTCCAAATCCCTTCCCATGCTTGGTTTAGACCAAGCTGAAGAGTGATACTTGCGCACCTCTTCGAAAACCCTAATTCATTAACGGTCGCAGATGAGTGTCTCAAAGATCATCTCGTCCGTCCAACTTCACCAGCTTAGTTATACAAGCCTGGTCAGGAGTTAATTGGTCAGTGAGGCGTCACCGCCCATCACTTTACCACACCAAGATGCAGTACCTGCGTCACAATACTTCACAAGTATCAACTTCTTGAATAACGCAGTTATTCAATTCAGCATTACATGCTATCTTTCGTGGATCCACAATCCATACATTCAGGACATCAATCATGTCACAAACCTGGGGGATACATACCGGGGTATTGGTCTGGCGGTTTACGGCGTGCGGCGTGCAACGCGCTATCACAAGAACGTGTCGAAGTCATGGACGGTTAGAGATGAACGGGAGAAGTGGGCAAGATCGGGTGGTCATGTGGCACCGACGCACAACTCCACTACCACATCACTCCACTTCCTCCACTTCCCACGAGAGACGTGAATAAGGCTCAATGACTTGTATAAATAGGTTCTCCGCCCTATTTCAAACAACAACACAAGTCCAGACGAGATAGAAAACCAAGTGTTAATACAAAACGTATTCAAACACCCGTAGCTTGCTTGCATCAATCACAAACCTGCTCACCTTTCGTTACAAGTCATAAGCAAGCCAACACCTTCACAATCTCAACACCTTCTTCGCTTCCCTCCCTAAGATCAACCCCATCTCCTTCACTTTGTGACCGAAACAAGTCCGGAATGGCCATTTCTTGGTTTTAGGACTTGCACAGAGATTGATCTCTCGAATCTACAAGCACTCACCGCGCAGTGCATTTGTTTAAGGTTTAAATTCATTCCTCATCCACACCCCAAATTACCAAATTCTGCAGGAGTAGTTTTCACCCATAAACACACAGTCAACCAAAACGCCATAGCCACAACAAGGTCATCTACTCTTCAAGGATGTAGCGCAAGAATATCATCATCTCTATGTCTAGAAGACGCCTTCAACACTTTACGAGGCCGCGGCGGATCCCAAGCCTGCTCAGATGAAAACAACTTCAGAAAATAAAGAAAAGTACAACCGGGGACTGCTCATCGCAGTCCATTCCAGAGACGCGGCTGAAAATTTTTCTTGAAGAAACAGAGGGATCCACGATAAACAACATAACTCTCTCATTCCTACCTCTTCGCTATCCATAATATTTCGTCCATGTGCATCCCAGCAACACATCCAGAAGAGTACAATAAGCTTGTATCAAATCCCGTGGACATGGACTCAAGGCGATGTAATAAAAATAGGCTACACAAGGGGAATACCAGCACGGAATGCTTTCACTCCCCTCAACCTGGTTATTTTTGATTTCAACATCATCACTGCCGAAGTTTTACGAGCTGCGGAATTTCTCAACATGAAGTCGTACATGCACACCGAAGACTCCAAAAGAATGCCATAAAGATACATTCACATATTCGGCCATGCCATCGGATCTAACAGAAATATAACTAGGGACTGCTCACCGCATCCCATTCCATACCAGTCCAAGATTCGGGGAAAGCTGGTTGAAGGGTGTCTCTGGGGGCAAAGTCCTTGGAGACTTGATAAAGCACATCTAAGCAACATGAATGTCTCCCAACTCATCTATTTCATCACGTGGCTTCGGATGATTTTTACCATCCACAACGTATCATCATCGCGATCAGAAGGTCCAGACACTGAACAACCTAAAGTCAAGGATGGACCGACAATGCAACCACAATCTCCAAGATTAGCCTTGACATAATCGTTACCGAGCATATATTTCATCCATCCATCCCAAGAATGCAATGGAGTTTGGTAAATTTTGGAATCCACTGGATAGACACTGCAAATGAAAGCACGGATCCAGATGAGCAACGGAAAGCAGAAGAGGGTCGATATCTCTTTTCATACGGGGTGGAGTTTCTAGAGTTTGAACAGAATAAAGGTTTCTTCTTGCTCCATGAACGGGAATAGATGACTGGGCGCGACTATGCTATCTCGGGCCCGTAATATCCCTCCTGATTTCTTCCTGAGTTTCACTGTCGGGTTGTTTTCGCCTCCTAAACGAACTCAAAACCTAAATATTCCCGCTAAGGAGATGGGAAATTCTTTTCCAATTAGAATGGAGGGGCGGACCGTCAAAATCCGAGTTCGTATGAGAATTGTACAACGATTTTAGTAAGGGGCGTTAATTAGGGTTTCGGCATGCCAAACCCTAATTTAGACAAAGTTGCCATCATCCCACGGAACCGAAGCAAGTTGTTATCTTCCCGAAGCCGTCGTCACCTTCCCACGGAACTGAAGCAAGTTGTTATCTTCCCGAAGCCAGTCGTCACCTTCCCACGGAACTGAAGTAAGTTGTTATCTTCCCGAAGGCAGTCGTCACCTTCCCACGGAACTGAAACAAGTTGTTATCTTCCCGAAGCCAACGCTCACGGCTCCTTTTCAAGCCACACGATACCTGCGGCTCCCATTCCAAGCCTACCAATGCTTATGGATCGTTCCAAGCCAATCCAACGCTCAGGGCTCCTTCCCAAGCCGCACGATACCTGCGGCTCCCATTCCAAACCGATCCAGTGCTAACGGCTCCAAGTCCAAGCCGACCAGTGCTAGAAGCTTCCTTTCACACCAAATCTACACTAGCGGCTCCATTCCAGCCTAACCTGCAGTACCATAAACAAAACTTACGCAAAGCCGCCAAATGCAAGGATCACGGATTCTCCTTACTTCCCGAAAAAGGTTAGACGGATCTTCCTAACCATCTTTCATGACTTGTCATTTCGATTTTGTCCTTGCCTGTCACCATCTTATGCTTACCTCGCAACAATGCCCCTGTTCCTAGCTAAGCAGTGGACTTAATGTTGATGGTGGTTTTTAGCTTAAGGTTAAAATCGTAAAACCCTAGTCGGATAGTGACGTCACAAAATTTGAGTAATAATGTCTCCACTGAGTGCATTTATTGAACCCTTTAATATGTCTGCGAGAAAATTACCAGGGTACCTTTTTTTTAATACTAATTAGGGTTTCGACAAGCCAAACCCTAATTCCCACACCATTGTGCCAATGGCAAACCATGCCAGCCACATCTACCGCGCCAAGGCATGCCAACCATGCTAGCCACACCACTGTGCCAATGGAAAACCATGCCAGCCATATCTACCGCGCCAAGGCATGCCAACCATGCTAGCCGCACCACCGTGCCAATGGCAAACCATGCCAGCACGTCTACCGCTCCAAGGCATGCCAACCATGCTAGCCGCACCACTGTGCCAATGGAAAACCATGACAGCCACACCTACCGCGCCAAGGCATGCCAACCATGCTAGACGCACCCCCCTGTGCCAATGGCAAACCGTGCCAGCCACACCTACCGCGCCAAGGCATGCCAAACATGCTAGCCACACCCCATGTGCCAATGGCAAACCATGCCAGCCACACCTACCGCGCCAAGGTGATAGACGCATTTATGTCTCTATATTAGTCTCAATTCTCTGTAATGTTAGTACTCGATTTTGCGCTTATTTTGGTATTTTATGTCTTTGTAGGTGTTTTTGGAGAAATAAGCTTTTGCGGGAAAATTGGCTCGAAAAGTGGTATTTGCGCTCGTGGGAGAAAATTACTATTCAGACCCCTCATTTGGATAAGGGGCACCTCAATTACTAAGGGGCGACCACTTACTATCCGCACCCCCAGCAGCAGGATTAGGGGCAACCATCTTCTTTATAATTTGAAAACAGAAAAAAGGCGGGAAAATGGTTCTTCACGACCAGATTTTAGGGTTCGAATTTGGCAGAGTTTAAAAGAGATTCAATCTCAAATTTGTATTGGGTTGGCCTCAAATTTACAAAACAGGGTTGGTACATGTATTTGGATCGAGTAGTTTGGGCTGTATTTTTGGTTTGGATCAAAACAGGGAGAAGAACAAAATTTACTGGAGAACTTTCTGTTTTGGTTTTGGACGAAATCTACTCGAGTTCTCACGTGCAGTTGGATTGGTATTGATTGCTCATGCTTATACAAGGAAGGTAGTTGATTTTGTCACGTAAAAAGGAAGAGTTAGATTGATTCTCGATAAATCAAGAAAGCTAGAATATCACGGTTTCGATATTTGGCGTTACGTGTAGAGATTGAAAGAAATTCTTCTCTCAAGATTTTATTACAAGCTTCGTAAAGAGTTGCAACAAAACGAGACGTGGATGAGAATAAATCAGGAAAGAAAAACCACTGATAATCTGTTTTTGGAGAAATATACTTCCGAGAAAAGAAAATCATATTTTGGAAATTTCGTGGAGATTAAATCAACCTTCTGTGTATAAATAGACTTGGGGGAAGTCATAAAAGGGAGTTGGGAGTTTGGGTACGCTTCGAGGAGGAGAAAATCACCTTTGCGGGGAGGAGTTGCAGCAGCAGCAGGTGAAGAGGAAGAAGAGAAGTTGCAGATGACACCAAAGAAGTGTCGTTCTGAAGAACACGAAGAACAGAAACAAAAGAACTGTCGTTGTTGAACAGTGTCTGCGATAGTACGTTTGTAATGATTAGGTTTAAATTGCAACACCCGGCTTGTAACAAAGTAACGTCTCAGTAACATCATTACGGCGTTGCAAATCTGTCTTATACTATTTCTTCAATAAAAACACCTTTTAAAGCTATGAAAAATTCTTTTGAGCGTGTTTCTACCATGATGAGCTAAACCCCATCACTGGGATGACGGAGGAAGCCAAATCTCAACACTATGGTAATTTTATTAAATTCTTTTTACGACTTTTGCATTAATATAATTTGAATTATGATTTTAAATTAATTAGTTGTTATTTAGTTTGATGGGTTATGCTTAGCTTAGGTGTTTTGATAATCCATGCTTACCATTTACAATTAATGTTTTATAAAATCTACCTTGGCAAAGATTTAGAGTCAATAACTATTATTTTTGGAGCTATAATTGTCAAAGAATTAATAATTGAACCATAGAAAAAGAGTTCGGTGAAATCATGATTCCCATTAATCTCTCAATATTATTATCATCCTTTATTTTATTCGCTAGTTTTAAGTATTTTATTTAAGTAAGTCCTAAAATCAACAACTTCCCAAGTCCGAGAATCGAACCTTCTTTCTTACCACTTGTAAAACTACACAGTTTTTAGCCCCGCCGACGCGGACTTGTATTTAGGTTTAGGTTTTAGGTTTTGCAATTTTTTTTTTAGGTTTTGTATATATTTATTATTATTATTATTATTTATTTAGATTATTTTTTTGTTATATTTTACTTCTTTGGTATTTTTGTTTTTGTTGTGCAGGATTTGCTTGAAGCGAAACGTGGAAAGTTGAACTTGCCTTACAAAAAGGGAGAAACTGAAGATTTTATTTTTTTAGACTTTCGTCTTATTTTTAGTAGTTTCTTTATTTATTTTTGGACTTGTAATTTTTTTTTATTTGTTTGTGTTTATTTTTAGTACTTTATTTATTAAAAAAAAAAAAAAAAAAAAAAACACTGCACACACCAATTGCATCTTCGTCGGGACTACCGGAGTTTAGGAAAACCTGGTGGATTAGTAAATTTGAACCCGTGCCTTGGGCCTTATGGGAGTTACCAAATTGAAAGTCCACAAACCTCAGCCTCGTACCTTTGGGTATATTTCGCTGTAGGTAACCCAAGCTTACCTAAATTAGTTAGCCCAGCATTTGCATGTGCACATTTTGTTGAATTCTTGTATGCCAGAACGTAAGAGAGATGCTCCAGGACGGTTTATGCGTGAAAAACCTAGAAGTGATATTTTAGGAAACAATAATCTTGACTACCTTAATCTAGAAAGTCTTATTTTTGGACGTTCTTCTCACGGTGAGGAAAATATCCTCAATACTTCTATTTTTGCCAAAATGGTTGAGGAAAAGGATGATGAGGTCCCGATAAAAACCCTTAGGGATCATTTGAACCCGTCTAGGGTAGTGCGGGACTGTGTGTAGTTCCACTGACTTCTACGGTCCAATTTGATATTAGACCCGAGACTATTGGCATGCTTCGTAAGTTTAGGGGTTAGAGAATGAGAACCCGTATTCCCACATAAGAGACTTTGAAATGATTTGTGACACAATGAACTATCCAAATGTCTCCAAAGATGTTCTTAGGTTACGTTTGTTTCACTTCTCTCTATGATAAAGCCAAAGAGTGGTATCATTTTATTCCTTCTAAAACAATTACCACCTGGGATGGTCTTGTAGAGGCATTTGTTAAAAAAATTCTACCCACACCATAAGACCGCAAATGTTGGCGGTCTATCCAAACCTTTAAGCATAAATTAGGTGAAAAACTTCATGATTATGTAGAAAGGTTTAGTGAATTGTTATACCAAGTGTCCACATCACGGCTTTGAAAAAGCCCACATGGCCCAAATTTTATATGAGGACCTTGATAGTGAAACCCGTATCAGGTAGAAACAATTAGTGGTGGAGAATTTACCCATCAAGACCAGGATGAATGTTTTGACGAATTCATCGAGTTAGCTGAGAAGACTCGTCAATGGGCTTCAATGAGAGAACCAGAAATACCTAGAAATCCTATCCATAGGGTCGATAGAGTTGGTTATGGGTCGGATATTCTTAGGCGTCTAGAGGCCTTAGAAATGAATCAAGGGTCACACCATACTAGATACGAAGAGCAAGCCAATGTTCTTTATAATAACTCTAGGTTTGAAAACCGTCAGAGATTTGATCCATATTCCGATACCTATAACCCTGGTTGGAGAAACCACCCGAATTTCTCTTGGTCTAAGGGCGTAGTCAAGGTCGAGTCTAGTATCTCCCGGGCTCTCCCAAGTTTTGGGTATACTAAGAACCATTTAGGGCCGTAGCTGATGATCGTAACTCCTTCGGATAAAAAAATAATGAGTTTAGAAGAGTCTCTAACCATCTTATCTCATAACACTGCAGAGTTTAAGCTAACGATTGAGAAAGGTTTACAGGAAAACTCTCAGGCTATTTTAGATTTAAAAAATCAGGTTAGTATAATTGCAGAATTTTTGAGCGAAAGAGAAAAGGAAAAGTCCCCCAATCAACCACTACCCAACACTAGAGCAATTCATGAAGTATCCTCTAGAGAGAAAGAGTTAAATCATGTGAACTCTGTGACAACCCTTAGGAGTGGTAAAACGGTAGACAATAAGGTAGCCATGCCTAATAGTGGACATACTGTAGATCCACCTTCTAGTTCCCAAGATGAGCCCCAGAATGAGCCACTAGCTGAAGAGACTGATAAAATTTCTAGTGATGCCCATGTGGTTCCCGATAGATCTCATTTTGTGCCCAGAGCCCCATATCCACAGTTTTTAGTTCCAACTAAGAGAGAGTCGACTTTCAACGAAATAATGGAGATTTTTAAGCAGGTAAACATAAATATTCCTTTATTAGAAGCAATTAGGCAAATGCCTGCGTATGCCAAGTTTCTTAAGGATCTTTGTACACGAAAGCATAAGCTTAATGTCCATAAGAAAGCCTTTTTAGCTGGTCAGGTAAGTTCAATCCTTCTGAACCAAACAACCCCTAAGTATAAAGACCCTGGATGCCCCACCATATCTTGTACGATTGGTAATCACATGGTTGATAAAGCATTACTTGACTTAGGAGCCAGTGTTAACCTACTCCCGTACCATGTGTACACCCAGCTAGGTCTTGGTGAGTTGAAACCGACTAAAATGACCCTACAATTAGCTGATAGGTCTGTCAAAGTACCTCGTGGTGTCATAGAGGATGTCCGATTGAGGTTGATAAATTTATTTATCCAGTGGATTTTGTTGTTCTAGACACCCAAACTGTTCAGGACCCTAGTGCTCAAATACCGGTGATTTTAGGCCGCCCATTTTTAGCCACATCTAACGCAGTCATCAACTGTAGGACCGAGCTTATGAACATATCCTTTGGTAATATGACCACTAAACTAAATATCTTTAATGTTAATAGACAACCTTTCGATGACTTGGAGGAAGTGAATATGATTAGCACTTTAGTTCTGGATCTAATTCAGGATAATTGGGACGACACTTTATTTGGTGATTCCTTAGATGAATTTGATGAGACAATTATCTTAAGTCGGTTAGGTGACCAAACTTTTGAACTAGAATAAGATCTCGAGAGTACTTTAAAGACTCTACAGACCCTCGAAATTCAAGTCATAGTGCTAGGTCAAGTCATACAGAGAATAATGATGACCCTAAGTTTGGGGTAGTGCTCGAAGAAGCTCTTGAGTATTTTAAAGACTCCAAGGATCCGAAATTCAAGCAATAGTTAGAGGTTTGTCCGATAATACTGATTACTCTAAGTTTGGGGGTAGTAATGGTCAAATATCCCTAGTAGAGGTCCCTAACTTGGGAATCGAGCCTAGTATACATGAGGTATTTCCTGAGTCTCTTCCGACTCCTCAACCTGACCCTCCTGATACTGTCCAGGAGGAAATCCAGCAACTAGAAACCCATAGTTAAGAAGAATATGTTTGTCAAGACACTCATATGAAGCCCAAGTGGGCACCACAGAAAAACCCAGTTGTCTTGGTGGAAACCTTGGATGAGGATGTGTTATGACTGTTCATTTTTCTGATTTGGTGCAGTTGTCTAATAATTGTGGCAATTTTATTTGATTTTGTTGACCCACAGTTGTTTCGACTATTGGTATATGATTTAAAAGGTAATTAACCATTTGTGGTATTTACCGTCTGGCTGAAGACTTTAAACTTATCACTTCTTGGGAGGTAACCCATGCTCATGCAACACGGTAATATCTTTCCTTAACTCTTTTGCTTCAAATGGTAACAGTTTCTCCTTGTTCATGCTTTTAATTTTATCTTTATAACATTGAGGACAATGTTAGATTTAAGTTTGGGGGTATGGGAGAAACATTTTAAGTTGCATTGTTTTACTCCATATCTCGTTGAATCCTTTTCACTTCTATTTTTATTTTGTTTTCTTTAAAATATGTTTCTCTAAGTGATTAGGTGGGGCTCACGATTCAAGTTGTTACCACTGCTAGGGTGAAATAGAGTGATTGAGATACCAAAAAAAAAAAAAAAAAAAAAAGAGAAAAAGAAATTGAGACCAGACCACCTGACCAACCGGAATAAATTCAATAAAGTCGACCACTGGAACCCTTGTATATGCCACCGGTTGTGTTGACCTAGAGTTAGGATTATCGACCACCGGTTCCCTCAGATATGCCAAGTGTGTTGATAGTTCAGACCAATATCTCAGTCCATTAGGATAGGTTCATTTTGGCAAAAGTGGCCTTAGGATAGATATGAGAAACACCATTCACCTTAGTCAACATCAAAACCATCTATGTTTCTCTATATCCATCTTCTTAATCTATCCATGTGATTGGTTGACTCTGGTTATGATGTCCGAAACTATATGAGTAGAGCTCGTGACTAATATATGAATTTTAGTATGCTTGAGTGCAAACTCGTGTACAACAATTGGAATTTCGCATAGGTGGTACTTCCTCCCGTAGTCAATAAGTATGCCAACCAAGGAGATTCTTTAGTGCCTTCCAAGGTTCTCCGTAAATAGCTAGAGTCCTGGAGTAAAGGTTTTGTGGGTATATCTCTTGTAAACCCTCCCGAGACTATAACTCGCCCACTAGGGCCACCTAGGGGTTTAAAGGCTTATTGCATACGCTAAATGCAATCGACGATGCCTGCGACAGTGAGTTAGGATTTTATTTTACCTTTGCTCGGGACTAGCAAATAATAAGTTTGGGGGTATTTGATAGACGCATTTATGTATCTATATTAGTCTCAATTTCTCGTAATGTTAGTACTCGATTTTGCGCTTATTTTGGTATTTTATGTCTTTGTAGGTGTTTTTGGAGAAATAAGCTTTTGCGAGAAAATTGGCTCGAAAAGTGGTATTTGCGCTCGTGGGAGAAAATTACTATTCGGACCCCTCATTTAGATAAGGGGCACCTCAATTACTAAGGGGCTCCCACTTACTATCCGCACCCCCAGCAGCAGGATAAGGGGCAACCATCTTCTTTATAATTTGAAAACAGAAAAAAGGCGGGAAAATGGTTCTTCACGACCAGATTTTAGGGTTCGAATTTGGCAGAGTTTAAAAGAGATTCAATCTCAAATTTGTATTGGGTTGGCCTCAAATTTACCAAACAGGGTTGGTACATGTATTTGGATCGAGTAGTTTGGGATGTATTTTTGGTTTGGATCAAAACAGGGAGAAGAACAAAATTCACCGGAGAACTTTCTGTTTTGGTTTTGGACGAAATCTACTCGAGTTCTCACGTGCAGTTGGATTGGTATTGAATGCTCATGCTTATACATGGAAGGTAGTTGATTTTGTCACGTAAAAAAGGAAGAGTTAGATTGATTCTCGATAAATCAAGAAAGCTAGAATATCACGGTTTCGATATTTGGCAGTTACGTGTAGAGATTGAAATAAAATCTTCTCTGAAGATTTTATTACAAGCCTGTAAAGAGTTGCAACAAAACAGAGACGTGGAGGAGAATAAATCAGGAAAGAAAAACCACTGATAATCTTTTTTGGAGAAATATACTTCCGAGAAAACAAAATCATATTTTGGAAATTTCGTGGAGATTAAATCAACCTTCTGTGTATAAATAGACTTGGGGGAAGTCATAAAAGGGAGTCGGGAGTTTGGGTACGCTTTAGAGGAGAAAATCACACTGCAGGAGGAGTTGCAGCAGCAGCAGGTGAAGAGAAAGAAGAGAAGTTGCAGATGACACCAAATAAGTGTCGTTCTGAAGAACACGAAGAACAGACACAAAAGAACTGTCGTTGTTGAACAGTGTCTGCGATAGTACGTTTGTAACAGTTAGGTTTAAATTGCAACACCCGGCTTGTAACAGTAACGTCTGTAACATCATTACAACGTTGCAAATCTCTGTCTTATACTATTTCTTCAATAAAAACACCTTTTAGAGCTATGAAAAATTCTTTTGAGCGTGTTTCTACCATGATGAGCTAAACCCCATCATTGGGATGACGGATGAAGCCAATTCTCAACACTATGGTAATTTAATTAAATTCTTTTTACGACTTTGCATTAATATAATTTGAATTATGATTTTAAATTAATTATTTGTTATTTAGTTTGATGGGTTATGCTTAGCTTAGGTGTTTTGATAATCCATGCTTACCATTTACAATTAATGTTTTATAAAATCTACCTTGGCAAAGATTTAGAGTCAATAACTATTATTTTTGGAGCTATAATTGTCAAAGAATTAATAATTGAACCATAGAAAAAGAGTTCGGTGAAATCCCGATTCCCAAGTAATCTCTCAATATTATTATCATCCTTTATTTTATTCGCTAGTTTTAAGTATTTTATTTAAGTAAGTCCTAAAATCAACAACTTCCCAAGTCCGAGAATCGAACCTTCTTTCTTACCACTTGTAAAACTACAACACAAGGCATGCCGACCATGCTAGCCGCACCCCATGTGCCAATGGCAATCCGTGCCAGCTACATCTCCACGCTAGAGCATACCAAGCATGCTTGCCGTCCCAACATGCCATGCACAACGTTGGCTTCCAAAACAAAGGCCTGCAACAATCAACGACCATCTTTCAATCACGGAGCAAATCCCTAGCCGTCAAGGTTACCGAGACAACACATGGTAACCTTTGACCCAAAAAACCTAGCTTGGTCACGCTAAAACCTTGGCCCCACATGCCAAGCCAAACCGCACCTTGCCTTGGCCCTAGCCATGCTAGCCGCACCATGCGCCCATGGCATGCCAAGCCGTTGGCCCCGCCATGCCAAGCCAAACCATTCACGCCAAACCCTTGGCCCCACATGCCAATCCAAACCGCACCTCGCCTTGGCCCTAGCCATGCTAGCCGCGCCATGTGCCAACGGCATGCCAAACCCTTGGCCCTACCCATGCTAGCCGCACCATGTGCCAACGGCATGCCAAACTCTTGGCCCCACCATGCCAATCCAAACCGCACCTTGCCTTGGCCCTAGCCGCACCATGTGCCAACGGCATGCCGAACCCTCGGCCCCACCATGCCAAGCCAAACCGCACCTTGCCTTGGCCCTAACCATGCTAGCCGCGCCATGTGCCAACAGCATGCCAAACCCTTGGCCCCACCATGCCAAGCCAAACCTCACCTTGCCTTGGCCCTAGCCATGCTAGCCATGCTAGCCGCGCCATGTGCCAACGGCATGCCAAACCCTTGGCCCCAACATGCCAAGCCAAACCGCACCTTGCCTTGGACCTAGCCATACTATCCGCACCATGTGCCAACGGCATGCTAAGCCCTTGGCTGATAGGTGTAGAATACACCGTATTTACTATCTAGAGTTTATGCTTTCTTTGCTATTTTTCTTGTAAATTATGTATTTTACGCTTGTTTTGAGTTTTATAGCTACTTTGAGTCGCACGGGAGAAAAGAAGAAGAAATCGCCCAATTTGAGCCAAAAAGGGCAAAAATTGTCATTTCACCAGAGCAAACACTATCCTGGAGCACAGCCAAGGATAAGGGACAACTCTCTTTAAGGAGTATTTAAAACAGACCATCCGAGGTTAAGGGGAAACCGATGCTGGGTGGCCCATATACGAATCTTTGGGTGTGTCCGAAACCACCCCGTAACTATAAGTCTATAACCCTAATCGAGAATCGTGTTCTCGTTTTCATCTCATTCAGGTGAAATTGAAAAGAAGAAAAGAAAAGCAGCCCTTTGTGGCTAAAACCAAGAGAGGAAAATTAAATCGAGAGTAGAAGCAGATCGAAATGGAATAAGGGTTTGCTGGAGAAGATCGAGAAAAGGTTTTGTTAAGAACTGAGATGAAGAAATTAATGATTAACATGAGAGAATTTGATAATTTCAGAAATTAGGGTTCCAAAGAATTGGTTTTTTTTTGCTTAGGTTGAAGAATGAATGGCGTTGTTGGTTGTTCTTTGCTATGAGAAAGAAAAGAGACTCAAGAAGAGATGGTGCTGAAGGGTTGGATTCATATCTGAGTTGTCGCTGCTGTTATTGGAGAAGAGGATGATGTTGATGAAACAGAGATGATTATCAAGGGAAAGAATGGGTTTGGATGATCCTGTTAATGGGTTTCTATAGGTGATGCTGCTGCTTGTTATAGGGAATGATGGAATGATTCATAAAATGACTAGATGTATGTTAGGATTGTGCAGAAATGGAGCTCAAATCGGCTCCGAACCGGCCCGGAAATGCCCTCAAACAGAGGAGACTCGTCGAATTTCTATGACGGCGAGTTAACTCGATGCACGGTGATGACCGATTCGGTCATGCAACCTTGATTGAGTAAGACCCATCACTCGGACCACTCGGCCCAATTCAAGGTCCGACTCGTTCCGATTCGTGGTCGGCTCGGATGTCGACACAACCTTATCCCTTGACCTTTGACTAACAGTTGACTGACGGTTGACCTGTTTGACCGTTAGTCCTAACGGTGGACTGACGGAATATTCCGTCGAATATTCCCTTGACTGAGAAATTCTCAGGTGGCCGGCGGCGACTTATTCCGGCCGGATTCCGACCACAATCCCAGTTTTCCGGCGAGCCAAAAGTTCCAGAATTTTCTATGGACTTCTCTCATGGGTGTGAAGACTTGAGCTTGGAATTGGATGGAGAATTGGACTCAAATTTGGAAAGAGAAGATGGAAGAGTTGAGAAAAGCTTGGATTTGGAAATTGAATTGCAAAAGAAAAAGGATTCTATTCCTTGGAAGATTTGGAGAATATTGAAGCCTATAAATAGAGAAGTTTTCTACATCTTCTATATATCTTTTACACACATCTCTACACACACAATTCTTTTCTTTTCTTATTCTTTGTGTGAACTCTTTAACATGAGTAGCTAATTTTATTGATTGAGGATGAATTCCTAGTTCTTAATTTATGTTTTGAGTTTTTGTTTTCAATTCTATCTTGAAGTTTTTCACATGATTATCGTTTGTTTTTACTAATAGGAATGATCTTAAAGACATTCATGATTGATTGATAGATTGTTTGGGTGGCCAACTAAATTGATTTGTCGATTTAATCTAATGCTAGTGAAAGTTAGGGGATAAGTAATCGTTTCTTGACTCTTTACATAAGTAGCAAACACGAGACCTTGCGGAGGGATTCCGTGGAGCAATTGTGTGTAAAAACAACGCTAGAAAGTGGACCAAGCTAATCCAAGAGTTTAACTACTAGTACTAAACCTAAATTCATAAATCTTAATGCATTCGGGAATTACATCTTGTAAGCGAACCTCGTGGTGGTTCTTTTGAATAGAATCGATAACTAAGCGGACTGTTACTCGGTGAAATTAGGGATTTTGGGGCTAGCTAAGCGGACCTGCTATCCTACGGTTGGTGATAATCTATGACTAATAACAAGTAGAAAAGAACATAACTTGATTCATTGTTTCGTAACGAAGAAGGATTCCTTGATCTTGTCTCTCTTATTGCTTTCAACTTTACCTTTTAATTGTTTTGTTTATTTTCTTTTGCTTTTTACACCTCCCTTTTTGTGACAATTTTTACAACTAGAATCTCGTGCTCCTCGTGGGATCGACCTTGACTACCCTATATTACTTGTTAATTAGGTAGTAAAGTATTAATTAATTTGATTGCACCTACGACACGCATCAAATTTTGGCGCCGTTGCTTAGGGAGCAGCGGATGATTTTAGTTGTTTTTATTTTTCTTTTTGCTTTATTCTTGCTTTGTTGGATTCTATTCCGTATCTAACTTGGTTTTTGAATCTTATTTCAAGGTCTTAGGTTTTCCATGTACGGTGGACAAGAGCAAGCATATTACAACAATCAATATGATTTTCAACCTCAACATTATGACAACTTCCAACCATCCTTAGGATATAATCAAAACCAACCTTTTGGCTATGATCAAATTCCTACAGAACATTATGGATATTCTCATACATATCAACAACCTTATGACGGGTATTTAAGTGGACAATCACAAGGATGGGAGGATAGTGTTTATGATCAGAAATTCTCTAGTTTTGTAGATAAGATGTCTGCCATGATTGGGGATCTTCAACAAAAGTTTCAAGAATCACATCGAGAAATTCAAAGGAATTCGGAGAAAATATACGAACAAATTAACCAACCTTTAGAGACTTTTGAAGACGCTAGTGTAGCTTACTCGAGCCTTGATCTTAATAATGATCAAACACCTATTCAAAAGGTAGAGCTTGAGGAAGATGCATTTATTGCTTGGAAAAAATTTCTTAGAGAAAGATGGGAGTCAGCGGAAGTGTATGAACGTTGCAACAATGAGGAAGTTATTCCAACTCCGGATCATAATAACGATCCTTCACCTATTCAAAAGGAGGAGTTTGGATATCACTTACCTATTGTTGTAAACGAAGTAACACCTCACAAGAAGATCTTACAATTTATACCGAGGAAGATTATATGAGGGAAGAATGGCCCGATTAGATGATGAGAATGTTGAAGAGATGATGCTAGAGGATGAAACCACATTCATTGATTTTATGGAAGACCCAATTGAACTTGCTAATGATTATGATGATGCCGAGACGTTGGTTAAGGTAGAAAATGATGAAGAATGGTTGCAAGGTTTAATAGAGGACCACGATATACAAGAGGTAAGTGATTCACTTGAATTTTTAAGGATGAAGAGGATTCTATAATACAAGAGATTGTGCAAGGTTTGTCTAACCCTTTGCCTATTGATTCTTCTCCTTTACCTCTTATTGGTTTGAATGTATGTGCTTGAAAGTATTTTTGGATGATTTTGTTTCTAAATACCCACCATTGGAAACACTTGATGCTAACACCATGCGGGTTTGCCAAGAGGAATACATGGAAGTTCCAAAATTCTATGTTCTTTATACACTTCCAGTGTGGACGAGAATAAGTGTGGGGGAAATTTCTATCGAGCGATAACATCATTATTATTTTCTTGTGCTAACATTTGTATGGAGTTATTGTTTGCAAACAGGTATTATGGGTGGATCCTCAAATTTTCGGATTGTTAGTATATGGGGAATGAATCTTGCAAGAGCTAAGTCGGGTCGTCGACTTTAAAACAAGCGCTTAATGGGAGGCAACCCATAGGTTTTGTATTTCTTATCTTTTGCTTTTTGTTATTTCTTTTTCTTGTTTCTTATCATGTTAAAATTTCCCACCTTGACTTTACTAGGAGGATTCAATTACATTGAGGACAATGTAAGGTTTAAGTGTGGGGGAGTGGTTAAGCATGTTTTTAAAAACAAAAATTAAAAAAATTTGAAAAATTTTGAAAAAAAAAAAAAAAAAAAGTTTTTCATAAAAACTCCAACTTTTAAAGATTTTAGAGTCACTAGGATACTTCTAGGTATGTTTACATAGAGATTTTGACCGACATAATTGAACTTGGAAATGTTAGAGAACTACATTCGGATTTCTTGTTTGTTTGAGTGTTAAATAATGGATTTAATCATGTCGGTGATGCGAATTTGGTGCAGGGAGAAATGCGTTATTAGAGTTGCTGATCAATCATTAGTGGAGACTACCCGTATTCATATCATGTGAGGCACCGACCAGAAATTTTCCATCTACTAAAGAGCTTCTTTTGAGTGTGTGTCACCGTAAGTAAATTCGGGTAGAATGGTGAGCTACCCAACCTCCCACCAATAAAAGCACTACTCTTTGATCTCTTGAGTGCTAATTTTGTCAATCATGAGGGTGACGTCCATGGATGAAAGCTTCCTTCTTGTAGTTCGATTTGCAGTTAGCACCATTCTCTCTCTCGACAACAACGGATCCATAGAAACACTTTCATCATCAACAAGGAGCGACATCAAAATCTACAAGGAAAGTTGGAAAAGTTTAAGGTTTACAAGCAACGGAACGAGAAAAAGAGCAAATTTCAAATTCAAGTAAAGCAACATACAAAGAGCGGATTTTTACATATATGTTGAAGACTTACAATATAATGAGGTAATTTTATATCCAAGTATGAAGACTTATTCATAAAAGCGAAGAAAATTAAAAGGTGAGAATTTTTGAAGTTTATGATTTCAAGACGATACAAGTTGTGAAGAATCAAGCGGAAAAATACTTCTTTCACGGCCATGGTTTATTTTTAATTTCTCTTGTTTCAAAAAAAGATGAAAAAAAAAAATTAAAAAAAAAATTTAAGAAAAAAAAAAAAAAAATGAAAAAAAAAAAAAAAAAAAAAAAAAAAAAAACAAGAGAAATATTTGTTTTGTTAACAAGCCGTGGGGAAGGAAAATTTATAAGGTAGTTTCAAGCGACAAGGATTTTAAGGTAAAAAGAGTTACAAATTGTTAAGGATTTATGAAATTCAAGGGTTTATCATCAATAGTTGAAACCGAAGACGAAGACCAAGAAGTTAAAGACGAGAAGCGGAAGACGTTTCTATTGGATGCCGTGAGAGTGGTGTTATCATAATTGGCGATCGGATGTGAAGGTGAGTAAGTAATCTCATCCTCGATAAAAATGGTTGATTTCCTTTCTTAGAGATCGTTAGGAAAAATGGTTTTTCAAAATATTAAAAGATGTGGGTTTTTAAAAATATTTCGGAAGTTGTCCTTCCCACCATTCAACGTGTTGCAGGAATTCTATCTTCATTCCTACCGCACACATGTGAGAACCATAAAAAGTTTGTCTTTTTAGTGCAATTATCATAAAATCCTTTTTGGTGAGGCAGAAGTCGAGGCGAAATGCTTATTGATCGTTTCTCAAACACGCGTTCTCTCATTATGGTGTGGTTATTTCTCACTCAACATTTAAGAATGAGAATATGTTCTTTAGTATTTCTAACTTCTTATTACTAGCATGCAGAAATTCTATGTCCTCATAACTCTTTGGATGCTTGTGACGCTTGAACGCTTTGAAGTTGTGAGTTTTTAGTTTGATTTGCTCGAGGACTAGCAAAGTCTAAGTGTGGGGGAATTTGATAGGTGTAGAATACACCGTATTTACTATCTAGAGTTTATGCTTTCTTTGCTATTTTTCTTGTAAATTATGTATTTTACGCTTGTTTTGAGTTTTATAGCTACTTCGGAGTCGCACGGGAGAAAAGAAGAAGAAATCACCCAATTTGAGCCAAAAGGGCAAAAATTGTCATTTCACCAGGCAAACACTATCTGGAGCACAGCCAAGGATAAGGGACAACTCTCTTTAAGGAGTATTTAAAACAGACCATCTGAGGTTAAGGGGAAACCAGTCTGGGGTGGCCCATATCTGAATCTTTGGGTGTGTCTGAAACCACCCCAGAACTATAAGTCTATAACCCTAATCGAGAATCAGTGTTCTCGTTTTCATCTCATTCACTGAAATTGAAAAGAAGAAAAGAAAAGCGACCATCTGCGGCTAAAACCAAGAGAGGAAAATTAAATCTGAGAGTAGAAGCAGATCGAAATGGAATAAGGGTTTCTTCGGAGAAGATCGAGAAAAGGTTTTGTTAAGAACTGAGATGAAGAAATTAATGATTAACATGAGAGAATTTGATAATTTCAGAAATTAGGGTTCCAAAGAATTGGTTTTTTTTTGCTTCCGGTTCTGAAGAATGAATGGCGTTGTTGGTTGTTGCTGCTATGAGAAAGAAAAGAGACTCAAGAAGAGATGGTGCTGAAGGGTTGGATTCATATCTGAGTTGTCGGCTAGCATTGTTATTGGAGAAGAGGATGATGTTGATGAAACAGAGATGATTATCAAGGGAAAGAATGGGTTTGGATGATCTGTTAATGGGTTTCTATAGGTGATCTCGCTTTGCTTTTACGGGGAATGATGGAATGATGCATAAAATGACTAGATGTATGTTAGGATTGTGCAGAAATGGAGCTCAAATCGGCTGGCGGCACGGAAATGCCCCGAAACAGAGGAGACTCGTCGGAATTTCTATGACGGCGAGTTAACTCAGTACGGTGATGACCGATTCAGTCATGCAACCCAGTTGAGTAAGACCCATCACTCAGACCACTCAGCCAATTCAAGGTCTGACTCGTTGCTGATTCGTGGCTGACTCGGATGCTGACACAACCTTATCCCTTGACCTTTGACTAACAGTTGGTGACGTTTTGACCTGTTTGACCGTTAGTCCTAACGGTGTGGATGACGGAATATTCCGTCGAATATTCCCCTTGTCGAGAAATTCTCGGGTGGCGGCCACGACTTATTCCGGGCGGATTCACCACAATCCCGAGCTTTTCCGTGAGCCAAAAGTTCGAGAATTTTCTATGGACTTCTCTCATGGGTGTGAAGACTTGAGCTTGGAATTGGATGGAGAATTGGACTCAAATTTGGAAAGAGAAGATGGAAGAGTTGAGAAAAGCTTGGATTTGGAAATTGAATTGCAAAAGAAAAAGGATTCTATTCCTTGGAAGATTTGGAGAATATTGAAGCCTATAAATAGAGAAGTTTTCTACATCTTCTATATATCTTTTACACACATCTCTACACACACAATTCTTTTCTTTTCTTATTCTTTGTGTGAACTCTTTAACATGAGTAGCTAATTTTATTGATTGAGGATGAATTCCTAGTTCTTAATCTATGTTTTGAGTTTTTGTTTTCAATTCTATCTTGAAGTTTTTCACATGATTATCGTTTGTTTTTACTAATAGGAATGATCTTAAAGACATTCATGATTGATTGATAGATTGTTTGGGTGGCCAACTAAATTGATTTGTCGATTTAATCTAATGCTAGTGAAAGTTAGGGGATAAGTAATCGTTTCTTGACTCTTTACATAAGTAGCAAACACGAGACCTTGCGGAGGGATTCCGTGAAGCAATTGTGTGTAAAAACAACGCTAGAAAGTGGACCAAGCGAACCGAGTTTAACTACTAGTACTAAACCTAAATTCATAAATCTTAATGCATTGTGGAATTACATCTTGTAAGCGAACCTCGGGGTGGTTCTTTTGAATAGAATACGATAACTAAGCGGACTGTTACTCAGTGAAATTAGGATTTTGGGGCTAGCTAAGCGTACCTGCTATCCTACTGTTGGTGATAATCTATGACTAATAACAAGTAGAATAGAACATAACTTGATTCATTGTTTCGTAACGAAGAAGGATTCCTTGATCTTGTCTCTCTTATTGCTTTCAACTTTACCTTTTAATTGTTTTGTTTATTTTCTTTTTTTGCTTTTTACACCCCCTTTTTGTGACAATTTTTACAACTAGAATCTCGTGCTCCTCGTGGGATCGACCTTGACTACCCTATATTACTTGTTAATTAGGTAGTAAAGTATTAATTAATTTGATTGCACCTACGACACGCATCAAATTTTAGGCGCCGTTGCCGGGGAGCAAATGGATGATTTTAGTTGTTTTTATTTTCTTTTTGCTTTATTCTTGCTTTGTTGGATTCTATTCGTATCTAACTTGGTTTTTGAATCTTATTTCGAGTGCTTGGGTTTTCCATGTACGGTGGACAAGAGCAAGCATATTACAACAATCAATATGGTTTTCAACCTCAACATTATGACAACTTCCAACCATCCTTAGGATATAATCAAAACCAACCTTTTGGCTATGATCAAATTCCTACAGAACATTATGGATATTCTCATACATATCAACAACCTTATGACGGGTATGTAAGTGGACAATCACAAGGATGGGAGGATAGTGTTTATGATCAGAAATTCTCTAGTTTTGTAGATAAGATGTCTGCCATGATTGGGGATCTTCAACAAAAGTTTCAAGAATCACATCGAGAAATTCAAAGGAATTCGGAGAAAATATACGAACAAATTAACCAACCTTTAGAGACTTTTGAAGACGCTAGTGTAGCTTACTCGAGCCTTGATCTTAATAATGATCAAACACCTATTCAAAAGGTAGAGCTTGAGGAAGATGCATTTATTGCTTGGAAAAAATTTCTTAGAGAAAGATGGGAGTCAGCGGAAGTGTATGAACGTTGCAACAATGAGGAAGTTATTCCAACTCAGGATCATAATAACGATCCTTCACCTATTCAAAAGGAGGAGTTTGGATATCACTTACCTATTGTCAGAACGAAGTAACACCCTCACAAGAAGATCTTACAATTTATACAGAGGAAGATTTATGAGGAAGAATGGCCCGATTCCGATGATGAGAATGTTGAAGAGATGATGCTAGAGGATGAAACCACATTCATTGATTTTATGGAAGACCCAATTGAACTTGCTAATGATTATGATGATGCGAGACTTTGGTTAAGGTAGAAAACGACGAAGAATGGTTGCAAGGTTTAATAGAGGACCACGATATACAAGAGGTAAGTGATTCACTTGAATTTTTAAGGATGAAGAGGATTCTATAATACAAGAGATTGTGCAAGGTTTGTCTAACCCTTTGCCTATTGATTCTTCTCCTTTACCTCTTATTGGTTTGAATGTATGTGCTTGAAAGTATTTTTGGATGATTTTGTTTCTAAATACCCACCATTGGAAACACTTGATGCTAACACCATGCAGGTTTGCCAAAGAGGAATACATGGAAGTTCCAAAATTCTATGTTCTTTATACACTTCCGAGTGTGGACGAGAATAAGTGTGGGGGAAATTTCTATCGAGCGATAACATCATTATTATTTTCTTGTGCTAACATTTGTATGGAGTTATTGTTTGCAAAACAGGTATTATGGGTGGATCCTCAAATTTTCAGATTGTTAGTATATGGGGAATGAATCTTGCAAGAGCTAAGTCGGGCCGTCGACTTTAAAACAAGCGCTTAATGGGAGGCCAACCTAGCCGCGCCACGCTGGCTTTCCCTATGCGGCCACCAACAAACGAAAGCGTGCGACGATCAACGACTACCTTTCCTCTTAAGATGCAAAATCTCGGCCGTCGAAGGTCACCAAGCTAGAAAGTCTCCCAAGCTCGACTTGCCAGGCAACAACAATATACTACATGTTTTTTACAAAAAACATTCGAGACATCAACACATATCACAAAGGCGGGGATCCTCTTTGGGTATTGGTTTGGCGGTTTGACGTGCGGCGTACACTACGCCCGTCATAAGGAAGTGTCATAAGGATGAGGCGGTTAGTAAATACATGGAGTTAATGGTGAAACGCTCTTTTACGGGACATCAATTCCATGCGTTAATGGTTTTATGGAACATCAATTAAATGCGTTAACGTTTTTATGGAACATCAATTCCATGTGTTAACTGTTACCACCTCCTCCCATTTACTCACCCATTTTTCCATTCCTTAATGAAACCGAGTACGTTTCACTTCGACTTGTATAAATAGGTCTTACCTATTTCCACCGAACAACAAGTTCGGTCGAGAGCATACACCACTCGGAAAACGTTTGCTAGCTTTTCATACGTTAGCTTCCCACTTTCTGATACAAGTCGTAACACAACTACTCTTCCAGAATCAACTATTATGGTCTCATCACTTTCCTTGCTTCCCTCCCTAAAACCAACCCATTCTCCTCCACTTTGTGACCGAACCAAGTCTGGAACGACCATTTCTTGGTTTAGGCCGGACTTGTACAGATTGATCTCTCGAATCTAAAGTACCCCCTTGCAGTACATTGTTTAGGGTTTAAATTCGTTTCTCACCCACACACCCTAAATTACCGAAATTAGCAGAAACCATTTTCACCCACAACCATCTGTATATTGCTTCTCAACCATTAATTAAGTGTGCTTTCTTTTGCTTAGATGAAGCGTGAATTGTTGTTAGCTTGTCTTTGCTTGTGATATAGTATTCACCTATTGGATACTTTACCAGGTGCTAATTAAAACATTTTTTCTTCTTTATTTTCCCATGCTAATTGTGAATCATTGGGTTTTCAGTACATAATCTTATTCAAGATGGAAAAACATATGCATGTGTAGTGGGAAGTTACACTACCCAGATGCAAGTGTAACTTCTAATTACATTTTTTTTAGATGCATGCGAAAATGATTTAGAACATCTGAGCTAGAAAATGCATGTCTGACTCCCATTTACACTAGACAGATGCATGTGTAACTCCTAATTGTTTGGCTGTAAGTATATGTATCTACTAGTTACACATGCTTCTCGCCATGTTTTTGGGTTGTATGTTATAATATAAGTATGTGTATCTACTAGTTACACATGCATTTTTGATGTGTAATTGTTTATTACACATCCTGAGATGATTCTGCTTTTAAGCTCTGTAATCGCTCAAGCGGTATTGTTATGTAACTGTTGTTCTTTCAATTGTTTTGGCAGTTGTTGTAGCCAAATCCCTAGACTGGAAAAGGCTTGGAAATGTTACTTTATATCTTTTTGTACGACTGGTAGGTGGAGAGTTGGTAGGGATTTACTTATCCACTAGATCCTGTGAGGATGCTGCTTGTGGCATAGGTAAGGCATGATTTGTAGTGAAATATTTGTTACCTTTTCATTATGTAACTGTCAGTCTTAAAGAATCTTTGTGTTTCTTTGATTGGGTAGTAACATTTCAAAATTCATGTTGTTTAGGGAGTTGGACCAAGTATAACAGTCGGTTTTGCAGTTTATGAGACGCGAAACTATGTGCTATTGTGGTGGAGTAATAAAGTCTCTTTAATTAACCTTGCAGTTCCTACTCCAAAGAAATAAAAAGGAGTAGACTTACCTTTAGATGTTGCATATGACCATCCTGAAGATGTATGTAGTACATGAAGATGTGCAGGCGAAAGTAACTAAGCTGGAAATATAGCCAACAACCTCCCCGACAAGTGGGTACTTCAACAAAATTCACTGGATTCCCACTTCATGTTCTATCAGATATCATATATAATCTTATGTATCTTTGTTTATTTTCAATGATAAGGCAACAACAAATCATTTCCTTATTATGGATTGGATTGTTTAGGATTTCATCTGTGTAATTATGTTGTTCTAGACATATTATGTTGTTCTAGACATTTAATGTATTTTTGGTTATTAGTTTTTATGTTGGGAACCTGTTGACGACAGAGACTTATAGCATGTGTAATCTGCTAGTTACACATGCTATATGCATGCGTAGCTGCAGGTTACACAAGCCATACCCATGTGTAACTTCATAGTACATACCTTCATATCAGATTTTTTTTTTGCATCTTTTTTGCAACCTGTAAGACGATAAAGCTTTACGACCAACAAAAGGAAAAGACTTAGACCAATCAAAATGATAATACTTCACAGATCAATTCAAATCTTTCATTCATGTGTAACTGCTAGTGACATAAGACATGCATGTGTAATTGCTAGTTACACAAGACGTACCCATGTGTACCTGCAGAGTAGACACCTTCAGATCAGATCTTTTATGCAACCTGTAAGATGATAAAGCTTTACGACCAACAAATTGATAAAACTTAACCAATCAAAATGATAAGACTTCACAGATCAATTCAAATATTTCGTTCCAACTAACAAAATGAGACAAGTTTTATCACAAAATAACCAATGTGTTCAAATCTTTACAAAATGGTAAATAAAACTAAATTCGTTGATATTTCACTTGAAGTTGACATTCCTCTAATAACATCTTCACTTGCATTTGACATTCCTCCTATAATGATCATTATCCAAAACTCTTTGATTGTTTCCCTATTTTTCTGCAAAACAAATTTCAAAATTGTTTATTAGGAAATGCACAAGTCAATTGCGAAGGTAGCAGTTGTGCACATGAAAATGCATGTGTAACTGACGGTTACATTAGAAAAAATTGGAAGAAAAAAAGTCATTGTTGATTCCACAAACCATATGCATGTGTAACTTCTGGTTAAACAAACCATATGCTTGTGTAACTCTCGGTTACACAAACCATATGCATGTGTAACTTTTGATTACACAAAAAATTCAATGCTCATATGCACGTGTAACTTTCGATTACACAAACAATATGCATATGTAACTTTCTATTACACAATTTTTTTTAATGCAGATTACACATACCATATGCATGTATAACTTTTGATTACACAAACCATATACATATGTAACTTTTGATTACATATAATGTAATTTACAAACTATGTCAGTCTTCATCTTTTCTTACCATTTGAGTATACACGCATTATAGACAAACACCTTCCTTTTGAAATCAAATAATACCAATATGATAACCAAACCACACAAACAGAGATAGATGAAGACATTTTATCACAATTGTACGAAAATCTGGTATAATTCATACATGAAATTTAAAACCAAACTGGAATTGAATCCAACATTTCTATAGCACATACTATATGTTCACAACAAGTACAATTAAATTGTATTTCATCTCAAAAAGGAATTAGAAACTCACAAATTACATGTAACATTTCCAACAACATGAATCACAGAAGATACAAAATCATATAATGATATCAACCAGCAATTCATTTTTTTTTAAACAAAAAAGAAAAAGAAAAAAAAAGTAGAACTGCCAAAAAAAAAAAAAAAACTGTTGCTAGATTTCGTTCTTGATTTCTAGGGTTTCCTAGATCGATTTCAGTTCTTTCTGTTTCAGCTTCAAGTTTTTAGATCTTGATTCAACACTCAACAACAAGAACGAATGATAACCAATTTGATTTTGTAGATTTAGGGTTCTTCATATTGAGGGTTTTCGTAAATCAATTGATCCAACACTAAAAAGCAAGACAGGATGATAATCGATTGTTTTTTCAGAGTGAAGAATCAATCGATTAGGTGTTTCTTGATTGCCTTTCGCAATTTCTCTAGATATTTATCAATCGATTTCTTATCTCGGTTTCTAGATTTGATTTTTTTTTCTCTCTCAATTTTTCTCTCTCGATTTTATCTCTCCAGTAGCAAAACAACGGTGTGGAAAAAAGTGGAAGAGGTAAGGTTTGCATACATATATACTAAAGGGTAATCTAGTCTTTTCTTTCCGAATTAAAATTATAATTAATTCGATGCCTAAAAATAAATATCTTTTAACTATGGGTCTGATATTATGGGTAATTCGTGGGTGGGGCCTTAGCCTAATTTTCCCAAAAGTGAAAGTAACCGGATGACAATTTTTTAACCTGGCTAAATTGGGGATGCCACTTATTTGGGGTCTGCTACTAGATGACAAAAAAGGTCATTAGAAATAACTTTCACACCACCCCTTATCCAACAATTACCTAAGTACCTATTTTACCCCTGATTAATTAGCATTAATTAATCGTATTAGGTGTTAATTATGTTTTTGATGTGAAATCAGCTAATGTTAAAGAGTTCTTCAAAACATCAAACAACTTAAATTTTTTGATTTTTTTTTCCGTATACAGTACCCAAAATCGGTTTACGTTCATGCACTTGTAAACTGATTCTGGGTTGGTGTTCCAAAATTAACAGAGGACTTCCATAATCGGTTGACGTTGGCATATGTATAATCCGATTGCCCAAATCGGGGTTTTATGTGACATAAACCATTGTTGTCTTTCATAAGATTTTTTTTTTCCATTCATTTCATTATTGTAGGATGCATTTATCACATGCATCAAGCCTTTAAACCCGTAGGCGACACTAGTGGACGAGTTATAGTCTCGTGAGGGTTTACATAGAGATCTACCCACAAAGCCTACACAAAAATTCTAAAACCATCAATCTTCCTCGGAGCAATCTGAGTCCGATCCACCCTCCATGAAGTCCGGGGCATACTCCGGGATTTTGGATACCATGAATTGATAGCTTGAATCAAATGCGAATGCTTCCCCCTTTTCCTCCAAGGAGCGCGCTTTGACGACTTCATGCTACAAAAACACGACACAAGCTTACTTTATTAGTGGTGTTTAGTATGAAGATCAAACAACTTGGATTACATAAAATAAACCACAAAAATACTTACAAATTGTTCAATGGAGTAGCTAAAGTGGCTAGCGTTGAAAATCCGTTTTTGGATAGCTAAAAAAGCAAGTATCGCATTTTCGATGACTAGGTTCCTATCATGCACTTGTTGAACACTTCTTCCACTAGGATTTCCAAAATTTTGCCTATATTTGTTATGCACCTTTGTCCAAAATGTTTCGGCATCTACCCTTACGGAGGACTGATTTTTGAAACAAGTTTCGGCGTACCATGCCTTGGTGATTGCCAAATCTTCGGCAGAGTCAAACGATGCCATTGTGGAGGTATGAAATGAGTAGTTGTGGAGTATATAGAGTGAGAGGGAATAGAATGAGCAATTTTGGGGCAAATGGGGTCTAAGGATGAGGTGTCTATATATAGAGAAAGTCTCTAACGGCTATTATTTTGAAAAAGGTGAAATAATTTGAAATAATCGGTCTTCTCGAAGGTCTGTAAAATCCGATTGTGTTTTTGTGCCACCAAGAATCGGTCCTTCTTGTGACCAACATAAACCGATTCTTCGTAAATTAGAATTTTCACCGACATTAATCGGTTTATATAGATGCATATGTGATCCGATTGTAGCTTGAAAAACATACAGGAAAAACAACATTTCTAAGGCATGAAGAATCAGATTATACTTACCCCACACATAAACCGATTCCTTTATGGAACCTAGAAAATCGGTTTATGTAGGCATATCGAGTAGCTCGATTGTTGGCATGTGTTCAGGCAACAAAATTTTTGAGCATGCTAAACTTGTTTGATACACATAATTATAATTAAAACTTTAAGTGCATTAAGTTCAACACCATGATCATCCAAAATACAAACCTTAACTATCCCAAAAGAGTGTTAAAAACTTAAAACAACCACAAGTATTATAAACTTAAACTTTTAATATCTAAAACTTAAAGAGCAGGAGCACCAGCATCAACAACACCACCGAGAGCATTTGCAGCAACAGCACCACCATCAGCATGAGCACCAACATCAGCAACACCACCACCATCAAGAGCAGCAGCTTCTGCTTCGGCCATGGCTTGATATTGAGCCATTTCTTCCCACATACCTTCCATAAATCCATGGCGATCCCTCTCAGCTGAAATCATGTTTCTCCTTCTCCTAGTGAACCTCATGACCTCATAAAGCTCTTCTAGTGCAAGCTTGTCTATCAATGCGAGGGCTTGTTCAAGACGGGTCTCACGCCCAAAAGCAAATTTATAGAGGCTTCTTTTTGGCACTGGTTCTAGTTCCCTAAGAATATCCTCCGAGGTGAGCTCTCAAGTGTAAAACGCTAGGTATCCGAAGTCCATATCTACATTTTAAAAAAAAAAACTACAAAAACATACAGGAATGTCAAACATTATTAATCGGTTTATGTGATACATATATAAAAACCGATTATGAAAAGGAATCTGAAGAGACAATATTAATCGGTAAATTAATAAGCACATAAAACCCGATTATGGGATCGCATAGTTAAAAAAAAATAATTGTACCCAGAATCGGATTATGCTAATGCACTTATATACTGATTCTGGTGATATCTTTTCGTATTTCGTTTCTAAACCTAGAATCGGTTGATGTTAATCATCATATAAACCGATTACTATGTATGCTCTTCATGGCCGAAGAACAAAACCTAGAATCGGTTTATTCGATATGTCAACGTAAACTGATTCTGGGTGTAATAAGAGATTTTAATTTTCGAAAATCGAAGATTTAAACATGTAAATCAATGAAGAAATGCGAATCATAGAATGGATTGATGGAGATTTACCTTTTTCTTGGTTGGATCGAAGATCGTTGGAGAAGAGGATCAAAAAAAAATTGATTAGGGTTTTGAGAATTTGGAAAGATTAGGATGAAAATAGAAAGTTTTTTAGTTTTAGGTTTTTTATGTTTTTGGATTTACTGAAAATGGAAAGATTAGTAATTATATGAGATAGTTTTAGGAATTAATTTGGGGGTAAATTAGTATTACTGAAAAAGTTTGGTACCCCATAGTCATTTGATGGAGTGGGAAGGGAAATTTGATAGGCCCAAATAAGTGGCATAGGCCTCAATTTAGCCAGGTTTTTTAAATATAAAAACTAAAAAAATATATGTGGACCCAATTTATGGATGTATATATCTCCATGGTGAGCTAAATCTCCATAAAGCTCTCATCATCCATATTTATAGGGATCCTCCATGAGTTGTGGATGATTTAGCATCCGCACCATATGAGTTGCCCTTAATTCAGATTTGCGTACTTGGAAAGAAAGAAAAAAAATGATGCGTTCAGTAAAAAAAATTTGTGTCAGTGGGTTTATTTCGGCTTACGATGGTAAACATAAAGTCATTCTCCAGATTATTTGAGTCACAATGATAAGAGGAGCTAGATTTGATTAGGATTTTTAGTTGGGAAGCCTAAAGTCAGTTTCAAGGATTGTGGACTCACACACTCGTTTTCAGCTAAGATTAGCTGAAAATCCCTTAAGATCAGATGCACAAGAAAGTTCTAGAATGAAGATACCTTACCAAATTCTCACACAAACGAGCAACTTTATAGATTTTTCGGTTTTATTCTAGATAGCCAAAAAGTAACCAAAAATTCCATCATCAAAACTCATATCATACTCGATAGACTCATACCAACAGTGATCTTAAAAAACAATCAAATTCGCTTCTTTAATTGAAATTTTTTGTCAAACGACTCAAACTAGAAATAAATGTGTACAGATTTCATAGTGACTACTTCAATGACTAGACAACTTCAGCAGGTATATTTAAGTAAGTTCAGTTAGTAAAGATATATCTAGTCAGTGAGAGGAGAATAGCTTTAGACAGAAGCCATCAACATAAAGTTATTCTATACTTCTGGCCTACTCTCCTGGTACCATCTCAGTTGATTATATGAGATCATTTCAACAGATTTTAGCTACTACCAAGTTTACATTCATTCTTTCATCACTCAAGTTCTTAGGTAGAGCAAGAGAAAGAAACATTTACCATCAGACATGAAAAGAAGATCACAGGATTTGAAGAGAACTAGTACTTTGCTGCTGTTGATCATGATCGTGGTTCAAGCTGTACATCTTCTCGGTATGTTTTCTTGTTCCATTTGAGTTATACTGCTTTCTCATTAACCAGCCAAAGATTCATTACTTCTTTGTTTCCTAAAGTACTTATTTGCTAGAGTTTGATCATCGGTTACGCTTCTCTGCTAAATGCATATGCAGTTTCTACAACTGAGGCGTCAGATTTCGCGATTCCGGTGACGACCTTTTCGCCACCAGAGGGCAACACGACGTTCTTGGATGGCACGACATGGTGCATTGCTAAGCCAGGGGTGTCACAGGTTGATTTGCAAATAGCGTTGGATTGGGCCTGTGGATTGGGATCAACTGACTGTAGTCCTATTCGATCCGATGGGCCTTGTTTTAAACCAGACACTCTACTCTCTCATGCTTCTTATGCATTCAACAGCTATTACCAAGTGAATGGGAATAATGATGTTGCTTGCACTTTTGGTGGAACAGCTACTCTTACTAAAAACAATCCAAGTAATTCCTGCATATCTTATCATTTTAATAGTCTTTACTTGTTACCATTTATTAGTTTTGCCCCTTTAGTTTGATTCCTATTAAGCTTAATTACGGGTTAATATGCCGATTTCCTTTGATTATGGCATTTTAAGCTTAATTACGTGGTAAAAGCTTTGATTATATCACCTTTTAGTGAATGCATTTTGTGATATAGGTGAGCAAAACACTCAAATCCGACGAGATTCGCCCAGCTTCTGTAGGTATATAAAAGATGAACATATCCCGAAAAATTTTAACTTCAGATCTGTTACTGTTAAGATTTTATTTAAAAAAAATGGCATCAAAAGGGAGTGAAACCTTCTTTTATATAGTTGCTCATGTTTAATTTTTAAGTTTTGTGCTGATCAAATTTCTATATGGATCTTTCTAATTTCAGAAATTGGGTTAATTGCCCAAATATTTTTAAAACATGGTTCTAAGGGACGAGTAAAAATTAGTATCGGTGAAATGGACACCAAAAAAATAACAAGAATGAATCTGGATTTATCCTAGCTTAAACTTAAAAAATAGCGAGGGTGAAACTGGATGCATCCTGATGTAAATTAAAACTAAGAAAAAGTATTTGAAAATGGGTAGGATGAAACTGTTTACATCCTGGCAATTTTTACATTCTCGTCTATTTAAACAGTATCAAATTTTACATGTCTTTTTCACCCAGAAATTGTCGTTATTGGATTAATTGACCAATTTTGTGTTTTGATTTCAGGTTACGGAAAGTGTATTTACGCCTCATCACGGTAATCATGCAAATCAATTACATTATTCTAATTAAGCTTGGTCTTGGGTAATAAGTACATCCGTCGAATATCCAGTGCAGTGGATTAGGTACCTTGAATCATATATTAACTTCCAGTAAAAAATAACGTTAGGGATACACGGCTTTCTAATCTATACATGCCCACATTCCACTGTAGATATTTTAATCACTTTTGAATTGAAATCGGGGGAATGATACAGCTACCGAGAAAACTCCCTAGAGGAATCCCGTGAACCCTTTTTGGAAAGCTATCCAAATCGTGGATTGAATGCCAAGGGATGATGGGCCACTACATATTTTTCTAGCCGTTAGTTTTATTGCGGAATATACCCTGGTGGTTTCCTCGGTCAACCTATCATTTCCGATTGAAATTCATATGATTGGAATTTGGGAATCGTGAGGAAAATAAGTAGTTGAAAACGTGTCACGTTGTCACCAACACCTAAGTGATGTGTTTTCTTTAATTTTTGTACTGGTAAGTAGGATTGCTTCTCGCAGCAGTAAATTACAATACCACATTTATTTAGTTTTTTTTTTTTTTTTATGTTTCAGGCCGGACTCTTCCTCTACGTTTCTTTCACATAATACGAGTTTTTTGTGGTTGCGAATTTTATGTCTTATACTGTTGGTTGTAATAAATTGAAGCTAAAAATAAGTAAAATTGAAGCATGAAATTGAAGCTAAATGATGTAACGGTATTGTGCTTGTGTTTTTTTGTAGTGAAAAATATTGAAATTACTTAAAGGAACTGAATTTACTTAGAGGAACTGTAACATTGTTTTCAAACATGCACCAAAATATTCTTCCTTTTTTTTTTTTTTTTTGAATGAGCCTGGCTCCGATGCCGACGAGTCAATGACCAACCTACAAACTCACAACACACTTATTATGCCAACAATGGAGATTGACCCGACCTCTTTCCTAGTGGAGGGACGGGAGACTAAACCACTGAACTAAATACGCGATTCCTACTATCCCTCATGATACAAAACAAAGTTTTGAAGAGATGAAGTCTGACCAAGTTAAAGTTAGAGAGAAATTTTAGGTTTCGAAAAACTAGTTTTTTATTTGTTCTTTTGGCCAAATAAGGATGAGATTTTATTTAACAAAAAAAAAAGGCAAATTATGAGTAGTAGCTCTCAATTGCTATAAGTCAGGGACAAATAGTATCTCTCAGTTCCAGAAGCACATAGACAAATGAGGACACTAGACCCACTTGATTTTGAATCCTAGTGTTAATCAGTTAGAATTTTTGGAAGATCCAGCCGTTGCGGGGCAAACATGGATGGTATGTATAACTGGGTTTATACCATGTTCTATCACAGATTTTCTAACTTGTGGAGTCTCTGACCGTTCTCCTATGATATTTAATATTTTCATGGTAAAGATAATGAGCCTAAGGTATATAGATATTTTATACTTGAGCTAAGGAGGCTGACTTCTTCACTTTCTTGGAAAAAGCTTGGAATATGGATGTCCAAGGTACTCATATGTACAGATTTGTGTCTAAATTGAAGAATGTCAAGGCCTATCTCATTGCTTGGAGAAAAGGCATTCGGTGCCCAAGTTGGTGCTGCTAAAGTCCACCTTGAGAATGTACAAAAAGATCTTCAGATATTTCCCTCTTTCCCTGTCACTATTTCTGTTGAGAGAGCTGCAGTCCAAGACTATGCCAAGAAAGTGAGATATGAGGAGTCTATGAAGAATGAAACAGTCAAGAGTTCGATCTTTGAAACTAGGTGACAACAATACCCATTTCTTTTTCCATAAGTCCGTCGTGGAAAGGAGAACAAGGAACATAATTCTTGTCCTGTATAATTCTGAAGGTACTAAACTTACTTCTGACAGAGACATAACTAAGGAGTGTATTGCATACTGCATTGCGTTATTTGGCCAACATTCGGAAACTCCTTTTGATATTTCGGTTTGGGACCAAATTGAGTTATGTCATCATGTTTCTTTGGAGGAGGATGATTTACTTTCTAAGAAAGTTACTTCGATGAGATCATCTTTGCCTTGTCCACTATTGATTCGGAAAAAGCCCCTGGTCTGATAGATTTTCTTCTCACTTCTTCAAACACAACTGGAGAATTATTAGTCCTGATTTTATCAAGGATGTCAAGAGTTGATTCTCAAGTGAAAAACTGCTTAGAGAAGTAAATGCTACTCTAGTTTCTTTGATCCCTAAAGTTACGAATGCTTCCACCTTGAATGGTTACAGACCTATAGATTGTTTTAACGTTATGTACAAGTGTATAACCAAGATCCTAACTATTAGGCTGGAAAATATGGTGAAGAAGCATGTTAGCCCATGCTAATCTGCCTTTATTTCAGGGCAGTCCATTCAAGACAATATCATGTGAGCCCATGAATTGCTTAGGAACTATGACAAAAATAAAAGTCCCCCTAAGTGTGCTCTTTATGACTGCATAAGGTGGGATGCGTTGCTTATTACTTTTCAAAAGTCTGATATTCCTCAGAAATTTATTAAGTGGATTAGCTTGTGCATCACTACTCTTAAATTCTCTATACTGGTGAATGGATATGCTTATGGTTATATTGAGAGAAATACGGGAATTAGACAGGGTTATCCCATATCCCCATATTTGTTTATGCTTGTTATGGAAGTGTCCAACTCTCTCATGCTTAGGCAGGTAAAGTTTGGTTGTTGTTTTTTTAACTTCATCCTAGATGCAAAGATCCAGTTGTCTCCCATATTTGTTTTGCAGATGACCTATTGGTCTTTATGAAAGGAGATGTCCAATCAGCTAGATCCTTGGATAACACTCTCACTACCTTCTCCAATAATGCTGGCCTGGTTGTTAACAGTTCAAATAGCAACGTGTTCATGTCCTTTGTTGACTCCTCTTCTACCACTACCATTAAGTCTGTATTAGGGTTTGAAGTTGGTATTCTTCCAGTCAGGTATCTTGGCCTTCGACTTTTATCTACTAGAATTTCCCACTGTGACTGCCTCCCTCTTGTGGACCATATCATTGTTAAAAAAAAAAAACACTTGGAAAGCAAGGACCTTGTCATTTGCTGGTAGGGTGCTCCTTATCAAGGTCATATTGAGCAGCATGTTAATTTTCTGGATTTCTTGCTTTGTCATTCCGAAAAAGACAGTCAATCGTATCAATTCTATCTTTCGGAATTTCCTTTGGGCAGGTATAGATCTTGTTTTTAAGCAATATTTTATTAAATGAACTACTGCCTGTTTACCTTACAGTGAAGGAGGTCTTGGTATTAGATGCATTGAAACAACCAACATTTAATATAATCTTCAACATATCTGGGATATTGTGTCCAATAAACCTACCATTTGGGTTATTTGGGTCAAGAAGAACTTAATCAAGAGGAAGGAATTCTGGCTTCTTAAATCCCCAACTGACTCCTCATAGTCTTGGAGGCGTATTATGGAGCACAGAGATATAGCTAGTTCTTTTGTTCTGCACCTAATAGGAAATGGAGAGTCCACCAAGCTGTTGAAAGACATATGGCTTCCTCAAGGTAATTTATTAAGCATCTTTCATCATCATTTCAAGTATGACTCTATGTACAACTCTATGATATTAATTCTTAATGTCACAATTGATCATTTGATTAAGGATAGAATGGTGTGGACAGCTGGGAAATTAGGGGAATTCACCCTCAAAGATACTTATAATGCTCTAAGAAGTCATGACACAAAGAAAGAGTGGCATGCTCTTGTTTGGTTTTCTCATTGCATCCCAAGACAATGTTTTATAGTTTGGTGGATCTTCATAGGGGGTTGAAGACAAGGTTTAAACTCCTCTCATGGGGATGGAAGTGGATCTATTGTGTTTTTTATGTAATATAATTAATGCTTGAGGATGATTTCCACCTGTTATTCAAGTGCAGTTTCTCCACTGCCATTTGGGAGAGACTCTACCCCTTACTTGGGATAAGACATAATAGTCACACTTATTGGGAAGCTCAGATTCAGTGGTGTGTGACTCATATTTCAGGTAACAAGTCTGTTGGAACCATGAGGAAACTTGCTTTTAATTATTGCATTTATCATCTTTGGGGTGAAAACCGTCGTATTTTCACTAAATAATTTTTTTAACCCGAGATGTTGTTCCATCTTATCTATGTTGATGTGCGTCTCAAGCTGTCTTCTTTTGAAAATGTCATGATTGACAATAATGACAATAGAATACTTGCTGCTCAATGGGGGTGCAGTCCTAAATTCCTTCTGCCAAAACAGATTTATATTATCCGGAGAAAACCATACCAGGGGGAGGTTGCAGTGAATACTGATGGTTCCTTGAATGATAATGGAGCAGGGTTTGGGGTTATTATTAGGGATGAGACAGTTGAACCGTCTAGTGCAGTGACAGGTAGCGCTACACCGGGTTCTATTATATTGCATGGATTTTAGAGGGTTGAAGCAGGTCTTAAACTCGATGTTATGAATGGTTGTTCTAAAGTTTCCTTGCGTTCTGATTCAAATACCGTTGTGTATTATCTATCCAAGGATGACTAGAGTCCTCCTTGGACGTGCCATCATGTATGTGAGTCTATAAGAAGATTTCGTAGCCAACTGTGGACGTGCAATACAGTCCATACGTTTGATGAAACTAACAGAGCATCGGATGTGCTGGCTAGTTACCATCATACTAGAGAGTTTTTTGAGATCATCCCTAGTCCTTTGATAAGGATTTGAAGAAGATTGTCAAGGAAGATGCCGAAGGCAAAGTTTATTTTTAAAAATGTTAAGTTGTTGCTAATGTTGTGAGCTTCCTTGTGAAGATGTGTTGGTTATTTATTTATTTTTCTTTCTGTTTGTTGTCTTTTTTTTTTCTTGTTAGTTGGGGTCCCCTTAACCCCTCTCCTTTCTAAAAAATAAAATATAAACATAAACATAAACTTTATTTGACATCGGCCTGCTAAAAATAAACCATATGCCAATATTTATTTATTTCCTTTCATGTTTTTTTATCAAATTTATTTCACCAATGATAAAACAAAATAGCTAATTATTCAAAATTATACTGATTTATTTCATCGATGAAAATAGAAGAGTTTAAAAATCTAAGACATAATCCTCAAATTAGGATCGCAAAAACAACGGTGAGGTCCAGAAGGCTCGGTTAGTAAAGCAATACATCTTTAGGTGGATAATATTCCTTCCCACATGGACGAGCACAATCGATCCAATCATTGCATGCATAATCCAACATGTGGAAATCGTTGCATGCATAATCCAACACGTCCGAAAATTCTCGCCATCAGTACCGGAATAAGGCAAACTTCTTGACAAACTGGATAAAGGTAATTTCAAAGTTCAAAATCAAAATTCAAAACTTTTAGACGGAAAAACTCAAAAGTCAGACACAACCAAAACGGCTGCAATATCTTGCTCAGTCAGACAGCCAAAAAATTTCGCTTAAGGCATCAAATAAGTTAACAAGGGCACCTCTGGAAAAATTCAAAAATCACATCTAAGGAAATTGCAAGACTCAAGTGACTCGAATGTGGATACAATTTTCAACACAGTTGAGCTCTTAATGGAAGTCAACAACAATCTGGGTGTGTACAAAATGGGAAAGAAACGATCATGCAAGACATATTTGAAAAATTGATTGACAGACATGAAAAAAATTTGGTGAAATCAACAAGCAAAGAGAATGAAAGGGAGCTGAACATCATTACTTGAAATGGAAAAGTTTTAAATGGTGTGGAAAAAATAGACAACGTAAAGAATTTGATCAAGCAACATAAGACAGTAGCAGTAGTCACTCAAAAAACAAAAATGATGAAAATAACAACCCGGTTAGTGAAACATATTTGGGTCAATGAAAACCATGGTTGGGAAATGGTTACATGAGAAGGATTGCGAAGAGGTATTTTAACTATTTGGGATAGTGATAGACTGGAATGCCTTGAGGAAATTTACTCAGCCAATACCATAAGTCATAAGTTCAAAAACAAGAATGACAACTTTGTGTGGACTCTTTCTAATGTTTACTCACCATGTTTACAAGATGAAAAAAATGGATTTTTGGGAAGAATTAGACAGACTGGTGGGTTGGATTTCAGAAGCATGGGTGATGGCAGGTAAATTCAATGCGGTCAGAATGAGTGAGGGAAAAAAGCGAGGAGGTTGTAGATTAGGCTCCAGGATCTTTAATGAGTTCATGGAAAGTAATGACCTTATTGATCTTCCAGCTGGTGGGGGTCTTTATACTTGGTCCAACATGATGCCTGATCCAATATTGTGTAGGTCATACAGGATTTTAATCTCTCCTCAATTTCAAGCAAGATATCCAAATGTAGCTCAAATTCTGCTATCCATAAATGTGTCAGACGACTCTCTAGAAATGCTCACAAACGTTAATGTAAAATGTATTAATCCCCCATTTAGACTAGAAATTTTTTGGTTGCAAATTTGGTAGAATGTTATGAAGTTCAATGGCTCTCATAGCTTCATCTTTGCAAAAGAAAGTTACAAATCTTAAATTCTTTCTAAAGAGATGGGCAAGAGAGCAGTATGGGAACCAAAATGACTCAAAGAAACTATTATTATCAAAAAATTGATGAACTTAACTTGAAATAGGGAGATGAGAGGCTTGAGACTTCAGAGTTTGTAGATAGATCTCATGTAGCACCCCAAAATCCAACTACTTATTAATCTAATGAATCGTATAATAATGAGGCATTAAGAATCTAAATCATTTACTTAAACATTAAATTAGAAAACTTAACCCTAAAAAAAACCCTTCTCTGAGGATAGATACAAGAACACCTCTCAAATGATACATATAAGATAGTGAGTTGATTTTCAAATCAAATATACACAAATCATAAATATAATGAAAGCTAGCTAACTGTTGAACAGACTCAACTCCTCGAAACTTACAAACTTTGAACGGTCATCTTGACGTGTATTACTTGATCTGACTCTGAAACTGAAAGTGGGAATTGAGTGAGCACATCATCCCCTAAGGGGTGCCCAACAGAAATATTAACTAACTTTTAAGTAATCACTAGTATGATTTGAAGACAATGCAGGTTTTGTTGAAAACCGATAAAATGCAGAAAACAGATAAAGCATAATAAGATAATATGTTGTAAGAAAAATATAGATTTCTACCAACCAATAATCCTTCACACATTCACAAAAGTAATAATATTTGAGCTCAATAACCCTTCGGAGTAGTAAGGCGCGACTCTTGCGGATTCTTCAATTATCATTAAAGCGCCCTGAGGTTTTTGGCCTCGTAGTCAGATTTATATTTATACCTTACTAGTACCTCATTCATACATGTACTTTATATACGTAGCAAGTACTCAAAGAAACAAATGGTGGTAACATTATATTCAACATGGGTATCTATCATAGAATTGCCCACTCAAACCACGCGTCAATACAACAGTCATATATAAGATTCCCATAATCTTTTTCTTTGAATACCAAAACATAATATAATAACTTTTTCAAAATAATTTTACATAACAATATACATCCATGTATGATACATGAGTTTCCCTACAAAAATAGGGGATACTAGTGCGTGGCATTGCCACCTATATACTATTGCGTGGCATTCCCACCTATAGATTTGCTTAAAGTAGATATAAAATTGGGGCACACATATCATACCAATCAAAAGAAATCCTCATTTTTTCCATGCTAGCAACAAGTAAAGATTGTAACCACTTTCCAGTCAATGGAAAGAAGAAACTTTCGAAAATAAGTAATTACTCCAAAAACGCAGATATTAGTTGTTTCTGAAGATCCAATCCCATCCCATCCCAAAGTGTAAAAGAAAACTAATTTGTATAACATACATATATAGCATGCTTACACCTATCATATAGTATCAAAGATATGTGTGGATTTCATAAAAGATAGATTTGTAAAACAAATAATGAATACAAGAGAGTTCGTTATCGATTCCCACCTCTTTTGATGACAAGCGACGCCTACCTCGATATCCAAAATCCACAGGTTCATCCTTTGAATTAGTCGTTGTTAATATAGTCTAATTTTTAATCACACAAGCAATCTAAGAATTTAGCCGATAGGCTCACACAAAGATTACAACATAATTTCATTCATGTCCGTTGTTATAAGCTAAGTGAAATAACTAACAGTTTTAGTTTTATCGATGATTCTATAACATGGTATTTAGTGTTCTTGGTATAAAGCAATATCTACTAACCCAAATGGGGTCAAGTTGAATGTCATCTGAAAGATCTCGAAAAACTATACAACTTTGCAAAAGGAACCAAAAGCTAATTCGCACCACAAGAGGTCCAAAAAGTCAAATTAAGCAAAATGGCCTTAAGCCCAAGCCCACGTGCCAATCTGGTCCGGCCCATCAAACCACCACACTAAACCGGTTCAGATCTATACCTATCTGACTTGGTCCGACTCAAATCGGTCCAATTCAGATGACTCATTGAGTTGAATCAGTCATTTTCACAAACACATGATAAACATTTTAAAGTTTTTCAGACTCAAACACTACTTTACACAACACAAGGGTCAAAGTTTCGGGGTTCATAAATCAATATCTACGATCCAAATTTTACACGTGATATCTCTTTAGAAATCTGAGAGTCTCCTCTACAACATTGTAGTTTTGACCGGAAACCAATTCTAAATCTGATCATACCTAAAAAAGTACGTTTAGTCGCTAACTCATGGCTGTTCCCAGAGTTTCAGTCGCAACCGTAGAACTTTGAAAATTCATAACTAATTCCATGGTAGTCCAAATTAATCGAACTTAAGCTCTATAAGGTGAGAGACTCGTCTATAATCTCATGATATAAATTATATCTAAGTTACAAATTAAATCGATCATAATAATGCGACAACATAATGCAGAGACATACAGAAGTCGCATAAAAATCATGATTTAGAATTTACATATTTAATTGGTTTCAAACTATTTTCCATATACAACAATTACCCAATGGTTATAAGCATACTAGAAATCCATTGGAAGGTTACCTTAGCTAAATACACATGTTTCATCATCTCCATCATCCAATGATTACCAAGAAAACTATGTTCTTCTTTGTCATGCCACTCATCCTAGGAGAAACTTCAATATTCTCTATTTTGCTCCTCACTTAACTCTCTTTCTTTCTACTTAAATCTCTGTATATCATTGTCCCTACATCACACTCTCTCCTAATTATTATTCTCACCATTAATAACATCGTCTAGCTTCCTTAACTTCCTCTCAAGGTTTCTCTTTTACTTTACTACTAATTTATCAATACTCAATAGCTCCTCTTCTCTCTTATTCTCTGTCACTCTCTCATTTCACCATTATCTTAATGAAGCAGGTGATGTAGGATAAATTTTTTATGGGGGCGTTTTTTGATGGGGGCATGGGGGACAAATCAGATATTGACATGTGTCATTTTTAATAATTGTTTCAACAGATTTTGTTTCCAAAAATATTAAAGATAAAATATAATCAATTAAGATAACCAATATACTCTCTAAAAATACACTTCATTTCTGTTTTGGGAAACGAAATATGTTAGAATCAATTAATTGAAAAAACACATGCCAACATCTGATTTGTCCCCCAAGCCCCAATCGAAAAACGCCACCATCAAAAATTTATCCGTGATGTAACTCCCTCAAAATAAAAGAGATAACTCTTCTCTAAAATTCAAACCGATAATGTTTAATTGGTTTTCATATATTATTTTATTACACTTAGTTTACACCGGAATTAATTAATTAAATCTAATCTTGATTAATTAGGCTAAACAGAAAAATTATATTAATCTATTCAACGTAGGTCAACCGCAGTTGCCTTCCGGTCAACAATCAAGCTAAGTCAAGTCAGAAGGTTGAGTTCAGTCAAACTTCGGTAAATGAACTTCCGAGTAACATATCTTCCTCATCAGGTATCCGATTGATGCGTTCCAGTAGTCCATTTCGCATAACTTTTCGAGATCTTTCTTTTGGTAATATCGGTTTGTGCAAATAATTATTTTATTATATTTTTATAATTAGTGTTTAAATTTAATTAATTAAGTCATTACGCGATGTAATTGTCATTTGACCAGTCTAATGACATTGACGTTTTTGAGAGTCTTTACAGCTCAATTCAAGATGGAACTCAAACATATCAGACTAGATAAAATCAGAAAATGGAAATCTAGAGTCAAGTCCTTTCATTTGAAAAATGGGGAAAAAAATACCAAATTCCTAAAACCAAATGGCTAACGGAAGGAAAAGGAAAAATACCATTCACAAACTGGTGATTGATGGAGTTGAAAATTTTAACCAAGCAGATACCAAAAGCAACTTCAACAACTACTTCTCCAATCTATTCAATGAAGACCATGACTAGAGACCACAAATGGAAGTGCCTGATTGTCTAAAGATAAGTAGTGAAGAAATGGATTGGATGGAAAGAGAGTTTAGTGAAACTTAAGTAAGGGAGGTGACCAAAAATTGAGGTAAAAACAAAGCCTCGGGGCCAGATGGTTACCCAATGGAGTTTTACAAAGTGGCGTAGCCTATAATAAAAGGGGACCTAACGGAAGTCAATCAAGAATTCTATGAAACAGTGAAGATAGATTGGAGACTCAACATGGCTTTTATTATCTTGATATCCAAAAAAGAGGAGGCTAGCATTCCACAACATTTCATACCTATAAGTCTAGTGGGCAGTGTATACAAGATAGTCTCCAAACTATTTGCCTCTTGACTTAAGGTGGTTATCCCTAAATTAATCACTGAACATCAAAGAGACTTTATCAAAGGGAAACAGATACAGAATGGAATTCTTATTGCTGGTGAGCTAATGGATGCTAGACCTAAGGATAGAATTCCATGTATACTCTATAAACTAGATATCAAGAAAGCTTTTGATAACATCAACTGGTTCTGCATAAAATATTTACTAAAGGAAGTTGGTTTTGGGAACAAATGGAGATACTGGATTCAATGGTGTTTATCATCTTCACAATCCTCAATTTTAGTAAATGGGAGCTCTTCCAATAAATTCAAGATGCAAAAAGGACTCAGGAAAGGAAACTCTTTATCTCCATTTATTTTTATATCATGGAACAAACTCTCACTAGACTACTAAGAAATGCTGAAGATCTCAACATGATATCTGGATTTAAAGCTAATGGGGAGTTGCGTATTTCTCACCTACAATTTGCAGATGACACACTCATATTTCTAGATGCAAAGTAAAAAGAGGTGGAGAACTTACACATGATGTTGTAGATATATGAAGCAATCATAGGATTAAAGGATAATTTGGAGAAAGTATTGTATTAAGTTTGGGTGCTGATAACAAAATTCTTGATTTAGACAAAATCCTCAATTGAAAAATAGAGACACTTCCTTTTAAATATTTGGGAATGGCTCTAGGGGAAACATGGAAGCAAACAAGCATATGGGACATTGTTCTAGAGAAGTTCAAAGCAAAATTGGCAATATGGAGAAGAAGATTTCTTTCCAAAACTGCAAGAATAAAGCTAATAAATAGTGTGTTGGCTAGTCTTCCCATTTACTTTATGCCTCTCATTCAGATGTCAGCTTCTATAGAGAAGAAAATGTCAAATCATATGAGAGATTTCCTATGGGGTTCATCTACAGAAAAGAAGAAGATAAACTGGATATCTTGGGAGAGAGCGAATAAACCAAATAAGCTAGGTGGTTGAGGATTTAGAAACATCAAAGCCACAAATAAATCTCTCTTAAGCAAATAGAGTTGGAGATACTCATAGGAAAAAGAAGTAGTTTGCAGACTAGTCATCCAATACAAAACTCAAACTGAGAATGATGATCTGATTCCCAAATATTGTAAAGACTCTTATAGAAGAGGATTATGGAAAGAAATTGAGAATAAAAAAGGAGGATTGCATTCGAATACGGAGATGCACATTGGAGATGGAACAAAAACTAAATTATGGTTAGATCCTTGGAAGTCGAAATTACCATTCTCTTCAACACACCAAAATGCTTACAAGGCAGCAATGAGGAAAGAGGCAAAAATTGCTGATTTAATACATAATGGAACATGGAGACTACAACTCAAACATTATCCAAGTAATGAGGTAAAACCAGAGCTTGATAATTTATTAACCTTAATTGGACCTCCTCATACCTTGTTAGCAGTGTCAGATTCCATCAGCTACAACTCTGCATCAGTTTACTCTTCCAAAGAAGGTTATAAGTAGTTACTGCAACATCAAAATCAAGGTGTGAAAGATGAATTTAAACATGTCTGGAACAAGAATTTCCCATCCAAATCTCAAATTCTGGTTTGGTTGGCTCTATATAATGTTATCCTCATTATAGACAACTTAAACCATAGAGGCTGTCAGATATCAAGTATAATAAGTTGTCTCTGTAGTGAAGAAGATGAGGATGTTAACCACATGCTGATCAAATGCAGATTGTCCAAGAGTATTTGGTCCCAATTTTCTAATTCCATGGATGTTATTTGGGTGAACAAATCACAAATCACAGATCAATTTCGTCTCTGGCATACCTCAAGATGTAGGGGATTATAAAATAAAGTATGGTACATCCTCTCTTTTGCCATTTGCTGGGTCTTGTGGGGAGAGAGAAACCGGAGAATCGTGGCAAAAAAAAAAAAGACATAGAGAAAATGAGTTGGTGATGATAAAAGTCAAGAGAGTTATCTATCAATGGGGGGTGTTGAATTTATGGTTTAACTGCTATACTTTTAGAGATATTGTCTCCAATTGGAACACAGTTTTTGGAAACAATTAAAGTTGTAACTGAATTATATTTCATGTAATTGGGCCCGGATTACTGGACAATTTTTTTTATATTAATAAAATCTTAACCTTTGCTTTCAAAAAATAAAATAAAATTCCATCTGCATACACATAATACAATATATTATTAAAACTCAGTTAAAACCAATAAAATCCAACTGGTAATAAAATCATTGTGAACTGAAAGTGTGATTTGACTGTAGCAATTTTCGTTTATTTTTCAGTGGTGAAATAGAGGATATATACACTAATACGAATCAAAATAGGAAGCAAAAAACTAAATCATGTTATGTGTATTATCAGAAAAAAGAAAGAAAAAAAAAAGAGAGGAAAATAACAAGTAACTCTACTGGCATTGGCAAACGAGGAAGCCAATATAAAACCAAAGATAAGAGCAATCAGAGTGATATGCCTGGGAGAAGCCATTTTGATGAATATTTGATTTTTAGAATTTCAAATGACTTACGAAGTGTTGAATTACGTATGTTCTTTTCCCAATATTTATAAACAAGAAATGAGAATTTGTTGATCCCATTTTCAAGTTTATGCACTAGCTGAAACCAAAAACACCACTTTATAAAGTTTACCAAGAACCCAATAAACAGATCCTTATCCAACTGCAATTTTTATAGGATATGCAAACACCAATTTAAAATCAAAATGATTCTATGGAGAGGCATAATATTTTATTTCAAATCAAACTAATCATGTATAATGGCTGCAATTGAAGATGTTTGTAAAAAAAAGGACGTTTAAGTTACCAATTTGTAATCATACTTTGTTTTGGTACAATACTTACAAGAACAACTTATACTAGATTTGACTATTACAATCAGAAAACAAATTTAAACATATATCGACAATTACATATATTAAGAAGCCATTGTCATACTTGGCCAACTATCAAATGTGCAAGCCAAGATGTATCGATAGTCTTGGGATATAGTGAAAGAATCATAAAAAAATTTGTACTTGTTTTCTTTTTTTATTCGAAAAGAAGTTTTGAATGGCCAAAAGTTGTTGATTTTATGAAGCCTAATCATAATCTTGGGATAAAATTTAGGGTAGTGAAATTCCCAAGCAGAGAACTTCCACCACGGCAACAATGTAAATGGTTCCGTTCAAAGGACCCTGATAGTACGACTTCTCATAAGTGGTGCAAATATTCTGCAAAAGTACTAAGCAGATCAGTTGTCACCCTCATCAAAACTAATTTTCACATCTAAGGATGAATTTTTAAATTTGTAACACTGATTGTATATATTGAAAAGAACAAGTTTTTCATCCTTCCTAACTTTGACATGGAGTTCAAACAAATTGCAAGCTAATTATGTTAATATGCAGAGCAGTCCTCAACATATATGAGACCTGAGGCAAACATAAATTATGGTATATTATTTTTTTGTAATTTATATATATATATACATACAAATCAGATTAGGATGAAAAAGTAACAATTCATAAATAACTGCGGGACTTTCATTATGCTTATTACAATAAAAACTAAATCATGATTCCGCGTATGAAACTCAACAAACAAAAACCTAGAAAAACAAAGGATCATTCAAATACAATTACAAGATATATACAATATTTTACATTTTGAAATACAAAAAGTATCCAATGCATCGCATGTATTTTATATTTTTAAAAATATATATGTTCACAATAATCACATATGAGAAACAAGAAATTTTATAGGACTTATGAAATGGCGAGGGTATCAAGTTCACCACATGTTTTCGATATCTACATATATAAGACACACCTTGTGCAATCTAATTTAGAAAAGCACTGTCAAGAAGACTACTTTTCAACAAGCTAACATAAGGATATATCAGGATCAAACCCAATTGTTAAATTAACGTACTAATGCGCATGTAACAAATCATTTTGACAAAAATTCTAAACCATAAGATGTGATTAATCCATCGGTTGATAAATTAAGGTGAAGTGGCATCTAAAACTGTTATTTCTTGTTTGGTTGTATCTATGCCGAGAGTTAGGAGATAAAATTTTAGGAAACAACGTGATTTCCAGATCTCATCTTGATGACCATCAGGCTGATAACCATGATCAACTTTTTCTCTAAATAATAAAAACCCATCTATATATTTAATAGTGAATTTACTGCCATTCATCATTGCCATTGCTTCAAAAAAAAATCATCGCCATTTTCTTCTTGTCCTATTTGTACCGGATTTGAATGTCTCTTCCATTATCACCACCAACAACAGTTTCCCCTGCCTGATCATCATAATTAACACATAATGAGCATCAATCTCTTTTAGAAACGTTAACTAGGTAAAAGAAACTAAGTTGATGGAGCGTGTATGACTTGTATTAATGACTTTTTTTTTACTACTGCTATCATAAAACAAGTTTTCTTGGTGTGGTAATAATAGTAAAGTTTCTTCTCCGAATAATGAAAATTAAGAACAGTTCATTACCCCCCACCCCATCCCAATTATACTCCTCATGCAGGCGACGATATTGGGTTTAAGTGGAACTATTTGTCAAATCTGAAAATGGTGAATCATCTTCATGCCTGATTTTGAGTGTGATTTAAGCCATCATGAAGACATGAAAATCCACGATGATCAATATAAACTCTTTTTCGTACAATGAAAAAAAGAATAAATCGGTGTTGTTTACTAGTTTTATTTAGCTCATCAACACATGAAAATTCACTCTTCTATTGATCTTAAAAATTTGAAGCTTCAATCCGTTGATGTGAAAGAAGAGATTTTAGAAACAACAACATAAACAAAAATCTCAGCGCAAAATCAATAAAATAAAGAAGCAGTAACATTACAAACACAAACTGGAGATGCATGGTTAAAAGTAGAAGTATTCCTCGGAGAATTCTCAAATTGTGCCAAAGCAGCCAAACACTATATGGAGCTCTCTAAACTGCCAGGTAAGCAGTGATATATACCATTGGATATAAATAATCCAACGATATGTAGGGTTTGTCAAACGCCTTTGTCAAACGCCTTTGTCAAACGCCTTTGTCAAAATGATTTGTTACACGATCCTGATTTATTATAACTAAAATGAAATAATAACTATAATGCGGAAAATAAAGTAAAAGCACACAACAAGATTTTGTTAACGAGGAAACCGCAAATGCAGAAAAACCCTAGTCTAGTGCTGAATACTCTTAGAATTAAGCCGCTATACAAAGACTACTACCAACTTTGTATAGTTGATACCAAGTAAACTAACTCCAAGTTACTTAGTTCCTTCAGTATCCCTGCACCTACTACCAATCTGGTCTACGCACATGAATCCTTAGATAGAGTCCACTATCTTAAGACGTTTCACCCCCTGTGAAGACTTCTAGCACTCAACTCATTTAGGCCGTATTCTGGAACGATAAAGAACTAGTCTGTTTCTTTTCATTAGGATTTTTGTGTGGAATACTTCAGAACCAAGAAAGGTATTCATCATGTGTCATGGAAGCTATGTTGTACTCCCTAAAAGCTGACTAGGTAGGAATTAAGTCTGTCGAAGGAATGAATAAAGTTTTTTTATCTAAGATTTTTGTTAAAGGAAAAGCAAATATGGATTTGAGGAGAGCGAAAACTGTAGACGAATCAATACTTATATCCTAGCCAATATATTTTCTTTACTCTGACAAAGTTTCCTTTACAAAATTTTACCCATTAATCACACAATCGCATCTATTCTCCAAAGTACAAACAATTCCCCCACTGCTATTAATTCCACGACTAGGCACCAACAACTATACCGAGGACAAACTTATCGCAAATATTTTGATACCATGGAATGCCACTCATATGTAAAAATTATTTATTGTCAACTATATACTTAACACCAGCTTGCGATGGAATGACATTTTTCATTAATGAAAGAACAATATAGCATTCAAGCAAAAACCGGAGATAACCTACAAAAAATTAATCAATTTCTTCACTATAAATATTATGAAAACAAAATTTTATCAAAAACATCATACACGTCAAAATCAATGGGAAAATAAATTGAACTTCACGTATGCGCATACAAGATCTATATACTTGAATGAGCGGATGATTTAGACATTTATGATTGTAGATCGAAGGGGACACCAAAACGACGAATCTTTAATATATGGATTGGTCAACTGGGTTCTTCATATATCATCATCAAAGGCGACATAATATGCATAATGTCCATTGGTCCAAATCCAAATACATTTAGATCAAAGAGCCATATTGATCAATTCACATGTCAATTAATGGTGGAATCCTGTTTTCACAAGCACCATTACACGAACCAAAAAAAGAAGAATATCAGCGTGGATTTAGTAGACTAATCATGAACTCATAGTGATGGAGGTGGTGTTTTTTTTTTTTGGGAGATGTGTGTGTGAGTTGTATGTGGTTAACTTAGTAAGGTTAGTTTGGTCTGAGTTAGAAAGATATATCGACTAGGTCCTAGTTTACGAGTCAACTATGATTTTCGTTCTCATCGGATCTTTTTTTTCTCTCCCTTTAACAAAAATCTTATCTGAATGGTGGTGGAGGTTTAACAATGAAAAAACAACACTTTGGCGATCCTCTATCGCTTCCAAATATGGGTCTGCTCATTTTGATAGAGAGACAAAGAAACCAAAGGCCACTAGAGGTTATGGAGTCTAGAAAAGTATATATTCAAATCTGTAATTCGTTAAACTTTGTACCAAATTGAAGGTTGGAGATGGCTCTAAAGTTCTGTTTTGGTAACATCTATAGGCTGGTGATATTCCCTTCAAGAAAACCTATCCTAACATTTAACATCTACAAAGAACTGGACGCTTCAAAAATGCGCTGCAACTTTAAGCAATGAAGGCACTTGGAATTTAGGCCTAGATAGAAGATTATCACAGGTTCAAATAAACGAAGTAATATCTCTCATTACAATGATAAAAAAATGTAGGTATAGGTAATGAAGCTTCTTGCTTATCTTGGACTATCGACAAGTTTGGTTGTTTTTCTGTAAAGGCTGCCTACTCCTACATAATCAAAGAGCAAGACTTGGAGGTGAAAAATATCAGCATCGGATCAAGGTCGTGGCCGCACAAGTTTGGTTTCTTTTTGTGGCAAGTTTATCACAAAAAAAAATTAATGGCCACAATGGATGCCCTCTATAAACGCGGTAAGCTGATTGTTAATGGTTGTTTAATATGTGGCAAAGACAGAGAATCTGTATCTCATATCCTCTTCACTTCTTCGCCAGGCAAAACTCTTTGGAAGATTCTTACGACGAGTAATTGTTGGACTCTTTGGAATTACAGGAATGAAATCGTCTTTAATGACGGGGTGGCTGATGAAGTTGAAATCATAAAACAAGTAAAGTATCAATCCTTTTTTGGGTTCCAAGACAATGACACCATGCAAGGAATTCACTTGGATCAGATTCAAACAAACCGGGGTCAATTTTTCATTTAAACTGTTTTTTGATTGTTTCTCATTCGCCTGTTGTAGACTTCTTTGTATCTTTACTTAACTCTTTTCGCAGGCCCTTTGGGTTGTTATCTTTTGCTTATCTCTAGTAAGCTTCTTCAATATGATTTTTAACCTTACCAATCAAGAAAAAAAAGACTAATTTGTTTCAGTAATTGCTCTATCATTCTCCCAGATTAACAAGTTAATCAGAGATGTAGTTGAGTTACAAAGGTTCTTCTGTTTAATTGATATAAACTCCCTTGTATATTCTTGTAAGGAAAAAGAGATTAAGCAAAAGATTATGGCTGTTAAAGCCGAGATTTCTATTACTTCGGGTAGAACTTAAGTTTTGGATGAGTCTCTCAAATTATTTAGAGAACAATTGGATACTATGGAAGTTGAAATTGTTAGAAGTTATGTGGCAACTGGAGTATCTAGACCTTCATAAACTCCGATCCTCAATTGTAGATGATTCTCGTAAAATTAGAAGTGGTAGGCTTACCCCTCCTTCTTGCCAAAAAACCAGTTGGTAACGATATTTTAGCCTGATTAGGTTGTAGGATTTTGTAATGATCCATTTTTTTTTATAAAGAAATTGCCTTTATTTGTAATGTTTTACATTGTATTGATCTTTGCACTCTTTTTGCTACTTCCCATTTTTTAATTTTCGGGAAATTTTAAAGTTTGAATTCTTGATTTAAAATCAATTTAGAGTTTAGATGAAATTTGTATCAATAAATTTTTGAAAATTTTCCTTTTAGAGATTTTAATGCCTTAGTTGAATTTTGGGCTTTTTAACCTTCAATTTTCAAATTTTAAATGCTCGAGCTGGGACAATTTGAGCCGTCTCGATCTATAATAGCTATAATTTATTTGAGCTATGAGTTAATAACTTGACTTTGCGGAGTCATATTTTGATCTCTTTTGACCTTTAGAATTTTTATCCTTTCAGTCCGTACTGTTTGATTTAGTTCATTTTATTCCTTGTCTTTTGACAATAGAATATTTTATTGGCCTGGACAGTTCCTTAGCTCGAGCTTTACTCGTGGTCTTATATTTGACATTTAGATTTTAGATACTTAAGTTGGGTGTTTCCCATGAGTTGGACAGTCTTTCTAGATTAAAAATATGAGATAACTTTGAGATTTAGATTGCTCAGTCAGTTCATGGAGTTATGCTTATCTTCTTTTCTCTTATCGTCATTTAGATAATAGGTTTATGAGTTAATTACCTAATCACCAGTGATGTAGGCTGCATCATTATACTGGTGCTTGTCAGGTCTTATTTCGAAGGCACCTGGCCAGGGATACCATTCCACGCCAACTAAATACTAGTATGTGATAGACGCATTTATGTGTCTAATTTGTTCTCAATGTTTCGCATTGTTAGTATTTGTTTTTGTCCTTATTATGGTGTTTTGTGTGTTTGTAGGTATTTTTTGGAAATAAAGATTGTTGGAAAATTCTGCTCGAAGAGTTGCTCGGAACACCCCCGGAGGACATTTGATATTCGGACTCCACTTTGGATAAGGGGTAACCCAATTACTAAGGGGCACCCAATTGATATTCGCACCCCCAGCTGTTGGATAAGGGCTGGCCTTCTTCTTCGTTTGAAAATGAAATTTGGCGGGAAAAAATATGTTCACGCCTGGCAAAACTGAGTTGCGATTTTGGGAGCACTAGAAGGAGATTCAAAGGCTGAAAATCATTGGGTATCTTCCTTTGGGCCTAACAGGAATGGTATGGGTCGATTCGTCGTCCAAATTTGGCTAGATAACTCGTGTTGGAAGAAAACAGGGAGCGGTTACGGGAAGAGAAACACGGGATTACATCGAGTTAAACGTGTGTTGATCGTGTTTGGATTGAGATGGGTCTCTGCAGAAGCGTGTGGGAGATAAATAAAGCGAGTTTGCAATTTGTAAGGCGCGTGAAGAGGTAAAAAAAAGAAAAAAATATCCCGTATCTTGCATGGAGAATAATCAAAAATATATTGCAATTACACGCGAGATTTTGCTTCTGCTGGGTTATAAATAGGTGCTGGGAGGTCATAGAAGGGGGACGGAGAGTTTGGGAGAGTTTGGGAGACGTACAGAGTCGGAAAATCGAGTTACAAAATATCTTTCTGCTGCTACCATTGAAGAACACGAAGAATATTCAACACACGCCGGACCATCGTTTTTGCTACAGTGACAACGACACTTACTCGAGGGTCGTAATACGGAAGGCGAGACTTAAAAGCAACGATAATGATTTTATCTTTCTTTTAACAAGGTGTTTGCAACACTTATAATCATTGCAAACACCCGATTTTCATCATTTTCTCCATTTCATCATTTGTACACCTCTTTTGAGCAATAAAAATGAGTTTTGAGCGTGTTTACACCATGATGAGATAGAACCCATCACTGGACGACGGAGGAAGCTCTTTTGCACCCATGTGGTAATTCTATTTAATTCCTTTATGACTATTTGCACTATTATAAGTGATTCATGATTTTTATTGATTATTTGTGAATTCGTTAGATGTCGCATGCTTAGTCTTAGGTACTTTAGATGCGTCATGCTTGTGAATTACATATAATTCTTTATAAAATCTACCTTGGCAAAGAATTAGAGTCGATGTTTGTTACTTTATGAGACTTAATTGTCCGGAATTAATAGATGAACCGCATGAATGTGAGAATTGGTGGAATCCCGAGTCCCAGTAACTCTCTTCGTCTTGTGACATAAATTGTATATTTTCTCTATTTTTATTTTATTTTTCTTTATTAAATACTAGAATCGATTTCAACAAGTCCGAGTGAACGACAACTCTATTTACCACTATCCTAAATCCGGTCAATTTTTGGCTCCGCCGACGCGGACTTGTGTATAGATTTGTTTTTAGGTTTTATTTTTCTTATTTTTCTTTTTGTTCTTTTTTACGCGTTTTTGGTATTTCTGTTTGCTTTCAGATTTGGAGTGGAGCGAAAGAAAAGAGAAAGTCTTTTGAAAAGAAAAGCCAAGCCAAAATAGGAAAGAAAAGAGAGATCCGAACGGAGTGAAGAAGAAAATTTTGTATATAGTGTAATTATTATTTATTATTATTATTTTATTTTTTAGAAACTGTAATTAGGTAATTATTTTTTTAATTTTTATTTTTGGACTTTTTAATTTTGGGACTATTGGACATTATTAATTTTAAACCCTAAGGAAGGGTTAGTTTAAATAAAAACTGCACAGGAAGGACGACGATTACGATCTTGTCTCTACCCTCGGGTTCGTACATGACATAGGAGTTGTGGCCCGAGTCGACCTCAACGGTTCATCCCCCGTCTGGAATGGGAGGTAAGAATTCTAAACACCGCGAATCCTCGTCAGCGGGTTTCTTGGATGATTTTGTATGCATATATGTTGAGGACTGAAATCGGATTTAATTTTCTAGTAAAGGGCAAGGCCCGGCCATATAAGATAAGGGTTGGATTTCATCACCGTTCTCTTCTTGCCCGCCTTAGGAAAACGTAACCTCGCGAACCTAAGCCTTAAAATTTGGACTAGAACGAGACCGATAGGGTAACGAGCTTAATAAGAAAATCGTTCGAAAAATATTGGTTATTCTTTTGAGCATACTTGAAGTTCATGATGGTTTCGTGAGTTGAATGCGTGATTGCGCCGCCTTGTAATGGGCCTTGGGTATCAAAGCTCCACGTAGCTTCCCTCGCCTCTATTCAACTTACTTAAACTCGGATTGATTCAGAGGGGTTTGCTCAGATTGTAACGAATTCCCTTTCGAAGGATTAAAAGCTGGTCTAGAAACAATCTAAGTGGAGCCATCATGCTTTTTGTTTGCTAGAAATCAGTAGGTTTGTTGTGGTCGAGTCAGCCTTGTTTGTGCTTGTGTAGAATTCCCTTGCGTTAGGATGTCAAACGGGTATAGCCAATGCAACGAATATCCAATCGAACAATATGGACATTATTACTATGACCATAGTGTGAATAGTGGTTAGGAACACCAACCTTTTGAAGGTTATGGGTCATACCATGGTGAGCCCAATTACTATCCACACGTGCGTCAGTCTTATGAGCAAAACAATTCATCTATTTCTCTAGAAGAGGCTTTCAAGACTCATTCCTTATTTGTGAAGGAAACCTTAAATATTCCAGATGAGTCCCAGATCGGTCAACTAGGATGTCTTTAGAAGAGACTCTTAAGCAATTTACTGAAAGTACAAATAGGATTTTCGAAAAACTTGCTCGAAATAATCTTAATTTACAATACAGTGTTTCCAATAATACCTATGAAAATGAGGATTTTTATAATCAGGATGACGAGGTTAGAATTGGTAACACTACTTGTGTAGATGAGGTTCAACCATTTTCATGTTATTATAATGATGATTATGATGAGGATAGTGTTGATCAAGAATTTGAAATAAATAGGCACAGTGATCAGGAAATTGTTACCCCAATTGAACTTTATAACGATAATATTATTTCTATTTCAAATCCACATAATTTTAATAATTATTCACCTATTCAAAAGGATGAGGATTTGACTAGAGATACCCCGTTTTAGACGATGTAGTATTTCCTTTTGATTACGAAGCCAACGAAGGTTTAGAGGAACGAGTTTATTTTGAGTCTAGCGATTCGAAACAATAGTCTCGAGACAAAGAAAATGAACTTGTAGAGATGAGTGAGGATGAACCTGACTTAGAAGAATTAATTGACCATTTTGGGAATCGAGATGACCTTAAAATTAGGGAAGTTATGACTAGTATTTCTAGAGACTTTTGAAAACTCTAAGTTTGGGGGTGATTATCATTCTCCATGTGCTTTAACTCTTAGAAAGGTCCCTAACTTGGGACTTGACATATGTGCCTCAACCATTTTAAAAGATTATCTTCATACACTTTTTCCCGAACCTAGTTGTGTCCATAAAGAAGTTCGGTTGTTAGAAACCCATCCTCCGGTTGATGTGGTTAAGCGATAGGGTGTAGAATACATCCTATTTACTATTTATTATTTATGCTTTCTTTGCTATTTTTCTTGTAAATTATGTATTTTACGCTTGTTTTGAGTTTTGTAGCTACTTTGGAGTCACACGGAGGAAAAGAAGAAGAAATTACCCAATTTGAGCCAAAAGGGCAAAAATGTCATTTCACAAGTAATTGATATATGGAGCCCAGTTAAGGTTAAGGGGCAGCTCTTTTGGAGGATTACTAATGCCAGGCCTAGTCAAGGTTAAGGGGGATTGATATCAGGGTACCCCTTATCATCTACCAGAGGGTGCATTTATCGGATCTCATGTGGGGTGTCCCCTAGCCTGTGTAGAAGGGTACCTTTATCCATTCTCATACTCCTACCCTAAATTGAGAAGATTATTTCTCAATCATTTTTGTGCCTGAAATCAAGACACAGAAAGAGGCGCAACCATAAGACCGAGAGATTGAGATCGAGATCGAGAAAATGATGAAGTATGAACTTCAGTTGATGCACTTTTGTTGCTGGGAAACAGAGATGAAGTAGAAATTCAAGTTAGGGTTCGAATCGATGAAGGAATTGAAGCTCAGGGAGATTGAAGGGGATCTGTGAGATGTGAAATCGAAACAGATAAGAAGAAATTAGAGGTTGTTCTCGATTTGAAAAGGGTATGGATTCTGGTGATGGCAGTTTGCGGGTGAAGTGATGAATTAAGGGATTTGTGGCTGTTGATTCGATGGAAAGGAAATTGGAAGTTAGGGTTTGCTGTTTTTGTAAATCAGATGAAGATGGAGATTCTGCTATGTAGAGATTGGTGGTTCGTAGTGGGTTCGTCTCAAAGACTGCAGTCGAAGGTTTTGATTGCCGTGGATAGATTAGGGTTTTGCTGTTAATCGAGAGATGATATGTTTTCTCTCATGTTCTTCATTCACCTGGAAGTGAGAAAAAAAAAAATGGTGTATTAAAGCCGAGAAACCAAAAATCGAGAAGTTGAGTTATGATGACAGAGAGAAGAAGAAGCTGAAAATTGTTCTTGATGGTCTGAGAAAGGAGATGTTGCAATTGATTCAGGGAAAGAGGAGCGATGGGGCTGTGGATTGAGTTGCTGCCGTAAATGGGTTTGGTTCTGAGGATGAAATTGATATACTCAGGGAATCAGTGAGCTAGATAGAAGAAGAAGTGATTGAAATTGAATCGGATTATGGAATGATGATGTTCTGCAAAGTTTAAGAAACTGGGTTCATGGGTGTGGTTTGCAATGTTGATGCTGGTGGTAGCAGGTGAATAAAGTCGTAGTCCTGGTCTGTAATTGATGCAGCTAATAGAGAAATTGTTGTGTGTCAGGGAGATGGGGTCTGTGGATGTAAATGGAAATGAATGTTGCAGTGAGCAGGGAAGCAAGGATTAAGATGGCAGTGGTAATGGAGCTAGTTTTAGTGGTGACCAGATGGGTTCTGAGCTGCTGAATCTGTAACAGAAGAAGGGAAGAGCTGATATGTTGCAATGAAGCTAGTTGGGGGTCTCTGGTGAAGAGTGAATGACTGAGAATTGAGAGATGAAGCTGCAATTGGAAGATTGAAGCAATGCTGAAATGGAGTAAAGCTTAGATGTATGTGCTAGGATTGTCACAGGGAAGAAGGAAACGACCTGAAATTGGCCTGAGATATGCCCAGAAAACAGAGGAAACTTTGTCTGAATTTTCCCTCCGGCGATTCAACTCGTTTCGGATGACCGATCCAAATGGGATCCAAAGACAGTGAGTAAGGCAAGTCAGCCACCTAATCACCGACTCGGCCGCCGACTCGATGTCCCGACTCCTCATTCCCTTGACCCGGTTGACTGACGGTTTGACCATTTGACCGTTAGTCTTAACGGTGGACTGACGGAATATTCCGTCGAATATTCCCTTGACGACAACAGAACTCAGGTGGCCGGCGGCGACTATTCCGGCCATAATACCAGTTTTCCGGCGAGCCAAAAATTCCAGAATTTTCTATGGACTTCTCTCATGGGTGTGAAGCCTTGGGCTAGGAATTGGATGGAGAATTGGGCTCAAATTTGGAAAGAGAAGATGGAAGAGTTGAGAAAAGCTTGGATTTGGAAATTGAATTGCAAAAGAAAAAGGATTCTATTCCTTGGAAGATTTGGAGAATATTGAAGCTTATAAATAGAGAAGTTTTCTACATCTTCACAACACTTGTGTTTTTGATAGCTTTTGAAAATTCTTCTTTTTAATTATTTGTGTGAACTCTTGAGAATTCTCCTTTTAATTATTATTTTGTGTGAATTTCAAAACATGAGTAGCTAATTTTATTATTGATTGAGGATGAATTCCTAGTTCTTAATAAATGATTTGAGTTTTTGTTTCAATTCTATCTTGAAGTTTTTCACGTGATTATCGTTTGTTTTTACTAATAGGAATGATCTTAAAGACATTCATGATTGATTGATAGATTGTTTGGGTGGCCAACTAAATTGATTTGTCGATTTGATCTAAAGCTAGTGAAAGTTAGGGATAAGTAATCGTTTCTTGACTCTTTACATAAGTAGCAAACACGAGACCTTGCGGAGGGATTCCGTGGAGCAATTGTGTGTGAAAACAACGTTAGCAAGTAGACCTTGATCTAAGAGTCTAACTACTAATATTGACCTAATAAGTTCATAAATCTTAATGCGTTTATTTAAAATTACATCTAGAGTGATCTACTACTAGGTGGTTTGGTAAATAGAATCCGGTAGTCGAGAACTTCCGTATCCGGTGATACAAGGGATTTAGGGGTTTAGCACTGATCTAGCTGCTTTACCTACGGTTGGTGATAATCTGTGACTAATAACAAGTAGAAAAGAACATAACTTGATTCATTGTTTTGCAACGAAGAAGGATTCCTTGATCTTGTCTCTCTTATTGATTTCAACTTCATCTTTTAATTGCTTTGTTTATTTTCTTTTGCTTTTTACACTCCCCTTTTGGGACAATTTTTACAACTAGAATCTCTTGCTCCTCCTGGGAACGAACTTGACTTCCATTATATTATTTTTAATTGGGTGGAAATATTGATTAATTTGATTGCACCTACGACACGCATCAAATTTTGGCGCCGTTGCCGGGGAGCAGCGGGCGATTTTTAGTTGTTTTTTTTATTTTTCTTTTTGCTATATTCTTGCTTTGTTAGATTCTATAGTATCTAACTTAGTTTTTGAGAATCTTGTTTCAGGTGTTATACCTTTGGTGAATGCTTAAAGAAGGCACCGAGTCCGATACGTCTTCGATCCTAAGCACTCAACTAAAGGATTTCATTCGCGCGATTAACACTCCACTTCCTCCTTCTTCATCAAGTGATTCGGACAAAGAGGAAGAAACAATGGCTGAACGTACACTAAAGGACCTAGCTTCTCACAAGCTTGATACACAACAATGGTGTATCCAAACTAACTCAACCTTCGAGATCAAGCGGGGTTGATTAGAGAGTTACCAAAGTTCCATGGCATGGTGAATGAGGACCCAAACAAACATCTTATGGACTTCTATACCATAGTTATGGCCATGCTTCCACCGGAGACTAATGCGGATGGAGCAATGTTGAAAGCTTTCCCGTTTTCTTTGGCGGGCAATGCTAAGGAATGGTTATATTATTTGCCTTCCGGAAGTATCACAACATGGAATGGGATGAAGAAACTTTTCCTCGAGAGATATTTTCCCGCATCCAAAGCTACTCAAATTCGCAAGGAGATTTGTGGATTGAAACAACAAGTGGGAGAATCATTGTATGAATGTTGGGAGCGATACAAGAGGTTGGTGGCAAGCTGTCCACACCATCAATTTAGTGACGTTATGATACTCCAATACTTCTACGAAGCTCTCCACCCAAGTGATAGGTCTCTTCTTGACGCCGTGGGTGGTGGTACACTAATGAACAAGACTTTGACCGAAGCTAGAGAGTTGATTGAAAGTATGGCGGCAAACTCGCAACAATTCTACACAAGGGATGAACCAATGGTTAGGCGAGTGCATGAAGTTAGGGATTCATCATCACATCTTGATCAAAGGATGAGTAACATGGAGATAATGATGCAAAGGATGGACGCGGTAATTATTCCGGATGGTGAGACCGAACAAGTGAATGCTTTATATCCAAATCAAAGACCAAGGTACGATCCATACTCAATACCTATAATCCCGGTTGGAAGGATCATCCTAACTTTAGTTATGCAAACAAGCAAGCGGCGGATCCTAATCCATATGCGCAACAGGAGTTTTCAACAATCACGCTTTCAACCTCAACAACAAGGTGGTTCTCAACAATTCCAACCACAACAAGTCAAGGAGCGTGATTGTTTGAATGATGACAAGCTCAATGCATTAATGCAAGGTGTGCAAGGTCTTACTTCTATGTTCCAACAAAGCCAACAAAAGACCGATTCGGCCATCAAGGATTTACAAACTCAAATGGGACAATTGGCGACCGATGTGAACCTATTAAAATCTCAAGCATCCACAAAACTTCCTTCACAACCATTTGTGAATCCAAGAGAGAATGTTAATACGGTTACTTTAATAAGTGGAAGACAAGTGGATGGTCCAAGTCATCATGGAGAGGTAGTCAAAGACAAGGAGGAAACCGCACCAAAGGAGAACTCCACACCAAACGACCAATCCAAGGAACCGGTTCCTACTTTCACTATTCCACCTCCTTTTCCTAGTCGTTTTGCTAAATCCAAGAAAGAAGCTCAAGACAAGGCACTTATGGATATCTTCAAGAAGATTAAAATCAACATACCATTTATTGAGGCCATTAAGACAATTCCAAGGTATGCCAAGTTCATGAAGGAATTATGCATCAAGAAAGATAGGTTGCTTGATAATGAAATTACTAAAGTTGGAGAGAGTGCATATGCTATGCTATTGAAGAAGATGCCTACAAAGTGCACGGATCCGGTGGTTTCACGGTGCCAATTACTATTGGTAAGCAAAGGTTTGAACATGCTTTACTTGACTTGGGTTCTTCCATTAGTGTGATGTCGGCCGAAATATATGACTCCTTGAATCTTGGACCTTTGAAAGAGACAAGAGTTATTATCCAATTGGCAAACAAGTCTAACATATATCCTAAGGGGCTTGTAGAAGACGTGCTAGTGCAAGTAAATGAGCTTATTTTTCAGGTGGACTTCTTTGTGGTGGATATGGACAACAATGAGAACCGATCATCTACTTGTTTACTTCTTGGGAGGCCGTTTATGAAGACCGCAAAGACGAAGATTGATGTTGATAAGGGTACACTCACTATGGAATTCGACAAGGAGATAATACACTTTAACATATTTGAATCCATGCGCTACCCAAGTGATGTGCATTCCGTTTACTCCATTGATGTGGTTGATTCATTAGCGCAACAAATGGTGGAATTGAACCAAGAGGATGAACTTGATGTGGTGTTGCAAAAGAGCATTGAATTGGACGTCCATGGCTTGTCTAACTTGAATGTTGAAATCTCCAAGGAATTGGTGGAGATGTGTGGTGCTTTGGCGACATTGCAAGAAGCTAAAAAGGGTAATGTTTCATATATTTCTTTACCCGTGAATGATGAAATACTTGTACCATCTATTGTGAAGGCGCCCAAACTAGAATTGAAGCCACTTCCGGACCATTTGAAGTATGCTTTCTTGGGAGATGGAGATGAGCTTCCGGTGATTATTTCAAAGAACCTCACACTGTACAAGAAGACCGTTTGCTTAGAGTCTTGAGAGAGCACAAAACGGCTATTGGGTGGACAATTGCGGACATCAAAGGCATTAGTCCATCCATGTGCATGCATAGGATTCTAATGGAAGAAAACGTAAAGCCGGTACGTGATGCTCAACGTAGGCTTAATCCTCCCATGATGGAGGTTGTGAAAAAGAGATACTCAAATTGCTAAGTGTGGGGGTAATCTACCCAATTTCCGATAGCAAGTGGGTTATTCCGGTACAAGTGGTACCAAAGAAATTCGGAGTCACGGTTGTTCGAAATCAAGACGATGAACTTGTTCCTACAAGAGTTCAAACCGGTTGGAGAGTGTGCATTGACTATAGAAAGCTTAATTCCGCAACCCGAAAGGATCACTTTCCTTTACCTTTCATTGATCAAATGTTGGAGCGGTTAGCGGGGCATTCTTATTATTGCTTCTTGGATGGTTATTCGGGATACAACCAAATTCTTATTGCACCGGAGGACCAAGAGAAGACCACTTTCACTTGTCCGTTTGGAACGTTTGCATAGACGGATGCCGTTTGTCCTTTTGCAATGCGCTGGCTACTTTTCAAAGATGCATGGTAAGTATATTTTCGGATTATGTGGAGCGCATCATCGAGGTATTTATGGATGACTTTAGTGTTTATGGCGATTCTTTTGATGGTTGTTTAAATAACCTTGAACTAGTTCTTAAACGATGCATAGACACAAACCTTGTCCTTAATTGGGAGAAATGTCACTTTATGGTAAACCACGGCATAGTACTTGGTCACATTGTGTCTTCTCGAGGGCTCGAAGTGGACAAGTCAAAGATAGATTTAATAAGAAACTTACAATATCCCACTTCGGTGAGGGAAATTCGTTCTTTTCTTGGCCATGCAGGTTTCTATAGGCGGTTTATCAAGGATTTCTCCAAAATCTCCATGCCGATGTGCAAGTTATTACAAAAGGAGGTACCTTTTGACTTCAACAAGGAATGCAAGGATGCTTTTGACAAATTGAAGGAAATGTTGACAAGTGCGCCAATTATCAAATCACCGGATTGGAATCTTCCATTTGAATTGATGTGTGATGCTAGTGATTATGCGGTTGGAGCCGTTTTGGGTCAAAGAGTGGACAAGTTGTCCCATGTTATCTATTATGCATCTAGGACCCTTAATGATGCACAAATCAATTATTCTACCACGGAAAAGGAGTTATTGGCTATAGTTTTTGCGTTGGAAAAATTTCGATCATACTTGGTGGGTACAAAGGTTATTGTGTATTCGATCATGCCGCACTAAGACACTTAATAAAGAAGAAAGAAGCTAAGCCAAGATTAATCCGGTGGATCCTATTGTTACAAGAGTTCGACATAGAAATTCGTGATAAGAGGGGTGTGGAGAATACCGTTGCGGATCATCTTAGTAGACTTGTTATGTCTCAAGAGGAACTTCCATTACATGACCGTTTTCCGGACGAACAACTTTTCTCCATGGACGAATCAACACCTTGGTATGCGGATATAGTGAATTACTTGGTGACAAGGAAAGTACCTAGTACAATGCCTAATTTCCTAAAGATGAAACTTAAAAAGGTAGCTAAGCAATATGTGTGGGATGAACCATACTTATGGAAATATGGGGTTGATCAAATAAGGCGAAGGTGCGTGCCTAATTCCGAATTTCAATCCATTCTCTCCTTTTGCCACACTTTTGCTTGTGGTGGCCACTTTGGTTCTAAACGCACCGCTCTCAAAGTTCTCGAGAGTGGATTTTATTGGCCCACCTTGTTTGAAGATTCATATGTTTTTTGTAAATCGCGTGATAGATGTCAACGAACGGGCAATCTAGGTGCTCGAAATCAAATGCCACTCACACCAATTCTCACCGTTGAGATTTTTGATGTGTGGGGTATTGATTTTATGGGTCCTTTTGTCAATTCGAATGGAAACTTTTATATACTTCTTGCCGTAGATTATGTTTCGAAATGGGTGGAGGCTAGAGCCACCAAAACTAATGACTCTCAAGTTGTTTGTGATTTTGTAAGGGAAAACATATTCAATAGGCATGGAACACCAAGAGTGGTGATAAGCGATGGAGGCTCACATTTCAAGAAGGCTTTCCACACTCTCCTCAAGAAGTACAACATAACACACAAATTGGTACTCCTTATCATCCACAAACTAGTGGACAAGCGGAAATTTCAAATCGTGAGATCAAGTCCATTCTTGAGAAAACGGTGAATACCACAAGGAAAGATTGGAGCTTGAAGCTCAATGATGCACTTTGGGCGTATAGAACGGCGTATAAGACACCGATTGGTATGTCTCCATATAGGTTGGTTTATGGCAAGGCTTGTCATCTTCCGGTTGAACTTGAACATAAGGCTTATTGGGCGATAAAGAAATTCAACATGGAGTATGATGAAGCGGGGAAACAAAGGAAGTTACAACTAAATGAGCTAGAGGAGATACGCAATGATGCTTACGAGAGTGCCGGATTTACAAGGAAAAGACCAAGCTTTTTCATGACAAGATGATTTCTCGTAAAAGCTTCATCGTGGGACAAAAAGTCCTTTTATATCATTCTCGCCTTAAACTATTTCCTGGAAAGTTAAGGTCCCGTTGGATTGGACCATATGTTGTTACTAATATTTTTCCTCATGGTGCAGTTGAAATTACTAGTCTTAGAGACAATTCGGTTTCCAAAGTCAACGGCCATAGGTTGAAGCCATACTATGAGAACATCGCTTATGTGAATTTTGATGAACTTTCATTTGGAGATGCACTCCCTCCGGAGGAGTAATGTCATGCAAGATCTAAGTCGCCGTCGACTTTAAAACAAGCGCTTAATGGGAGGCAACCCATCGGTTTTGTATTTCTTATCCTTTTGCTTTTTGTTATTTCTTTTTTAGGAGGATTCAATTACATTGAGGACAATGTAAGGTTTAAGTGTGGGGGAGTGGTTAAGCATGTTTTCCCACACTACACCCCTTACTCGATTTTGCTTAATTAATCCATTGAAAGAAGTAAGATCAAGAATATTTATTGATTGAATCCATGAAATGATTACACATGATAATGGAATTACACTTAGAAATTAAAGCACTCTTAAATTTTTCTCTCCTATTGACTTGCCTAACAATTCCCCAAAGATCTCTCCCTCTACAACAGACTCATTTAGCCCTTTATATAGGGCAATACATAGTGGATGACAAGCTAAGCTACCCTTTATTTTCGGGAATGTCTCGCGAAGTTTCGCAAATGCACAAACATTCACTCTCGCGACACTTCTTAACCTTCGCCAGTCTCACGTCTTCTTTATGTTTTGTTGGTCGTTATTCATTGCGTTGTTTATTTTAGCTCCTGCGACTGCCTCGCGACACCGTCGTTTATTAATCCCGCGAGTCTTGTCCGTTGCGATATTATGATCCTACATCTTGCCTCTTTTTCCTTGAATATTGCTTGAAAGAGCAATTTGAAGGAAAAATTCATTGTTGTCATCTTCCTTGGTTTCAATTGGTGAAGGAACGAGCGAAAGAATACTTTTCTTAAAAGTACGTACTTGCCTCTATTCTTTTGCAAAGTTCCGAAGCTTCTTTGAAATATATGTGAAGTTCGTCTCATATCTCTCCTCATATTCCTCTGCGAAGAGGGGAGTATCATATTTTTAGAATATTGTTGATTTGCCGCAACTATCTTTATCTGTTTGAGCTTTGTACTTTTACACGGATTTTGACTATTAATGTCTTTTCTTGACACGTCTATTTCAACCGCTTATTCTTGACCATTCACGTCTCTTTCGCATTAAATGACCTCGTTTTCTCGAGGATCTTTTCCCTATATATAGTTTTCTTCTCCCCTTCTTCTCATTCTTTTTTCTCTCTCTGTAACTTTTCTTTGACTCTCTCCTTCCGCAATTTGCGCTCTCCGTTTACCGCAAATCTTTTTCTTCATCCTTTCTAGCGCTGATCCTAACCTTTGACATCTCATCCATTCCCATACTGATAATGGCTTCCATTAGTCGTTCATACAAAGCTTCTTTTGATGAAGTTCAACAAAAGTTGCTCGAAAAGGGTTTTACTCTATCAACCATTCCTGATCAAGGATCTTCATCTATTCTTACTGCAAAGTTATTTTCTGATCATCAATGTGATGATCAAAAGATTATAGTCTCGCTAGGTCGACTTCTCGCGGGACTTCCCATTCCCTTGTACAATCTGAGATGCCTTTATTTTATGAAATCTTGGCCCATGAAAAATTCTCTCGGAGCCGTTTATCAATTGAGTGTCGATTGCATTCGCCTAATGCTTGAGTTCGCGAATCGTGGTGCTGGCAAAGGATCTTTATACCCTACTACTGTTAGGCACCCCGATTTCGCAGACTTGGAAATAGCTGCTGAGAAGTACACTGTAGAGAGCTTTTTTGAAAACTATTCAGTGATAAAGATGGTTAATGCGAAATCTCGCTGGGGCATTCGCCTGAAAAAGAAGGATAATGTCACTGAGGATAAATTGCTCATGCAGGATATTGATTGGCACCCGGGCAATAACACTACTCCTCGCCACTCCAAAGATGAGAAGTGGTGGGTTGTACCCCTGATTTTAAATGGCCCTTATATCGCGGGTTCGCACGTTCTTCCTGCGAATCTCGCAGGATATCATCCTTGGGAATTCAAATGGCCTCGATAGGGCAAAAGAGGTGTGTTTTCCATTTCAAATCTTGCTTTGCAACTTTATTTTTATATTTGCTGAGTTTGTGAAATTTTTCAGATCTCCAATTTGAGAAGAAAATACAAGGATAATCCGTTGGAGAGTACCCTGACGATACTTCGATCGCTCACGGATGAAGTAAGAAACATTTCCTTTATTATTTGAAACAATATTGTTGCCTCTGTTTCTTATCTTTAACCGTATGCGAAGGTTGAAGCTGAAGAAGCTGTAGCCGCGAAGATTAAAAGTAAGGGCAAAACTGTCGTTCGCAAGGGTAAATCTTCTGCTCCATTAACTAAGAAGCGAAAGGTCCAATCTTCTTCTCGCCTTAGCTCAAGCTCTGAATCTTCTGACGAGGATAACCATAACTCGAATCCTTCCCTTGCCAAGAAGATTCCGTCAACCAGTTCTTCTATGGATCAGTTATCTAGCATCTTCTCAGACTCTTTCCAAGGAATGGGAGATGCTCCCCTAGCTTCTCTTTGCGGGGCTCTCGCAAACGTGTGTAATGCTACTTTATTAGAGGGCAATAATTCTTTCAATTGAGCCTCTAGAATTGTGTCTCCTGACTTCTTGAATGCACTTGGATCTTTGGTACGTATGCAGTCATATTTCCTTGTTAATTTTAAATTTTTAAATGTATATATATATTAATGATTTTTCTATCTTCTTTTATAGGTTGGAAGAACTTCTTTTGTAGTTGCCTCAGATCTTGAGAGAAGACGCAACAATTTTGAAAAGAAGAATTTGCAATTGAGCAAGAAGATTCAAGAATTAGAAATTGAAGCTGCGTCATCTCTCGATAAAAACGAGAGAATTCAAAAGTTAAATACCGAGCTTGACTCTCAAAAGGATAGGGTGTCCACTCTTCAGAACGCTAATCAGCAACTTTATGGTATAAGATTCTTCCTTCTTTTATTATTTCTATCTCATCGGTCGCATATTGTTACCTAACTTATTACCTTCGCAGATGTATATAATCTCTCCGATGAGGCTATTCTTCTCCATACATTTCCTGAACCTATGGATAATGACCTTCTTCTCGCTCACCTTAATCAATCTCTAAGTAGTTCCTCAAATAAAACTAACCTCCTTTCATTAAAAGATCTTCAATCCAAATATCACCTCTTAGAGATCGAACATAGATCTAGCTTAAATCTAACTAATCGCTTTAAACGAATGTACCTTGATTCCGAGGAGAAAGTCAAAACTTTGAGGAAGAGAATAAGTAATCTCATAGATGAGAATGATCGCATTACTAACAGAGGTGCACAGGCGTTAGCAGAATTCCACAAATCTCTTCTTGGTGTACAAATAGAACGAGATGAACTTCTTCATCAGAATACCATGCTTAAGCAGCGAGAAGAGCAAGTTCGTTCTCTTCTCGTTATTAGTAGTGATGATGATGAATTCGCCCGGGCTGCGAAGGTTTTAGATAATGCCAGGGAATAACCTAGGTGTTGATGTTAGTCTTCATGCCGAGCATACTTCCTTGATTAAAGATATGATATCTCGATAGAGAAGGTTACTTATTACACCTCATCGCTTCTTACTTCGTAGTATTGCTTGTAAATTATTAACTTGTTGTTACTTATTTGCGAGAATCCGAGAAGAGACTTCAGGTTAGAATTAGAGCTTGAATCGAAAAAGAACAACTCGCGTAAATTTTCCAGCGAGAATTGAAGAACTCGAAACCGAAAAACAATGACTGCTAAAAGTCTCTCCCTTCGCAATAACAAGTATTCCAAGTTGAAGAAACAATTTGAAACGACAAAGTGGAGAATTTTAATAATGATGCTTTTTCGCTATCGCAATGGAGCCATGGAGTATGTTTGTAAGGACCACAATATCCCTCTGCATTCATATCCACGGCTCCTTGAAAAAGTTCCGAGAATCTTTGTCGATGTTTCGATAGCGAATAAGGAAGAAAATTACGGCGATGAGAATAATAGGATTGAAGAATCGGATGAAGAAGAAGAGTCACCAAAGAGATAACTCTTTTGTTTTCTTTCTCTACTTGTAATATCCTTATTATAGTGTATTTCTTGACCGAATTTCTTCACTCCCCCTTTTTTTGGTATCCTTGTAATATAATTGGCTAATCATTATTGATGTATAACTCTTTCATCGGAAGATGAATAACAATATTCTATCTTTTCCATTCCCATACTTGCCTCTCTGTTATTTATCTTCGATGGAAGATTTTAGTTGTCATCATGTATTTTGGTTGAATAATAATTTTATTGTTATTGAAATGTATTGTTATAAATCGAGGTCCTAGTATCTTCATAAATGTATTTTATCTCTCCTCATTGCGACAAGGTCGCAAGCCGCCCTCACATTTTCAAGTAAGGACCCATTGACCTTGCCTTATCATTTTTGTGTGGTCTTCCGAGTTAGACCTCCCTAATTAGAGGTCTTCCCTGCCACCTTTCATTGCGACAAAATCGCAGGACGTCTTTGCACTTGCATGGAAAGACCCATTGATCTTGCCTTATCATTTTCCAAGTATTTTTGCCTCTGCAGGATGTTTTAGTTGCGACAATATGACAGGCCTATATGTCCTTGCGAACACATAGCCCCATGACATTGCCGTCGTGCGACGAAATCGCAGGACGTCCGTACACTTTCATGTAAAGACCCATTGATCTCGCCTTACCCTCGCGTTAGTATTATTGCCTCTTGCAGGATCATATTGCACAAATATGACAAGCCTAAATTCTCTTGCGAAAACATAGCCTTATGACATTTGCGTCTGTTTTGACACTCCCCCTATTGGAAAGCATCGCCCTTATCATCTCCCCGGTTGCCCCTTCAAGGAGGCGAAACATCGGCCATACAAGACTAGCTCCTCCCATCCGGTCTTAACAACAACCAGTTGTTTTCGCAGTCTCTTATCCCTTATACCTATATGGTTTATGGTTACGAGACTGCACCCTAAGTGGAGTTTTCTTCATGCGAGTGCAACATATGCCAAGACTTGCCAAGAATGGCCAGGGTAGGTTCATCCATCCGGGCACTCGGCTCAACCGTGTACCTCGGCGCCTTGAGCATACACCCGACTCCTAAGAAGAGACCCTCGCCGCCCAACCAGGGTATAACCTACATATATAGTTGGGAATCCAAGGTACCTCTCCCGGATAGGCTTTCATGGGCCCCAAATTTCCATGACCCGGGCTTCGGGAGCGGTGTAACCTTCCCCCGAGCCATGTCGAGAGATACCCCCTTATATGACGCACTTTAGGTCTTACATTTGCCTCTTACGAAATGTTTATTCGCGAACTAGTGTACGCCATAAAGGTTCGTCCCATTCTTTTACTCATTCATATTTGTTAAATCATTCAATCATTCATGTTTCATTATTTGTTGATATTTGCTTACGAAGTATTCGCAAAATTCCATTTCATTTGTTGTATTTTCATTTTTCTTTCTTAATCGAACTCCCATATACTCCTTGCCGCGAGATTCTCGCACATCATTACTTCAATTGCTGCTTTTTGATTATTCACTTCTTATGCCTTTTGTTCCTCATATCTTTTACTCCTCTATTATCATAATATTCGCCTATCTCTAGGCATTCACCTCGCGAGGTATGTTCAATCTTTACTTCTATAGCATTCACCATCAGTTTTTCTTTTCTCTCGCTCATCTCTCACATGTTGCTTCCATCCTTTTCTTTTGGTATTTCTTTTTCTTTGACTTTCTACATCGACCTCATGACATTGTTGCGACTCCTTCCAATCTCCTTGTATGATACCGATACCATTTGGATGTGGAAATTTTATACATTGATGATATGTTGATGCGATTCCCAAGATTTCATGAAGCCATGGCCTCCCAATCGCCGCATTATAGGGAGATTCCACGTCAACCACACGAATAAAATATCAATTGATAATCCTTGTAGAGGTATTCTCATGTGAACCTCTCCCTTTGGTTTGTTTTGCGGTGCCATTAAAGCCATATATCTTGTATGTCGAGGGATCAAATCCTCATCTTTTCCTCCCATCGTCTTGTAAGTATGGTAGAAGAGAATATTCACCGAACTTAGGTGTCAATTAAAATTCGGTTGATCGCCCAGCAAGCTTCTGCCTCATCATCTTCTCCATCGACTGGTTTGAGTTAATCTCTAGTCTCACAACCAATGGGCTATCGTGTTTCTCTTCCTTTTGGCACTTCATCTGCGAGAGAAAGAAATAGTCTTGAGCTGCCACTTTTCTAACTGCGTCGTTCTCTTGAGACTCATTATTTCTTTATCATTAGCATCTCTCGCGAAGACTCTACTGAGCACGTTGTCATGAAAATCTTGATTGTGCGATAGGAGTGGACAATAGAGTTGCAGTTAAAATTTTTAGCTTTCGTTCCAACTTCTATAACAAATGTTTCTTTTCCTTTGCTGACACTGTTCTGTGCATCTCTCGGTGGTGGTGGTAATGTTTGGCCTGTTTCTTCTCCCTTTAGAAAGTGATTTAGCTTCCCCGATCAATCATCCTGAGAATAATTCTCTTTATGTTTCTACAATCGTTTGTCGATGTCCATGGAAGGCGATGGTAAGAACAAAACTCATGACTTCTATCGCTGGCGGTGGTTCCATTCCCACGTTCCAAGGTCTTGGTACATTTTCCATCACAAGTATAGCTTCGAGATCTTTTCCACACTAGCATTCGGTGAGGCATCTTAATCTCTTCCCATACTATTCTCGCGACTTTCCGCCCTCCACGGTTATTTTGCCTTCGTCCACCGTATGTTTCTTGCATATGATCTAGCCTCGAATCTTATTATTGTCCGTTACGATTGTGATAGTTCCTTTTCGTTCAAATTCCTCTTGATCGTGGCTTCCCATGGCTACTATCTTCTCTTCTGTCCCCCATCAGCTTTCCTTGCTTGCTGTCCTTGGGTGAAGTACTCGCCACTTGTATTTATGAATTGAGGCAACAAACTTGCGTTCACAGCATTTGAGCTTGTGTTCCTTTTGGATAAGAATTCATTTCATTCGTCTCTCTTCTAAAGCAATATATTCTTCCTGTAACTCTCGCATGGGTTACGCCATTGTGATTGTATTTTTGATTAAAAAATTTGAATGTACAACAAGTTAGTCGCAAAGAGAGCATTCACAAATGAGAGAATGAGATATCTTTCTTCAACCCGTCCCCGCCATTTCGCTACACATGGTTCTCCATCTTATTGTCAACTGCCTTAAGCTCTCGCCAACCCTTTGTTTCAACCCGAATACATCTTCAATACCTGTCAGCAAGAGTCTGTTACTTATGTATGCTCCCGGGAATGTGGCTTGCAAGTGGTTAAATAATGTGATTGTGTTCCTTGCAGACCTTCAAACCATTTTAGTGCTTCTCCTATTAGGCTTGATGCGAAATATTTGCATAGTATAGCATCATGATTCTCCCACCGTAACATACATCTCATATAAGCCTTGATATGTTGTACCGCACAGTTGTTCCATCAAAGATGTTGGTTAACGCAGGCGATTGCACTTAGGAGGTATTCCTCCCATCTGTACTTCTAGCGTGAAGGGATTCTTTGCGTCTGCGATGGCTTCGTCTAATTGTCTCCTTCCTCCTTCCCTTCTACTATTCAGTAATCCTCTCATTTCAGCCAGCTCTCTTAAGATTTGTTCATTTGCCTCAGAGTTTGATTCTACTGGTCTTTTTAACTCTGCTTCCCTCCTTCTTCGCTCGTGCCTATTTTGACCTTCCTGCTCGTTATTTTCTCCTCTTCTTTCCCTGCGACGCTCTTCTTCGTTTCTTTCGTCAATTCGCACGCCATTATATCGGTTGTTTCTCTCTTCTTGGTCGTCTCTCGGCTCTCATCTGCACCCTCTCATATTCTTCATTAATATTTCTATTGGTACGATTTTGTTCCCTCCTTCTTTCGCGGTTGTCATGGTTATTCTGCCGGATTGCCTCTTCCATCTCTTGATTTTCCATTTCTTCTCTTATCCTTTCTCTCTCGCGATCTAGCCGCGCTTGTTCAATGTAGTGTCTCTCAATGTCATCTTCAATCTCTCGGTTTCTTCTCAGTTCTTCTCTCCCGTGCAAGATTATTCTCCCTTCAGCAGCTGGGTCATTCGGTTCTTGGAGTTGCATGTTTCCTTGATTTTCCCTATTCCGCTCATTTTGAGGATTTTCGGGCTGAGGAATGTAACGATCTTCTATTTCCCTCTTCTCTCGCCATGCTCACTCGGATTTTGTGTTTCTTCCCAGTACTTTCTGTTGGTAAAACTCTCCTTCTTTCTTCCCTATTCGATCTTGAACTTGATCTCACGCTACTTCTAGATCTCCTATTTTGCAACCTCATATTTTCCATCCTCAATTCATGATTCTGTCTTGTCAAGTTTGCTCGCTCCTCGCCTCTAGTCGTCTCTCTTCATGTATTGTTTTTCTCAATCTTTCTAATCTTTGCGATTTCTTCGTTTTCTCCATTCATTCCTTGCTCTCCTTGTCCATTGTTCACCACTTCTTTGCTCCTCTTCTCTCTCATCTTCGTAATCGAGATCTCCAAGTATGTACACTTACTCTATCATAATCCACAGCCCGCGTTTGCTCTACCGGGGAGATCGGTGGTTGGTTTTGATCTTCTCCATCGTTTCTCATATTCATTCTTGACGATTCTCCTGTTTCATTCCTCCTTTCTCAGCAAGTCTCCCACTTCTTCTTCCGTTGTTGGTTGCCCTTGTACATTTCTTCTTCTAGCCATTTTTCTTTTCCAATGAATTCTTGAGTATCTTCTCCAAATCTTTTTTCAATAATCCAAATTCCTTCCAATTTCTACGTCAATCTCTCGCTTTCGATCCCTGTTTCTAGCGCATATGTAGTAGCAGTTTTCCCACACTACACCCTTACTCGATTTTGCTTAATTAATCCATTGAAAGAAGTAAGATCAAGAATATTTATTGATTGAATCCATGAAATGATTACGGGATAATGGAATTACACTTAGAAATTAAAGCACTCTTAAATTTTCTCTCTCCCATTGACTTGCCTAACAATTCCAAAGATCTCTCCCTTTGGAGACTCATTTAGCCCTTTATAGGGCAATACATAGTGGATGACAATTTAAGCTACCCTTTATTTTCGGGAATGTCTCGCGAAGTGTCGCGAGATGCACAAACATTCACTCTCGCGACACTTCTTAACCTCGCTGGTCTCACGTCTTCTTTATGTTTTGCCGGTCGTTATTCATTGCGTCGTTTATTTTAGCTCCTGCGACTGCCTCGCGACAGCGTCGTTTATTAATCCCGCGAGTCTTGTACGTTGCGATATTATGATCCTACATTTTTCTTGTTCCTTATCATGTTAAAATTTCCCACCTTGACTTTACTAGGAGGATTCAATTACATTGAGGACAATGTAAGGTTTAAGTGTGGGGGAGTGGTTAAGCATGTATTTTATAAAAAAAAAAAATTTAAAAATTAAAAAAAAAAAAAAAAAAAGTTTTACATAAAACCTCCAACTTTTAGAGATTTTAGAGTCACTAGCATACTTCTAGGTATGTTTACATAGAGATTTTGACCGACATAATTGAACTTGGAAATGTTAGAGAACTACATTCGGATTTCTTGCTTGTTAGAGTGTTAAATAATGGATTTAATCATGCCGGTGATGCGAATTTGGTGCAGGGAGAAATGCATTATTAGAGTTGTTGATCAATCATTAGTGGAGACTACCCGTATTCATATCACGTGAGGCACCAGACCAGAAATTTTCCGTCTACTAAAGAGCTTTCTTTTGAGTGTGTGTCACCGTACGTTAATTAGGGTAGAATGGTGAGCTACCCAACCTCCACCAATAGAAGCACTACTCTTTGATCTCTTGAGTGCTAATTTCGTCAATCATGAGGGTGACGTCTATAGATGAAAGCTTCCTTCTTGTAGTTCGATTTGCAGTTAGCACCATTCTCTCTCTCGACAACAACGGATCCATAGAAACACCATCATCATCAACAAGGAGCGACATGAAAATCTATAAGGAAAGTTGGAAAAGTTTAAGGTTTACAAGCAACGGAACGAGAAAAAGAGCAAATTTCAAACTCAAGTAAAGCAACATACAAAGTGCGGATTTTCACATATATGTTGAGGACTTATAATACAATGAGGTAATTCTATATCCAAGTATAAAGACTTATTCATGAAAGCAAAGAAAATCAAAAGGTGAGAATTTTTGAAGTTTATGATTTCAAGACGGTACAAGTTGTGAAGAATCAAGCGGTAAAATACTTCTTCCATGGCCATGGTTTATTTTGTATTTAATTTCTCTTGAATTTCAAAAAAAAAAAAAAAAAAAAAAAAAAACAAGAGAAATTTTTGTTTTGTTTTAATAAGCCGTGGGGAAGGAAAATATATAAGGAAGTTTCAAGCGACAAGGATTTTTAAGGTAAAAAAGAGTTATAAATTGTCAAGGATTTATGAAATTCAAGGGTTTATCATCAATAGTTGAAACCGAAGACGAAGACGATGAAGATCAAGACGAGGAGCGGAAGACGTTTCTATTGGATGCCGTGAGAGTGGTGTTATCATAATTGGCAATCGGATGTGAAGGTGAGTAAGTAATCTCATCCTCGATAATAATGGTTGATTTCCTTTCGTAGAGATCGTCAGAAAAATGGTTTTTCAAAATATTAAAAGATGTGGGTTTTTAAAAATATTTCGGAAGTTGTCCTTCCCAACATTCAACGTGTTGCAGGAATTTTCTCTTCATTCCTACCTGCACACATGTGAGAACCATAAAAAAGCCGTCTTTTTGAGTGCAATTATCATAAAATCCTATTTGGTGAGGCAGAAGTCGAGGCGAAATGCTTATTGATCGTTTCTCAAACACGCGTTCTCTCATTATGGTGTGGTTATTTCTCACTCAACATTTAAGAATGAGAATATGTTCTTTAGTATGTCTAACTTCTTATTACTAGCATGCAGAAACTCTATGTCCTCATAGCTTTTTGGATGCTTGGGACGCTTGAACGCTTTGAAGTTGTGAGTTTTTAGTTTGATTTGCTCGAGGACTAGCAAAGTCTAAGTGTGGGGGAATTTGATAGGGTGTAGAATACATCCTATTTACTATTTATTGTTTATGCTTTCTTTGCTATTTTTCTTGTAAATTATGTATTTTACGCTTGTTTTGAGTTTTGTAGCTACTTTGGAGTCACACGGAGGAAAAGAAGAAGAAATTACCCAATTTGAGCCAAAAGGGCAAAAAGGTCATTTCACAAGCGATTGATATATGGAGCCCAGTTAAGGTTAAGGGGGCAGCTCTTTTGGAGGATTACTAAAGCCAGGCCTAGTCAAGGTTAAGGGGGATTGATATCAGGGTACCCCTTATCATCTACCAGAGGGTGCATTTATCGGATCTCATGTGGGGTGTCCCCTAGCCTGTGTAGAAGGGTACCTTTATCCATTCTCATACTCCTACCCTAAATTGAGAAGATTATTTCTCAATCATTTTTGTGCCTGAAATCAAGACACAGAAAGAGGCGCAACCATAAGACCGAGAGATTGAGATCGAGATCGAGAAAATGATGAAGTATGAACTTCAGTTGATGCACTTTTGTTCTTTGGAAAACAGAGATGAAGTAGAAATTCAAGTTAGGGTTCGAATCGATGAAGGAATTGAAGCTCGGGGAGATTGAAGGGGATCTGTGAGATGTGAAATCGAAATGAGATAAGAAGAAATTAGAATTTGTTCTCGATCTGAAAAGGGTATGGATTCTGGTGATGGCAGTTTGCGGGTGAAGTGATGAATTAAGGGATTTGTGGCTGTTGATTCGATGGAAAGGAAATTGGAAGTTAGGGTTTGCTGTTTTTGTAAATCAGATGAAGATGGAGATTCTGCTATGTATAGATTGGTGGTTCGTAGTGGGTTCGTCTCAAAGACTGCAGTCGAAGGTTTTGATTGCTGTGGATAAATTAGGGTTTTGCTGTTAATCGAGAGATGATATGTTTTCTCTCATGTTCTTCATTCGCCTGGAAGTGAGAAAAAAACAACGGCTGTATTAAAGCTGAGAAACCAAAAATCGAGAAGTTGAGTTGCAGACAGCCGAGAGAAGAAGAAGCTGAAAATTGTTCTTGATGGTCCGAGAAAGGAGATGTTGCAATTGATTCGAGGGAAAGAGGAGCGATGGGGTGTGGATTGAGTTCTTTGCCAGTAAATGGGTTTGGTTCTGAGGATGAAATTGATATACTCAGGGAATCAGTGAGCTAGATAGAAGAAGAAGTGATTGAAATTGAATCGGATTATGGAATGATGCTGTTCTGCCAAGTTTAAGAAACTGGGTTCATGGGTGTGGTTTGCAATGTTGATGCTGGTGGTAGCAGGTGAATAAGCTGTAGTCTGGGTCTGTAATTGATGCAGCTAATAGAGAAATTGTTGTGTGTCAGGGAGATGGGGTCTGTGGATGTAAATGGAAATGAATGTTGCAGTGAGCAGGGAAGCAAGGATTAAGATGGCAGTGGTAATGGAGCTAGTTTTAGTGGTGACCAGATGGGTTACGAGGCCAGAATCTGAATGAAGAAGGGAAGAGGCGATATGTTGCAATGAAGCTAGTTGGGGTCTCTGGTGAAGAGTGAATGGCGAGAATTGAGAGATGAAGGCTGATTGGAAGATTGAAGCAATCTTTGAAATGGAGTAAAGCTTAGATGTATGTGCTAGGATTGTCGGGGGGAAGAAGGAAACGCACGAAATTGGCTGAGATATGCCCGTAAAACGAGAGGAAACTTTGTCGAATTTTCCCTCCCGTGATTCAACTCGTTTTGGATGACCGATCCGGCCGATCCAAAGCCACGGTGAGTAAGGCAAGTCGTCGCCCACCTAATCGGTGACTCATTCTGCCGACTCGGTGTCGACTCATCATTCCCTTGACCGGTTGGTGACGGTTTGACCATTTGACCGTTAGTCTTAACGGTGGACTGACGAATATTCAGTCGAATATTCCCTTAATGACAATGAGAACTCGGGTGGCGTGGCGACTATCACGTGGGATTGGCCATAATACTGATTTTCCAGTGAGCCAAAAATTCAGAATTTTCTATGGACTTCTCTCATGGGTGTGAAGACTTGGGCTAGGAATTGGATGGAGAATTGGGCTCAAATTTGGAAAGAAAAGATGGAAGAGTTGAGAAAAGCTTGGATTTGGAAATTGAATTGCAAAAGAAAAAGGATTCTATTCCTTGGAAGATTTGGAGAATATTGAAGATTATAAATAGAGAAGTTTTCTACATCTTTTACACACCTCTTTACACACACATCACTTGTGTTTTTGATAGCTTTTGAAAATTCTTCTTTTTAATTATTTGTGTGAACTCTTGAAAATTCTCCTTTTAATTATTATTTCGTGTGAATTTCAAAAACATGAGTAGCTAATTTTATTATTGATTGAGGATGAATTCCTAGTTCTTAACATATGATTTAAGTTTTTGTTTTCAATTCTATCTTGAAGTTTTTCACATGATTATCGTTTGTTTTTACTAATAGGAATGATCTTAAAGACATTCATGATTGATTGATAGATTGTTTGGGTGGCCAACTAAATTGATTTGTCGATTTGATCTAAAGATAGTGAAAGTTAGGGGATAAGTAATCGTTTCTTGACTCTTTACATAAGTAGCAAACACGAGACCTTGCGGAGGGATTCCGTGGAGCAATTGTGTGTGAAAACAACGTTAGCAAGTAGACCTTGATCTAAGAGTCTAACAACTAATATTGACCTAATAAGTTCATAAATCTTAATGCGTTTATTTAAAATTACATCTAGAGTGATCTACTACTAGGTGGTTTGGTAAATAGAATCCGGTAGTCGAGAACTTCCGTATCCCGGTGATACAAGGGATTTAGGGGTTTAGCACTGATCTAGTTTGCTTTACCTACGGTTGGTGATAATACGTGACTAATAACAAGTAGAAAAGAACATAACTTGATTCATTGTTTTGCAACGAAGAAGGATTCCTTGATCTTGTCTCTCTTATTGATTTCAACTTCATCTTTTAATTGTTTTGTTTATTTTCTTTTGCTTTTTACACCCCCTTTTTGTGATAATTTTTACAACTAGAATCTCTTGCTCCTCGTGGGAACGAACTTGACTTCCATTATATTATTTTTAATTGGGTGGAAATATTGATTAATTTGATTGCACCTACGACACGCATCATTAACCCAGGCTATGATACCAAAATTGACTTTTTTTTCCCACCAAAAACTTTTCTTTCAATTGTGGGAACATATGAGTTACAAATGTGTCGATTATTAAGTTTTTGAGACTAAACCTAATTACTTTAGGAGATTAGGGTCGACACATTTTTCTATGAACAACCACCACCGTGGTCAATTTGTGTGAGTCAAATCTGATTGACTTAGAGGATCCCCGATTATTCGGGTTAATGTTATGTGCTTCTAAGTTCTTATTCGAGTTTTTCCAGACTCTAGGACCTGAACATTCGGATCTAACTTTTGAGAAAATGCAACCCATGAAAATATGTTATCTAGACCCTTTTATAGAACCTGAACCTGAACCACAACTAGATATAGTTGTTTTAAACAAAAAAATAGATAACGGTGTGTTGGATATCCTCATGGTGCATTTAATAGATTTCCTCTTCTTGTGGTTAGCACTTTTTGATCCGGATGACCATGATTATTCGATGTTGCTATATGATTCTTCGAGGTGACTAATCCTTTCCAATGTCTGGCTGAAGACTTTAAACTTAGCACTTCTTGGGAGGTAACCCATGCTCTTGCAACACGGTAATATTTTTCCTTAACTCTTTTGCTTCAAATGGTAACAGTTTCTCATTGTTCATGTTTTTAATTTCATCTTTAGAACATTGAGGACAATGTTAGATTTAAGTTTGGGGGGTATGGGAGAAACTTTTTAGTTGCAATAAATAAACTCCAGAGACTAGAAATTTATGCTTATTAAGGTTGGCACTAACTAATCTAAGTGGATGGGGACATCTTGGTTGTAGGAGTTTGATAGGTGTAGAATACACCGTATTTACTATTTAGTAGTTACGCTTTCTTTGCTATTTTTCTTGTGAATTATGTACTTTACGCGTGTTTTTGAGTTATTAGGTGCTTTGGAGTCGCACGGAGGAAAAGAAGGAGAAACTACTCATTTAGAGCGAAAAAGGGCGAATTGTCATTTCACGGGGGCGAGCACTATCTGGGCCAGTCAATGTTAAGGGGCATCTCTGTTTTGGAGGGTTTTTAAAGACAGACTAGGCTTTGTGGTTAAGGGGCTGCCATCTGGCTAGCCCTTATCGAAGTGACCATTTATATAGGCACCCGATACGTGGGTGTAGTTAACGATGGGTGCAAATAACGTCCCACCTTTAAGAGCGAATTAGGTCGAGAGGGTGGGAATCAATTCCCATTCTATTTTCTCTCGTTCTTCCCTTTTGCGGTAGAATTCATATGAAATTTCTTGAGAGATCGAAGTTATTTCTTGTTGAATCGAGAGAGGAGCAAATTGGTTTGTTGAGTCTTTGTTATTTCTTTGAGGAGTTCTTTGGATTTTGTTCAATTAAGAGATGGTAGTGAATTGAGGCGATCTCATGGAAGATTAGGGTTTGTATGGAATTACAAATCGAAGATGGGTTTTGTACGAATGTTGTTCTTGATTCAAAGATGAAATCAATGGTTGTTGACATGGGTGAGTATTGAATTGAATGAGAAGATAGGAATGAAGACTATGATATGAATTTGGAGAAAAGTTAATGGTGAATTCTTTGGTGGTAGATGGGATGGCGAGCTATTGAAGGTGACGGATCAAAATCGCGAGAGAAGAGGGTGTGAAATGGTTTTTCTCGGATTTGGTTTTGGATCGAGTTTTGTGATGGGTATTGTCTGCATTGGTAGGTGTTCTTTGAGATGAAGCTTAAAATGAGTTGTGTTGGTGTTGCGGTTGAGTGATGGTTTGAGCTTCTGATTGAAAATTGAAGAGCTAATGAAACAATTGAAGCTACAGTACTGAATGAAAACTAGATGTATGCCAAGGTGTGTGTTGTGAGCACAATGCGGTTCTTTGGTGTTGAATGAATGGTATTGCGGGGTTGGTTGTTGCGGTGATTGCGAAAAGGATTTGTAAAGGTGGATTGATGGAAGCTGATGCGAGAGAGCTTGAGATTGTAAGGCTGGGTTCCGGGTGCTTCTTTGCCGATTAGTTGTGAAGCTGGTGTTACAGGGAAGGTAAGAAAATGGTGGAATTCAGTCAGATTTGAATCCGGACTGAGACAAAGAAAACTGCAAAGGCAAGTTTGAGTAGTGCAAGCTGCAGGGAGGTGGTTAATGGGCAGGTAGAATTGCAGAAGGATGGAAGCCAAGATGGTAGTTCTACAGTGATGGCAAGGGAAGCAAGCAATGAAGAATGGGAATTCGAACTTGGAGTTGTTTGTGCTGGATAGTACAATTATAGATATTGCGATAATGAGGTGGAGCAAGAAACCTGAGAAAAGATAGTGCAGAATGGGTAAATGGATTGCAGGCTGAGCTATGAAGTGGTTATGGTGGATTCTGAGAATGATGGGATTTGAGTTCGGAGATTGAGATGGGGATTCTGTTGCTCAGATGATTATGTTGGTCTCAGGCAAGACAGGAGCAGCAAGGTGCAGACAATGGCAGTGACTGGAGAAGAAATGGTTTAGTGTGTTGTGTTAGTTTGCAGCTAAGGGTCAAGAATGGGTTTCAAGTTTTGTTTGTTGAGTGTGCATGACTTGAATGACTTCTTGGATGGAGCTAATGGAATTCTTTGCCGGTGATGTGGTGGCTTGGTATTAGTTTGGATCGACCCGAGCGGTAGCTCAAATCGATGTGAGAGTCGGAAGCGACAAGTTAGAGGTTCTGAGGGGTGCACGGTGATAATGGGTTTGATGGTGAAGCTTCATGGCTGCGATTTGGAGTTGCGACGCAGCTATGGCTCAATAAAATTTGAGAAGAAGTATGAGAGGAGTTAGTAGGCGAGTTGCGGGACAAAAGCTACGGGTGCGAGCGGGAGCCATAATGGTGAAGCTAGAGAGTGTTTGCGGTTGGGGAAGAGCATGGATGGATTGCGGGTGGAATTGAGGGCCAACATGGGTGGCGAGAGATGCTTGGCTTTGTGCTGGCTGTGCAATGGCCTAGGCATGGGTCACTCGGCCCGAGTTGCTTTGACTCGAGCAAGCGGCTCAGTTACGACTCGGTGACTCGGACTTTGACCGGTGACTAACGTTGGCCGTTAGGTCGGCAGTTAACAGCCGGTGGGTAGCGGAATATTAAAGTCCGAATATTCTCCGACAGCGAAATTTTTGGTGGTTGGCGATGGCGATTTCAGCGACCGGATTCCGGCCAACATCGGCCAAATCCCGTTTTTGGCGAGCGTTTTTGGGACATAATTTCTACGGGTTTCTCTCTCGTGGTAGGGTGAATTTCAACTAATGGACTTGAAGACAAAACCTAATTTTGGAAGGGTATCCTTTATGGAAATTGAGAAACATATAAAGAGAGGACTTCTATCTTTTGAAGGACTACTTTGTTTTCTAGGGTTTACAACATGATAGAGTTTCTTTTTCTTCTTGTGATGAACTCCTTGAATATGAATACCTAATTATCTTTTGGTTATGGAATAAGTTGGATTTCCAAATATGGGTTTTAATTCAATAAATTAGTTTTCTCTCATAATATCGTTTATGATTCACCATGAATATTGTTACATGATTTGGATGCTTGTTTAGTCGAGTCGCGAATCGATTGAGTTTGCTTTCATCTTTATTGCTAGATTAGGGTTATTATACGCAAAAGTGATAATTAGGATTGCAAGTAGCATAAATATGATTATAGTTTGTAGTGATATATATATTCTTATGATCATATGTGAATCGTAACCTTTGTTAAATCGAATTAGTGCGCTTTCGACGTTCGATTGCTTTGATTGCCTGATTTCATAGAACCTAATGCATCTAGGGAATTAAACTTGATTAGTGCTTTTACACGTTAGGTTATTCCTTTAGGTAGAATTCATATTCGCATCTTTTAATGTGTTTGTTGATGACATGAGGAGATTTGGGATATACTTGCGATCAAGGTATTCTAGGGTCTTTGATAAAAGTTGAGATTAAAATATCAATTCTAGTTATTGTGTGAAAACATGTTTGTGAATGAAAACGAAATCCATGACCAATACTTTCTTATCCTCGATTTGATTTGTTTGCTTTGCTTTATTTGCTTTTATTTTATTACATAAAATCGAGAAAATCCTCGGTGTTTTATATAGGAAACCATAACATATTGACAACCTAGACCTCTCTACGTGGGATCGATCCTTTCTTGCCCTTGCTATATTTATATTTTGAGTAGTAAGAAAGTGTAATTATATTTATGTCGGTGACAATAGGTCAAATTTTAGCGCCGTTCTTGCAGTGAGGCGGCGGTTGTTAATTGTTTTTGGTTTCTTATTTTTGTATTTAGTTTTTGTTTTACTTTTTCTTATTTTACGGTTTTAACCTTGGTTTGAGAATTATTTCAGGTGTTTATTTCTATGGAAGGTATATTGGAACAATGGATACGGTTTTCAACAACCTCAACAATACGAAAACTACCAATTCCATGGGTATAATCAAAACCAATTTATTGGTTATGACCAATATTCCATGGAACCTTGTGGTTTTCCTCAACAACCTTATGGCGGGTATGTGTGTGAACAATCACAAGGATGGGAGGATTCTTATGCTTGTGAACAAAAAGTCTCTAATTTTATAGACAAAGTTTCCAACTTTTTACAAGAGGAATTTCAAAAAGCTAAAGAGACTACAAACGAGCAACTCCAAGAACTTCGTGAAGGTATGACTATCTTGCGAAGAGGCATTGATCAATACAAGGAAGATATGGATAATTCTTATGTGCATATGGTTTGTGATGAATATTTGATTGATGCTAATGTTGAAAAAGACCAATCCTTGGGCACTTTCGTTGATAATTGTGTAGTTAACTCAACTCTTGATCTTAATAATGATCATTCACCTATTCAAAAGGATGAGTTAGAGATTAACAACACTAAATTCAGCGAGGAACAATCTTATGTTGACTATGATAGTGCGGTGATTATGATACATTGCTTGAAACAACTCATGGTGACATCTCCGAGGAGTCTTTTTGGGATCAAGATGAAGACGAAGAGGAATATGTCAACACTTGTGTAGATTACTCAAGCATTGATCTTAATAACGATCAAGAGCCTATTCAAAGGGTGAAGCTTGAGGATGATGCATTTTCGAGTGTTCTAAAAGAGTTTCTTATAATAAAATTTGGATCCGCAAAAGAGTATGTGCCTTACAACAAAGAGGAGTATGTTGAGAATGAGACCGTCATAACCAATATTGTGGAAGACCCAATTGAGCTTGCAAATAATTGTAATGATGATGTTTATGTCGATACTTTGGTTAAAGGCGAAACGGACGAAGAATGGTTGCAAGGTTTGATAGAGGACCATGATATACAAGAGGTGAATAATTCACTTGAGTTTTTCAAGGATGAAGAGGATTCCGTAATACAAGAGATTGTGAAAGGTTTATCTAACCCTTTGCCTATTATTTATTATCCTTTAACTCTTATTGGTTTGAATGTATGTGCTTGAGAATATTGTTGAATGACTTTGTTTCTCGTTTTCCGCCATTAGAGATACTTGATTCTCATACTATGCGAGTTATGGAACAAGAAACCGTGGAAGTACCCGACTTCTATATTCTTTATACACTTCCATGTGTGGACAAGAATAAGTGTGGGGGAAGCTTTTATCGGTTCATAGCTTCACTTTTGCTTTATTGTACTAATATTTGTGTGAAGTTAGTGTTTCCAAAACAGGTTCTATGGAAGGATCCCCAACTTTTCAGATTATTGGTGTATGGGGAATGAATCTTACAAGAATCTAAGTCGGGCCGTCGACTTTAAAACAAGCGCTTAATGGGAGGCAACCCACCGGTTTTGTATCTTTATCCTTATCTTTTATTTTTTTGCATTTGCTTTTATCTTTATTTTCTTTGTTTTTGCATATTATTTTGGAATTTCCCACCTTGGACTTTCTTTGGACGATTCAATTTTACATTGAGGACAATGTAAAGTTTAAGTGTGGGGAGCATTTATATGTTTGTATAGTTTGTTTTAGTTTGCTTAATGCCCTTAAAAAAAAAATCAGAAAAATAGAAAAATTTGTGCTTTTTTGAACTCTGAAATCTAGAACTTGTGCCTTTAGGATGACACCATTAGTGGATGGAACCATTTTGAATGCAGGAGTTGAGGAACCAATTAACTAAAAGGGAAGAACATAGCTCGAAATCACAATTAACATGATAGTTGTTACCATATCTCGGAATATCACCATATCACATTCTATTTTTATTTTTCCATATTTATCTATTGTTCTCTAAGTGCTTTGGTGGGTCACTAAACATCGACGTGTTATTACTGCTAGGATGAAATAGAGTGATTGAGTTACTAAAAAAAAAGAAAAAAAAATATATATGAAAAAAAAAAAAAAAAGACAGACCAATTAGACCAAAACGGAATAAAAAAGACACTTGGGAATAGCATGTGTGAAACGTAGTCCCTGTCTCCGTCGCCTAAACAAGCGTGGAATGCAGGATCCAAGGCAACTATCATATACGTGTTGACAAGAGTGTGGGGGAGAATGCTTCGGCGTTTATTCTCAAGAAACTCCCACCAAAATTAAAGGACCCAGTAGTTTCAATATACCTTGCACAATTGGTAAAACAAGGTTTACTCGAGCTTTGCTAGATTTGGGAGCGTCGGTTAATGTTATGCCTTCCTCTATTTATGATTCTTTGAATCTTGGTCCTCTTAAAGAGACAGGGTAGTTCTTGAACTTGCTAACCGATCTAATGTTTACCAGAAAGGGATTGTTGAGAATGTTTTGGTGCGAGGTTAATAAGCTTGTATTTAGGCCGATTTCTATGTCTTAGACATGAATGATGAGAATTCTTCCAAGTCTACACCTTTGCTTTTGGGTAGACCATTTTTGAGCCATAGGAACAAAGATTGATGTCCAAAATGGCACCTTGACTATGGAGTTTGATGGTACACTCATCCACTTCAATATCTTTGAGACAACGCGATGCCCTAGTGATGTGAAATCATGTTTTCCCGTAAAAGAAATTGATCCGGGCTAATGAATCTTACAAGAGCCAAGTCGGGCCGTCGACTTTAAAACAAGCGCTTAATGGGAGGCAACCCATCGGTTTTGTATTTCTTATCTTTTTGCTTTTTGTTATTTCTTTTTCTTGTTTCTTATCATGTTAAAATTTCCCACCTTGACTTTACTAGGAGGATTCAATTACATTGAGGACAATGTAAGGTTTAAGTGTGGGGAGTGGTTAAGCATGTTTTTAAAACAAAAAATTACAAAAAAAATGAAAAATTTGAAAAAAAAAAAGTTTTACTTTAAAATTCCAACTTTTAAAGATTTTAGAGTCACTAGCATACTTCTAGGTATGTTTACATAGAGATTTTGACCGACATAATTGAACTTGGAAATGTTGGGAACTACATTCGGATTTCTTGTTTGTTTGAGTGTTAAATAATGGATTTAATCATGCCGGTGATGCGAATTTGGTGCAGGGAGAAGTGCGTTATTAGAGTTCTTTGATCAATCATTAGTGGAGACTACCCCGTATTCATATCATGAGAGGCACCGACCAGAAATTTTCCATCTACTAAAGAGCTTCTTTTGAGTGTGTGTCACCGTACGTTAATTCCGGGTAGAATGGTGAGCTACCCAACTTCCCACCACTAGAAGCACTACTCTTTGATCTCTTGAGTGCTAATTTTGTCAATCATGAGGATGACGTCCATGGATGAAAGCTTCCTTCTTGTAGTTCGATTTGCAGTTAGCACCATTCTCGCGCGACAACAACGGATCCATAGAAACACACTCATCATCAACAAGGAGCGACATCAAAATCTACAAGGAAAGTTGGAAAAGTTTAAGGTTTACAAGCAACGGAACGAGAAAAAAAGAGCAAATTTCATATTCAAGTAAAGCAACATACAAAGAGCGGATTTACATATATGTTGAAGACTTACACTACAATGAGGTAATTTTATATTCAAGTATGAAGACTTATTCATGAAAGCGAAGAAAATTAAAAGGTGAGAATTTTTGAAAGTTTATGATTTCAAGACGATACAAGTTGTGAAGAATCAAGCGGTAAAATACTTCTCCCACGGCCATGGTTTATTTTTGTATTTAATTTCTCTTGTCAAAAATATTAAAAAAAAAAAAAAAAAAAGTAAATAAAAAAAAAACAAAAAAAAAGAAAAAAAAAAACAAGAGAAATATTTGTTCTTATTTAATGAGCCGTGGGGAAGGAAAATTTATAAGGAAGTTTCAAGCGACAAGGATATTTAAGGTAAAAAGAGTTACAAATTGTTAAGGATTTATGAAATTCAAGGATTTATCATCAATAGTTGAAACCAAGGAACTAAGAAGATCAAGATAAGGAGCGGAAGACGTTTCTATTGGATGCCGTGAGAGTGGTGTTATCATAATTGGCAATCGGATGTGAAGGTAAGTAAGTAATCTCATCCTCGATAATAATGGTTGATTTCCTTTCTTAGAGATCGTCAGAAAAATGGTTTTTCAAAATATTAAAAGATGTGGGTTTTTCAAAATTTCGGAAGTTATCCTTCCCACTATTCAACGTGTTGCAGGAATTCTCTCTTTATTCCTACCTGCACACATGTGAGAACCATAAAAAAAAAAGCCGTCTTTTTGAGTGCAATTATCATAAAATCCTATTTAGTGAGGCAGAAGTCGAGGCGAAATGCTTATTGATCGTTTCTCAAACACGCATTCTCTCATTATGGTGTGGTTATTTCTCACTCAACATTTAAGAACGAGAATATGTTCTTTAGTATTTCTAACTTCTTATTACTAGCATGCGCGAAACTCTATGTCCTCATAACTCTTTGGATGCTTGTGATGCTTGAACGCTTTGAAGTTGTGAGTTTTAGTTTGATTTGCTCGAGGACTAGCAAAGTCTAAGTGTGGGGAATTTGATAGGTGTAGAATACACCTAATTTACTATCTAGTAGTTTATGCTTTCTTTGTTATTTTTCTTGTAAATTATGTATTTACGCTTGTTTTGAGTTTTGTAGCTACTTTGGAGTCGCACGGAGGAAAAGAAGAAACAAATCACCCTATTTGAGCCAAAAGGGTAAAATTGTCATTTCATCAAGGAGGAATACTATTTGGAGCCCAGCCAAGGTTAAGGGGAGGTCAAAGAGGTGTCCCTTATCCAAAAGAAGGGAGTGAGAATTGCATTAATGGGGTGTACTTATGGTGGGTGTTTGAATCCACCCACACCCTAATCTCGACCCATACCCAAGCCCATATCTTGCCCACATACCCTGCTCCATACAGGATCCATGCCCGAGTCCAAACCCGATTCATAATTCTAAACCTAAAATCGAGAGAAAACTATCTCAAAATCATTTACTTTGTCGAACCATGAAAAAAGAGAGAGAAGGCTGGGTTGAAATTGAGAGAGCTGGAAATTAGGGTTCGATGATGATGGTGGTAGATACAAATAGTCGAAATGATGCTCAAAGCTAGAGGAGATTCGGATGTTGAAGATGATTATTGCTCAGGTCGGGAGAAATAGAGTTGATGCTCGGGGAAAAGGAGGATGCATTGGATGTAATGGATGGGTTCGAATTAGAGAATGGGTCCGATCCGAGATTGGAGGCGAGAATTGGAATTGGTCTTTGTTTGAGAAGACATTGGTTGTAGCAAGTGAATGGAGAAGCAGAATGGGTGTCGAATCACAGAGAAGGAATTAGGGTCTCGACATTGAAGAGGAGCTCAGAGAGGATGAATCAAGGATGGGTTTATGGCTAAGGGTTTTTTCTTTGGGAAGAATTGAGGTCGAGAAATGGTTGTCTTTGGATTTATTTTGCTTTCTGATCTAGAATTGGAAATGGAGATGAACTCGAGTTGTGGTGATATGTTGATGTGTATTGTTCTAGAAGGGATTCAATGAGAATGGGTCTGTGAAGAGAAGATGCAAGGCACTTTGGTGTAGTAGTTTGTCACTAGAGCTAATGAAGTCTACGTGGTTGAAAGCTTGAACTATAGGTAATGCTCGGGGTTTGATGGCAGGAGCAAGCAGAGATGGCCAGTTCTTTGTGGTTGATTAGTGTGATTCTGGCAGGGTGCAAAGATGGTCTGAGCTGCTAAAGAGAAGGGGTTGGCCCTGAATTTGTGTTTGGTTGGAAGAGTAAGATGATGCATCTCAGTGAAGGTGGAGTGAACTCAGGGAGCTGAAGTCATGGATTATGATGGAGGTAGTGAGCATTTGGAGTTACAATGGGTCTAGGCCTTGTGGAGTTGCCAAGGGAAGAGCGGAGAATGGAAGTGATGTAGTGCGGGCTAGGAGATAGGTTCAGTGGTGGTGCTTTGCCGGGAAATTGGTTGCGGTGATGAAGCTTGTGACTGTGATTCGATTAGACAATGTGTTAAGGTCAGGGGGCTGTCTCGGTGAGATGGTTTGAAATTTGTGGGGTTGAGTATGAGTTGGTTTTCGAGTTGAGAATAGGGGCTAAGATGGAGCTACATTGCACTTGATACTTTAGGGAGTTGCTGCGATACGAATGGTGAGGCAATGGTTACAGGTTGTGCAGCTGGATATGGCAAATTGCGGGTTGTGTTGCGGTGATTTGTGGCAGTGAGTCTGCTGCCAAGGAAGAAGGTGGCAAAGTGGAGTTGTGCAGTGTTGGGTGAGTTGCGGAAACAAGTGTTACGGGGATGTTGGTTTCCTGGTGATATTACAGGTGACCCTGAGCTGAAAAGGAATGTGATGTGGCAATGGCTTGGTAACTAGGGATTGAGGTTGCCTGAGATGACTTGCAATCTGGCAAAGCTGGCAGATGGAATAAGGAATTGAAATAGTGATGTTTTGGTAGCCAGGGCCATGATGGCTGGCAGTGCATTGGATATGCACAAGGATGGTGCATCACACAGTTATGGCCTGTGCAAATGGCTCAAGGCCTGGCAACTCACCCAATCGGCGGAGAGAATAGTGACTTTGAATCGACTTCACCTTGAATCGTTCTGACTCGGTCGATTTGACCCGAGTTAACTCAGTGACTCACTCTTTCTCCTTGACCGCTGACTAACGGTTTGACTTTTGACCGTTAGTCCTAACGGAGGACTGACGGAATATTCCGTCGAATATTCTCTCGACGGAGAAATTTCCAGGTGGCCGGCGGTAACGTTTTCCGGCCAAATTCCGGCCATAATCCCGATTTTCCCATGAGCCAAAAATTCGAGAATTTTCTATGGACTTCTCTCATGGGTGTGAAGACTTGGGCTAGGAATTGGATGGAGAATTGGACTCAAATTTGGAAAGAGAAGGTGGAAGAGTTGAAAAGCTTGGATTTGGAGATTGAATTGCAAAAGGAAAAGGATTCTATTCCTTAGAAGATTTGGAGAATATTGAAGCTTATAAATAGAGAAGTTTTCTACAACTTCTACACACATCTCTACACACACAATTCTTTTCTTTTCTTATTCTTTGTGTGAACTCTTTAACATGAGTAGTTAATTTTATTGATTGAGGATGAATTCCTAGTTTTTAAACATATGATTTGAGTTTTTGTTTTCAAATTCTATCTTGAAGTTTTCACATAATTATCGTTTGTTTTTACTAATAGGAGTGATCTTAAAGACATTCATGATTGATTGATAGATTGTTTGGGTGGCCAACTAAATTGATTTGTTAATTTGATCTAAAGCTAGTGAAAGTTAGGGGATAAGTAATCGTTCTTTGACTCTTTACATAAGTAGCAAACACGAGACCTTGCGGAGGGATTCCGTGGAGCAATTGTGTGTAGAAACAACGTTAGCAAGTAGACCTTGAGCTAAGAGTCTAACTACTAATATCAACCTAAGAAATTCACAAAACCTAATGCATGAGCCAAGTTACATCTAGGTTGAGCTAATTCTAGGTGGCTTGGTGATTAGAATCATAACTAAGATCGAGAACTTAGTGTCAGGTGATATAAGGGATTTAGGGGTTTAGCTTTGAGCTAGTTTGCTTTACCTACGGTTGGTGATAATTTGTGACTAATAACAAGTAGAATAGAACATAACTTGATTCATTGTTTCGTAAGAAGAAGGATTCCTTGGTCTTCTCTCTCTTATTGTTTTCATCTTTCAACTTTCGATTTTAATTGCTTTGTTTATTTTTATTTTGCTTTTACACCCCCTCTCGTGACAACTTTTACAACTAAGATCTCTTGCTCCTCGTGGGAACGAACTTGACTTCCATTATATTATTTTTAATTGAGTGGAAATTTTGAATTAATTTGATTGCACCTACGACACGCATCAAATTTTGGCGCCAGTTAGGGGGAGCAACGGGCGATTTTTTAGTTGTTTTTATTCTTTTTGCTTTGTTAGATTCTTTCTAGTATCTAACTTAGTTTGTGAGAATCTTGTTTGGTGTTATACCTTTGGTGAATGCTTAAAGGGGGTAGGCCAGGAGTCCAATACGTCTTGATCCGGCACTCAATTAAAGGATTTCATTGAGCGATTAACACTCCACTTCCTCCTTCTTCATCAAGTGATTCGGACAACGAGGAAGAAACAATGGCTGATCGTACACTCAAGGACCTAGCTTCTCACAAGCTTGATACCCAACAATGGTGTATCCAAACTAACTCAACCTTGAAATCAAGCGGGGTTGATTAGAGAGTTACCAAAGTTCCATGGCATGGTGAATGAGGACCCAAACAAACATCTTATGGATTTTTACACCATAGTTATGGCTATGCTTCCATAGGAGACTAATGTGGATGGAGAAATGTTGAAAGCTTTCCGTTTTCTTTGGCGGGTAATGCTAAGGAATGGTTATATTATTTGCCTTAGGAAGTATCACAACATGGAATGGGATGAAGAAACTTTTCCTCGAGAGATATTTTCCCGCATCCAAAGCTACTCAAATTCGCAAGGAGATTTGTGGATTGAAACAACAAGTGGGAGAATCATTGTATGAATGTTGGGAGCGTTACAAGAGGTTGGTGGGAAAGCTGTCCACACCATCAATTTAGTGATGCTATGATACTTCAATACTTCTATGAAGCTCTCCACTCAAGTGATAGGTCTCTTCTTGACGCCGCGGGTGGTGGTGCATTAATGAACAAGACGGTGGCCCAAGCTACCAGAATTAATTGAAAGTATGGCGGCAAATTCGCAACAATTCTACACAAGGGATGAACCAATGGTTAGGCGAGTGCATGAAGTTAGTGATTCATCATCACATCTTGATCAAAGGATGAGTAACATGGAGATTATGATGCAAAGGATTGCGCGGTAATTATTAGGATAATGAGACCGAACAAGTGAATGCTTTATATCCGAATCAAAGGCCAAGGTACGATCCGTACTCGAATACTTACAATCCCGGGTGGAAGGATCATCCTAACTTTAGCTATGCAAATAAGCAAGCGGCGGCTCCTAATCCATATGAGCAACAAGGTGGTTTCCAACAATCACGATTCCAACCTCAACAACATGGTGGTTCTCAACAATTTCAACCTGACAAGTCAAGGAGCGTGATTCTTTGAATGATGACAAGCTCAATGTGTTAATACAAGGTATGCAAAGTCTTACTTCTATGGTCCAACAAAGCCAACAACACCAACAAAAGACCGATTCGGCAATCAAGGAGTTACAAATTCAAGTGGGACAATTAGCGACCGATGTGAACTTATTGAAAGCGCAAGCATCTACAATACTTCCTTCACAACCAATTGTTAATCCAAGAGAGAGCGTTAATGCGATTACTTTGAGGAGTGGGAAACAAGTGGAGCAACCAAATCAACAAGATAAGGTGTATGATGAGAAGAGGAAATTGAAACCGCACCAAAGGAGAAAACATCGCCAACCAATCAACCCGAGGAGACGGTTCCTACTTTCACAACTCCACCTCAGTTCCTAGCCGATTTGCTAAATCAAAGAGAGACTTGGAATACATGGATATTTGGGAAATCTTTAAGAAAGTACAAGTCAATATTCCACTCATAGAAGCTCTTCGTCAAATTCCTCGTTGTGCAAAGTTCTTAAAGGAGATGTGCATGAAGAAGAAAAGGTTGAAAGGGAATGAAGTCATGAGTGTGGGGAGAATGCTTCGGCGTTTATTCTCAAGAAACTCCCACCAAAATTAAAGGACCCTGGTAGTTTCAATATACCTTGCACAATTGGTAAAACAAGGTTTACTCGAGCTTTGCTAGATTTGGGAGCGTCGGTTAATGTTATGCCTTCCTCTATTTATGATTCTTTGAATCTTGGTCCTCTTAAAGAGACAGGGTAGTTCTTGAACTTGCTAACCGATCTAATGTTTACCCGAAAGGGATTGTTGAGAATGTTTTGGTGCAGGTTAATAAGCTTGTATTTAAAGCCGATTTCTATGTCTTAGACATGAATGATGAGAATTCTTCCAAGTCTACACCTTTGCTTTTGGGTAGACCATTTTTGAGCACCGCCGGAACAAAGATTGATGTCCAAAATGGCACCTTGACTATGGAGTTTGATGGTACACTCATCCACTTCAATATCTTTGAGACAACGCGATGCCCTAGTGATGTGAAATCATGTTTTCCAAGTAAAAGAAATTGATCCGGGCTAATGAATCTTACAAGAGCCAAGTCGGGCCGTCGACTTTAAAACAAGCGCTTAATGGGAGGCAACCCATCGGTTTTTGTATTTCTTATCTTTTTGCTTTTTGTTATTTCTTTTTTCTTGTTTCTTATCATGTTAAAATTTCCCACCTTGACTTTACTAGGAGGATTCAATTACATTGAGGACAATGTAAGGTTTAAGTGTGGGGAGTGGTTAAGCATGTTTTTAAAACAAAAAATTACAAAAAAATGAAAAAAAAAAATTTGAAAAAAAAAAAAAAAGTTTTACTTAAAAATTCCAACTTTTAAAGATTTTAGAGTCACTAGCATACTTCTAGGTATGTTTACATAGAGATTTTGACCGACATAATTGAACTTGGAAATGTTAGGGAACTACATTCGGATTTCTTGTTTGTTTGAGTGTTAAATAATGGATTTAATCATGCGGTGATGCGAATTTGGTGCGGGGAGAAGTGCGTTATTAGAGTTGCTGATCAATCATTAGTGGAGACTACCCGTATTCATATCATGAGAGGCACCGACCAGAAATTTTCCATCTACTAAAGAGCTTCTTTTGAGTGTGTGTCACCATACGTTAATTAGGGTAGAATGGTGAGCTACCCAACTTCCCACCACTAAAAAGCACTACTCTTTGATCTCTTGAGTGCTAATTTTGTCAATCATGAGGATGGCGTCCATGGATGAAAGCTTCCTTCTTGTAGTTCGATTTGCAGTTAGCACCATTCTCGCGCGACAACAACGGATCCATAGAAACACACTCATCATCAACAAGGAGGCGACATCAAAATCTACAAGGAAAGTTGGAAAAGTTTAAGGTTTACAAGCAACGGAGCGAGAAAAAGAGCAAATTTCATATTCAAGTAAAGCAACATACAAAGAGCGGATTTTACATATATGTTGAAGACTTACACTACAATGAGGTAATTTTATATTCAAGTATGAAGACTTATTCATGAAAGCGAAGAAAATTAAAGGTGAGAATTTTTGAAAGTTTATGATTTCAAGACGATACAAGTTGTGAAGAATCAAGCGGTAAAATACTTCTCCCACGGCCATGGTTTATTTTTGTATTTAATTTCTCTTGTCAAAAATATTAAAAAAAAAAAAAAAAGGAAAGAAAAAAAAAAAAAAAAAAAAAAAAAAAAACAAGAGAAATATTTGTTCTTATTTAATGAGCCGTGGGGAAGGAAAATTTATAAGGAAGTTTCAAGCGACAAGGATATTTAAGGTAAAAAGAGTTACAAATTGTTAAGGATTTATGAAATTCAAGGATTTATCATCAATAGTTGAAACCAAGGAACTAAGAAGATCAAGATAAGGAGCGGAAGACGTTTCTATTGGATGCCGTGAGAGTGGTGTTATCATAATTGGCAATCGGATGTGAAGGTAAGTAAGTAATCTCATCCTCGATAATAATGGTTGATTTCCTTTCTTAGAGATCGTCGGAAAAATGGTTTTCAAAATATTAAAAGATGTGGGTTTTTCAAAATTTAGGAAGTTATCCTTCCCACTATTCAACGTGTTGCAGGAATTCTCTCTTTATTCCTACCTGCACACATGTGAGAACCATAAAAAAAAAAAGCCGTCTTTTTGAGTGCAATTATCATAAAATCCTATTTAGTGAGGCGAAGTCGGCGAAATGCTTATTGATCGTTTCTCAAACACGCATTCTCTCATTATGGTGTGGTTATTTCTCACTCAACATTTAAGAACGAGAATATGTTCTTTAGTATTTCTAACTTCTTATTACTAGCATGCAGAAACTCTATGTCCTCATAACTCTTTGGATGCTTGTGATGTGGCAGCTTTGAAGTTGTGAGTTTTTAGTTTGATTTGCTCGAGGACTAGCAAAGTCTAAGTGTGGGGGAATTTGATAGGTGTAGAATACACCTAATTTACTATCTAGTAGTTTATGCTTTCTTTGCTTTATTTTTCTTGTAAATTATGTATTTTACGCTTGTTTTGAGTTTTGTAGCTACTTTGGAGTCGCACGGAGGAAAAGAAGAAGAAATCACCCTATTTGAGCCAAAGGGTAAAATTGTCATTTCATCAAGGAGGAATACTATTTGGAGCCCAGCCAAGGTTAAGGGGAGGTCAAAGAGGTGTCCCTTATCCAAAAGAAGGGAGTGAGAATTGCATTAATGGGGTGTACTTATGGTGGGTGTTTGAATCCACCCACACCCTAATCTCGACCCATACCCAAGCCCACATATCTTGCCCACATACCCTGCTCCATACCCGGATCCATACCCAGGAGTCAAACCCGATTCATAATTCTAAACCTAAAATCGAGAGAAAACTATCTCAAAATCATTTACTTTATCTGAACCATGAAAAAGCAGAGAGGCTGTTGGTGAAATTGAGAGAAATTTTGGAAATTAGGGTTCGATGATGATGGTGGTAGATACAAATAGTCGAAATGATGCTCAAAGCTAGAGGAGATTAGGATGTTGAAGATGATTATTGCTCAAAGGTCGGGAGAAATAGAGTTGATGCTCGGGAAAAGGAGGATCTGTTGGATGTAATGGATGGGTTCGAATTAGAGAATGGGTCGATCTGAGATTGAAGCGAGTGGAATTGGTCTTTGTTTGAGAAGACATTGGTTGTAGCAAGTGAATGGAGAAGCGGAGAATGGGTGTCGAATCACGGAGAGAAGGAATTAGGGTCTCGACATTGAAGAGGAGCTCGAGAGAGGATGAATCAAGGATGGGTTTATGGCTAAGGGTTTTGTTCTTTGGGAAGAATTGAGGTCGAGAAATGGTTGTCTTGGATTTATTTTGCTACGATCTAGAATTGGAAATGGAGATGAACTCGAGTTGTGGTGATATGTTGATGTGTATTGTTCTAGAAGGGGATTCAATGAGAATGGGTCTGTGAAGAGAAGATGCAAAGCTTTGGTGTAGTATTTGTCACTAGAGCTAATGAAGTCTGTGGTTGAAAGCTTGAACTATAGGTAATGCTCGGGGGTTTGATGGCGAGAGCAAGCGAGATGGCAGAGTTCTTTGTGGTTGATTAGTGTGATTACGGCGAAGTGCAAAGATGGTGCGGAAACTCTTGCTAAAGAGAAGGGTTATTCCTGAATTTGTGTTTGGTTGGAAGAGTAAGATGATGCATCTCGGTGAAGGTGGAGTGAACTCGGGGATTTGAAGTCATGGATTATGATGGAGGTAGTGAGCATTTGGAGTTACAATGGTTACAGGCCTTGTGGAGTTGCCAAGGGAAGAAGCGAGAATGGAAGTGATGTAGTACAGGCTAGGAGATAGGTTCAGTGGTGGTGCTTTGCCAGGAAATTGGTTGCGGTGATGAAGCTTGTGACTGTGATTGATTAGACAATGTGTTAAGGCTGCGGGGCTGTCTCGGTGAGATGGTTTGAGGCGTAGGGTTGAGTATGAGTTGGTTTCGAGTTGAGAATAGGGGCTAAGATGGAGCTACATTGCCCGATACTTTAGGGAGTTCTCTTGTACGAATGGTGAGGCAATGGTTACGAGGTTGTGCGATTTGGATATGGCAAATTGCGAGGTTGTGTTGCAGCTGATTTGTGGCGGTTGTTTTTGCCAAGGAAGAAGGTGACAGGTGGAGTTGTCTGGTGTTGGTGAGTTGCGGAAACAAGTGTTACGGGGATGTTGGTTTCTTGGTGATGATACAGGTGACCACTGAGTGAAAAGGAATGTGATCGGCAATGGCTTAGTAACTAGGGATTGAGGTTACTGAGATGACTTACCCAATCGCAAGGCGGGCGGATGGAATAAGGAATTGAAATAGTGATGTTTTGGTAGCGGGGCCATGATGGTGGCGGTGCGTGGATATGCACAAGGATGGTGCATCACGATTATGGCTTTGTCAAATGGCTCAGGCACTGGCAACTCGGCCAATCGGCGGAGAATAGGTGACTTTGAATCGACTTCACCTTGAATCGTTACGACTCGGTCGATTTGACCAGAGTTAACTCGATGACCTCACTCTTTCTCCTTGACGCTGACTAACGGTTTGACTAACAGTTTGGCGCGGTTTGACTTTTGACCGTTAGTCTAACGGAGCCGCGCGGAATATTCCGTCGAATATTCTCTCGACGGAGAAATTTCCAGTGGCCGGCGGTAACGTTTTAGAGCCAAATTAAAACCATAATCCCGAGTTTCGTGAGCCAAAAATTCCAGAATTTTCTATGGACTTCTCTCATGGGTGTGAAGACTTGGGCTAGGAATTGGATGGAGAATTGGACTCAAATTTGGAAAGAGAAGGTGGAAGAGTTGAGAAAAGCTTGGATTTGGAGATTGAATTGCAAAAGGAAAAGGATTTATTCCTTAGAAGATTTGGAGAATATTGAAGCTTATAAATAGAAGTTTTCTACATCTTTACACACACATCTCTACACACACAATTCTTTTCTTTTCTTATTCTTTGTGTGAACTCTTTAACATGAGTAGTTAATTTTATTGATTGAGGATGAATTCCTAGTTTTTAAACATATGATTTGAGTTTTTGTTTTCAAATTCTATCTTGAAGTTTTCACATAATTATCGTTTGTTTTTACTAATAGGAGTGATCTTAAAGACATTCATGATTGATTGATAGATTGTTTGGGTGGCCAACTAAATTGATTTGTTAATTCGATCTAAAGCTAGTGAAAGTTAGGGGATAAGTAATCGTTCTTTGACTCTTTACATAAGTAGCAAACACGAGACCTTGCGGAGGGATTCCGTGGAGCAATTGTGTGTAGAAACAACGTTAGCAAGTAGACCTTGAGCTAAGAGTCTAACTACTAATATCAACCTAAGAAATTCACAAAACCTAATGCATGAGCCAAGTTACATCTAGGTTGAGCTAATTCTAGGTGGCTTGGTGATTAGAATCCGGTGTCGAGAACTTAGTGTGTCCGGTGATATAAGGGATTTAGGGGTTTGCAGCTAAGCTATTTGCTTTACCTACGGTTGGTGATAATTTGTGACTAATAACAAAGTAGAATAGAACATAACTTGATTCTTTGTTTCAGTAACGAAGAAGGATTCCTTGGTCTTCTCTCTCTTATTGTTTTCATCTTTCAACTTTCGATTTTAATTGCTTTGTTTATTTTTATTTTGCTTTTTACACCCCCCTCTCGTGACAACTTTTACAACTAAGATCTCTTGCTCCTCGTGGGAACGAACTTGACTTCCATTATATTATTTTTAATTGAGTGAAAATTTTGAATTAATTTGATTGCACCTACGACACGCATCATACCTCCTCCTGTAGTCAATTTGGATTCGTTCATTGATTTGTCACAAATAGACGGAGTTTGAAATATAGGTTTTGTAGGTAGACCTCTTGTAAACCTTCACGAGACTATAACTCGTCCACTAGGGACACCTAGGGGTTTAAAGGCTTGTTATTTATGCTAAAAGTGACCGTTGCCTCGACGACACGGAGTTGTTGTATTTTATTGTTTTGTTTGATTTGCTCGAGGACTAGCAAAGTCTAAGTGTGGGGAATCGATAGGTGTAGAATACATAGTATTTACTATTTAGTAGTTACGCTTTCTTTGCTATTTTTCTTGTGAATTATGTACTTTACGCGTGTTTTTGAGTTATTAGGTGCTTTGGAGTCGCACGGAGGAAAAGAAGGAGAAACTACTCATTTAGAGCGAAAAAGGCAGAATTGTCATTTCACGGGCGAGCACTATCTGGAGCCAGTCAATGTTAAGGGGCATCTCTGTTTTAGAGGGTTTTAAAAGCAGAGACTATTTTGTGGTTAAGGAAGTGCCATCGGCTAGCCCTTATCGAAAGTGACCATTTATATAGGCACCCAATCTGTGGGTGTAGTTAACGATGGGTGCAAATAACGTCCACCTTTAAGACGGAATTAGTCGAGAGAATTGGGAATCAATTCCCATTCTATTTTCTCTCGTTCTTCCCTTTTTGCGAGACAATTCATATGAAATTTCTTGAGAGATCGAAGTCGCTCTTGTTGAATCGAGAGAGGAGCAAATTGGTTTGTTGAGTGCTGTTCATTTCTTGAGAGTTCTTTGGATTTTGTTCAATTAAGAGATGGCCGTGAATTCGAGACGATCTCATGGAAGATTAGGGTTTGTATGGAATTACAAATCGAAGATGGGTTAAATCTGAATGTTGTTCTTGATTCAAAAGATGAAATCAATGCCTTTGTTGACATGGGTGAGTGATATTTGAATTGAATGAGAAGATAGGAATGAAGACGTGATATGAATTTGGAGAGAAAAGTTAATGGTGAATTCCTTTGGTGGTAGATGGGATGGCGAGCTATTGAAGGTGACGGATCAAAATCGCGAGAGAAGAGGGTGTGAAATGGTTTTTTCAGATTTGGTTTTGGATCGAGTTTTTGTGATGGGTATTGTCTGCGATGGTAGGTGTTCTTGAGATGAAGCTTAAAATGAGTTGTGTTGGTGTTGCGGTTGAGTGATGGTTTGAGCTGGTGAAAATTGAAGAGCTAATGAAACAATTGAAGCTACAGATCTTGAATGAAAACTAGATGTATGCCAAGGTGTGTGTTGTGAGCACAATGCGGTTGCTGGTGTTGAATGAATGGTATTGCAGGGTTGGTTCTGTTGCAGTGATTGCGAAAAGGAGCTGTAAGGTGGATTGATGGAACTGATGCAGAGAGCTTGAGATTGTAGCTGGGTTCCAGGGTGCTGCTGCCAGTTAGTTGTGAAGCTGGTGTTACAGGGAAGGTAAGAAAATGGTGGACTTCAGTCAGATTTGAATCCGGACTGAGACAAAGAAAACTGCAAAGGCAAGTTTGAGTAGTGCAAGCTGCAGGGAGGTGGTTGATGGGCAGGTAGAATTGCAGAAGGCTGGAAGCCAAGATGGTAGTTCTGATAATGGCAAGGAAGCAAGCAATGAAGAATGGGAATTCGAACTTGGAGTTGTTTGTCTTGGATAGTACAATTATAGATATTGCGTGGGAGTGGAGCAAGAAGCACGAGAAAAGATAGTGCGAGAATGGGTAAATGGATTGCAATTTGAGCTATGAAGTGGTTATGGTGGATTCGAGAATGATGGGATTTGAGTTCGGATATTGAGATGGGGATTATTTGCTCGAGAGGATTATGTTGGTCTCGAGCCAAAGAGGAGCAACAAAGGTGCGGACAATGGCGGTGTATTTGGAGAAGAAATGGTTTAGTGTGTTGTTTTAGTTTTGCAGCTAAGGGTCAAGAATGGGTTTCAAGTTGCAGCTGTTGAGTGTGCATGACTGAATGACTTCTTGGATGGAGCTAATGGAATTGCTGCCAGTGATGTGGTACTGGTGTTAGTTTGGATCTGACCCAGGCAGTAGCTCAAATCGATGTGAGAGTCGGAAGCGACAAGTTAGAGGTTTACGGGAATTGCAGGTGATAATGGGTTTGATGGTGAAGCTTCATGGCTGCGGTTTGGAGTTCTGACAGCACTAGGGCTCGATAAAAAGGTGAGAAGAAGTATGAGAGGAGTTAGCGGTGAGTTGCGGGACAAAAGCTACAGTGCGAGGCGGGGCCATAATGGTGAAGCTTCTGAGTGTTTGCGGTTGGGGAAGAGCATGGATGGATTGCGAGGTGGAATTGAGGGCCAACATGGGTAGCGAGATGCTTGGCCTGTGCTTGTGCGATAGCCTAGGCATGGGTCACTTTCGGTGAGTTAGCTTTGACTCGACAGGCCCGGCTCGGTTCGACTCAGTGACTCGAGACTTTGACCGGTGACTAACGTTGACCGTTAGGTCAGCGGTTAACACTGACGGTGGACGGCGGAATATTCCGTCGAATATTCTCCGACGACAGAATTTTCGGGTGGTGGCGATGACGATTCCGGGCCGGTTAGGCCAACATCAGCCAAATCCCCGATTTTCGCGAGCGTTTTGGGACGAGAATTTCTACACGGGTTTCTCTCTCTCGTGGGTAGGGTGAATTTCAACTAATGGACTTGAAGACAAAACCTAATTTTGGAAGGAGTATCCTTTATGGAAATTGAGAAACATATAAAAAGAGGACTTTATCTTTTGAAGGACTACTTTGTTTTCTAGGGTTTACAACATGATAGAGTTTCTTTTTCTTCTTGTGATGAACTCCTTGAATTTGAATACCTAATTATCTTTTGGTTATGGAATAAGTTGGATTTCCAAATATGGGTTTTAATTCAATAAATTAGTTTTCTCTCATATTATCGTTTATGATTCACCATGAATATTGTTACATGATTTGGATGCTTGTTTAGTCGAGTGCGAATCGATTGAGTTTGCTTTCATCTTTATTGCTAGATTAGGGTTATTATACCTTAAAAGTGATAATTCGGATTGCAAGTAGCATAAATATGATTATAGTTTGTAGTGATATATTCTTATGATCATATGTGAACAAGTAACCTTTGTTAAATCGAATTAGTGCGCTTTCCACGTTCGATTGCTTTGATTGGCCTGATTTCATAGAATCTAATGCATCTAGGGAATTAAACTTGATTAGTGCTTTTACACGTTAGGTTATTCCTTTAGGTAGAATTCATATTCGCATCTTTTAATGTGTTTGTTGATGACATGAGGAGATTTGCGGGATATACTTGCGATCAAGGTATTCTAGGGTCTTTGATAAAAGTTGAGATTGAAATATCAATTCTAGTTATTGTGTGAAAACATGTTTGTGAATGAAAACGAAATCCATGACCAATACTTTCTTATCCTCGATTTGATTTGTTTGCTTTGCTTTATTTGCTTTTATTTTATTACATAAAATCAGAAAATCCTCGGTGTTTTATATAGGAAACCATAACATATTGACAACCTAGACCTCTCTGTGGGATCGATCCTTTCTTGCCCTTGCTATATTTATATTTTGAGTAGTAAGAAAGTGTAATTATATTTGTGTCGGCTGACAACCGGTCGGAGTTGAGGAACCAATCGATTGGATGGAAACATCTAGAAGAGTCTATTCATAAAAGCACGAGCTCGGGTGTTAGAAAAAGAAAACATGGTAGTTTCGCCGTATCCTCGTGATGGAAATATCGAAAGAATCCACGATCACTTCTTTTATTTTTCTCTTTACCATTGCTAGGGTGAAATAGAGTGACTGAGATACCCAAAAAAAATAAAAAAATAAAAAAATAATTGACCAAATCACTAGACCAATAGGAATAAATACTGATAAAGTCGATCATTTGGTACCCTTGTATATGCAGTTGTGTTGACCTAGAGTTAGGATTATCGACTCTTTGGTTCCCTTGTATATGCCAGTGTGTTGATATTAGTCCAGACCCGAGTATCTCGAGTCCATTAGGATAGGTTCACCTTAGTCAACATCATCCACGTTTTTCTACATCCATCTTCTTAATCTATCCATGTGATTGGTTGACTCTACGGTTTATGATGTCCGAAACTATACGGTAGATCTTTGTCACTTTATATGAATTTTAGTATGCTTGGTGCAAACTCGTGTACAACAATTGGAATTTCGCATCATGGTACTTCCTCTGTAGTCAATAAGTATGCCAACCAAGGAGATTATTTAGTGCCTTCCAAGGTTCTGCGTAGATAGCTAGGGTATGGAGTAAAGGTTTTGTGGGTACACCTCTGGTAAACCCTTCGGAGACAACAATATGGAGCTTAATAGTTGGTGTTAATGTCGGCATTCTCTCCACCGAGATTGATCTTTTTACTATTTGGCTTTTAAAAATGTCTCTTCAGATATGATAACATCAGCTGTTTACCACACACTTACTCAATTTAAGAGAATTAATTGTCACTCGTCATATAACATAAGTTGAAACTTAAAAACATACTTTGAGTATTTTTTGATAAAAAGTTTTATATGTATTCACAAGATTAGATATACCCAATACAAGTAAAATGGATGGCTACTTGAGTTCGTTAACAGATGAAAACTAAAACCGAGCTTACATGTGAGCTCAGGTAAACTGCGTTCTTTCTTTAAATAAATATACCAAGGTACTCATCGTTAACCCACGCTTGTTCATACCCCGATTTGCAAATTGTTTTTTTTTAATTTATAAATAACGACCTTTAAAAAGGTTAATGATCCCCCTCAACAACTGACATTGTTCGATCGGATCCTGAGCATCCCTTTTTGATGATGTGAGAAAGTTTTTGCTCCACTGCTTTCTTTAGCACCGCCCATATACTCTAGCTTCAGCTTCAACAACAGATTCAAATTCCAAGATGATCGAAGCACAAAAGGAGGCTTTGCAGGTGAAGTCTCTCATCACATAGCCTGATCCATTGTCCAAGGAAGAATCATCGAAAGCACTATCAATATTTCATTTTATCCAACCAATAGGAGGGGACATCCATCTGTCCAGAAATCTAATAGTGATAAAAGGACTAATATATATTTTAGGTTTCCTAGTTAAAAGCATAGCTCTAGCTCTATTCAACATAACAATATGGGATTCTTTGGTGTTCTGAAAAACTAGATTGTTTCTACTACTCCAAATAGACCGCGTAATGGTAACAAACAAGCATTGAGATTCATCGGGAAGTTTGGAAGCAAGATCAATTAACCAGAACATTAACCAATCAATAAAGGTTTATTGCTAAAGGCATGAGTATTAACACAAAGAGAAGAGAGGAACCAAACACGACTTGCAAATTGTTTGACTTGCCAATCCCCATAGGAAATGGCCTCAACTTCTCTTTACTCAATTTTGGAAGAAATAGTTTAACACCCTGTCTAATAGTCCTCTCTATGTCAAGAGTAGATAGTAATTACATATACAAATCAAAGAGAAAAAAGAGAAAGCAAGAAAAGAACAGACCAAAATTAATGCCCGAAGGACAAACAATTGTGTTCTCAGTTAGGTAAAGCTCACTTGAATGCATAAGCCACAATTTGCATGACTGGGCTGGGACGAGAGTACAAATGCCTCTTATCATTCAGACACGAAATCATTTATCTCACCGGATCTCTATGTGGCTGCTGGGTACAAATGTGCCATTTTTCAGAAACCTGTTTTGAGGCATACAAAAATGTTTTGAGGCATACGTTCGGGTGAAAGTTATCAACCGAACTTCTAAGTTATCAGCCTTAACCTAGGCAAAAACATAGGTTCGGCTGAAAGTTGAGTATGCCTCAAAAAATCATGGTATGCCTCAAAATAGGTTTCATTTTTCATACATGCATGACATCAATTCTACAAAACCTATTTAGTTCAACAGAATAAGAAACAAAGACAGTCACTGATATATACTCCCTCCGTTCCTAATTAATATGCTGGTTTTGTTTTTAGAGAAAATTAAGGAAATTAAGAGAACTAATCATTGAAAGTGGTCTTCATGACACTTGTCAATAAAAGAAGTGAAGTGAAATGGTTCCCATGACACTTGTCAGCAAAAGAAGTAAAGTGAAATGGTCCATACGACACTTTATCATCAAAAGAAGTTAAGAGAAAAGTGGTAAGGAAAACTAAAGTAACATTTGACTTTCCCAATTAAGAAACCAACAATTTTTTTAAACATCTATTTATAGAAACCAGCCTATTATTTAGTAACGGAGGGAGTAGTACTTAAGTTGAAACATACATGCACAAGATTAGCTATGTAATCAATCCTTCACAAGTAAAATGATGGCTCCGTAATATCATGCAAACTACGTTTCTTCCATTCAACCTACGTACCAGCCAACTCTGGATTGCTAATGGGGGTGCCAGGATTGGTGGGGGTGTACCAAGCCAAGGCAAAAACTATTTTGTCTTATATAAAAATTGTTTTGTCTTATTATAATTTTGGTACACCCCCACTAATCTTGGCACCCCCATTAGCAGCGTTGCAGCCAACCACTCGTGAATTCGCTTGCTCGTACCCTAATGATGACCATCCCATCCAAGTAACTAGCTGTTGCCGGTGTTACTATGATAAAATCTTCCGGTGATGACACATCAACGATGACATAATTCGAAAGCACAAAAAAACAAAAAGTTTCGGTTGCCCAAGCATTTTGGTCTAGTGAAAATGCAATTTTTGACTCTCTAGTCAAAAGTCAAACATGTTTTTTGGAAAAATAACAAAAGTACCAAATAACGAAGTAATAATTACGAAAATAGAATCTTTAATGTTCACCACGTCAGCAATGACGATCAATTCTTTAAGAGTAGTTTTTTTGTCTTCACCTTCACTTTTTCTTCCACTAGGACCGGGGGTTGAGGAGGGAAAAATCAGTGGCCAAAAAGATCAGATCGAACTTTTTCTCCATCCATTCATTCATCTCCCCCTACAGCAGCCCAACTTTTTCCTCCACTTTCTCATTATTCGGATTCTTTATTATATTCTCTCACTCACATTGTCTCTGAATCTTATTCTTCTTCCCAAATCCTTGCTCGAGTAAGCTCCTCCTCCTCCTCCTCTTTCTCTATCTGTTTAACTGTTTCTTCCCAGCTTTACACACACTATCTACCTGTATTTAGTTGTTAGCAAGTTGTTTATTTTTAGATTTTCCACTTCATTTTCCATAGGATTGTCGGAAACTGAATTAATTGAGTTTTTTTTTTTTTTTTTTTGTATGGATTTTCATAGTTTCTAATGATTTTGGGGGTTTCTTGAGATTTAAACTCTATTAATTGAGGTCTAATTGAGAGGTGTTGATTCTATATGTTGCAGAAATAACTGGATATGTGTGGATTGAGGAGTGATTGGGTTATCCTACTGTAATTTTAGAAGTGGAGGAAGAGATGGGGTTTAAGCCATTACTTTGGTATTGTAAGCCTGTGGAGAATGGTGTGTGGGCGAAAGTTGTCACAAATGCATTTGGTGCTTATACGCCATGTGGAATGGATACTTTGGTGATTTCGTTTACACAGTTGGTTCTTATAAGTCTGTGTGTTTATCGAATATGGAAAACGGTGAAGGATGTTACAGTCAAGAGGTTTCAGTTGAGATCGAATTACTTCAATTACTTTTTGGGGGTTTTAGCTGCGTATTGTGTTGGGGAGCCGGTGTTTCGATTGGTTACAGGAATGTCAGTTTTCAATGTTGATGGACAGTCCGGGCTTGCTCCCTATGAGGTGCGTGTGCTTTTTTTTACTCTTGTCGTATAAAATTGGAACAATTTGAATTACTTCAGTTCTCTGAATGCTTAGGATTAAAATATCATTGCCTCTTCCAATTAACTGATAATTAGTAGAAGATACATTGTACTTGATTCGGCTGAACTGTTTGAATATATTTTGTGACTGATGAGATTTTACCTTTGTTCCGCAATCTTGTATCAGATGTTTTCTCTTGCCATTGAGGCTCTTGCATGGGGCTCAATGCTGGTTATGCTTGTTCTAGAAACTAAAATCTACATCCGCGAATTCCGTTGGTATGTACGGTTCGGAATCATTTATGTGCTTGTAGCGGATGCTGTTATGCTTAATCTTGTCCTCTCTGTGAAAGAGTACCTCAATGCGTAAGTTGTCCATTCAAACTTTGCTCATACCTTTTTGAAAGTGGCTTGTAAGTTTTGGTCCATATTGTTTTTTTGCTATTCCTGACATTTATCTGAAACATTACGACGCCCCATTCACATGTGGTCAATATGTTTATCATGTTGTCTTATCTTTTCCGTTTCATTTCTTTACCTTTATTTCTCAAAAAACACTTTGTATTGTTTTAGGTTTTTATACAAGTTCTTTCATTTTATTTGAGATGATCTCAACTAATTGAAACATGAGACGAGGTAATTAGATAACAGGCCATTAAAATATAGATTTTACTATATTTACGGAAACATCTATGAACTAGCATAAGAAAAGATACATGTTCATCACTTGGCAGCATCATAGCCCATCACATATTATATTTAAACCAGCTACAAATGTTCATTATGGCTTATGATAATTGGTCGTCCAAGATTTCATAGATCAAAATATTCTTTTCTTGTTACCATGTCACTACCATTGTGGGCATTGGCATATACCAGAAATGGATACTGGAGCCGGATTATTATGTTCTTCACTTTGCTGGGTTGTAAAGAAGGGCTATGGATTCTCTCAAACTTTGTATTTTCTCTATGCAGATCTATATTGTATATCTACACCAGTCAAGTTGTTTGCCAGGTTTGTTTTCTAGCTTTTGCGATCCTTCTCAACTTGTCCAGTTTTTATTTTAGAGAGCACTGCACTGGTATGCGAAAGCAAACATAGTCGAGAATATCTAAAGCATCAAAATTTGCTCTCTTCGTCTCATCTAGACGATAATGTGGATGTGACTTAAAATCATATTGTCCTCCAGTAGGCTGTAGCTTGTAAGCTGACATAAAAATAGCTTCGGTTCTGCTCAAATGTTGTTTAGTTTTGAAAGTTGGTTGAAAAGTGATACCTATTGATATCTAGGGAAGCCACTGGTCTCACCCAAATTATTAGGTGTCCTATATTTTTTTTTTTTTAATTTTTTTTTCAGTTTTTGGTTATCCTTCAGAAACAGATGAACTGCATTTTCATTCTAGGCATACCATTTTTCTGCAGATCTTGTTTGGAGTTCTATCAATTTTTTACATTCCTGATGTGGATCCATATCCGGGGTACACTCCAATAAGGGAAGAGTTTGTTGATAACACAGAGTATGAATCTCTTCCTGACGGAGAGCAGATTTGTCCAGAGAGGCATGTCAACGTAATCTCCAGTAAGTTACGGGTTCAGTTATTTTCTTCATTTTCTGTAATTTTAAAGTGAATCACACCTGATTAACGGGGCAATCCTATTAATGGCTTTTGTGAAGCCAGATTCAAGGCATATTTTGTTTCGTTTCCAGTATATAACCATATTTGACACTCCACATCTATATTCTAATTATCAACGCGCTTGTACCTGTGAGAATCCGCCTGATACACGGCGCTTTCCCCTTGCTGTCTGGAGTCCGAGTCTGTTGACTGGACCCTTGGGCTATAAAATAAAAGGACATGGCTTTTGGGGAAGATTGTCATGTCTTCTTTCATTACCAAAACTGTAGCACTTTTCATCACCGGACCTGTAGCAGTCCTTTAAAAGTTATTTAGTTAATTCAGTTGTTTATCCTCATCTGATGCTGTTTTTGTGCGCCTGGCAGAGATATTGTTCTCATGGATGACACCCCTCATGCAGAAAGGTTATAGCAGACCCATAACTGAGAAGGATGTGTGGAAATTAGATACATGGGACGAGACTGAGACACTGAATGCCAAGTATTCATCATGTCGCCTCCCTTAACATTAGTTCTCATGTGATCTTTAGTGTATCTAGAGTTTATCTCATTTTGATAATGCATTTGTAGATTCCAGAGCTGCTGGCTTAAAGAATCTCAAAAACCCAGGCCATGGTTGTTGAGAGCTCTAAATAGTAGTGTTGGAGGAAGGTAGGAATTGCTGCATAGTTTATAAGCGTCATCCATGTTATCGTGTACTCTGTTGTGATTATGGTAGTCAGAATCTGATCACATTCTTTTATGTTTTATTTCTAGGTTTTGGCTGGGAGGTTTCTTTAAGGTATGAACCCCCCTCTTCTCTGGTGATATGTCCATTTGGTTAAAAATGAAATATCGTAGGCTCCTAACTGCATCTCATTTGAACTTTCTTTATACTATAATTTTATGCCGTCTAAGCTATTTCTACAATACTGATCCCTGCTTAATCACTCTCTAGATTGGAAATGATCTTTCTCAATTCGTGGGGCCTGTCATACTGAGTCTCCTCTTACAGGTTAGTCTTTCTTGCCCAATGCTTTCTATTTGTATGATTTCACTAACTAATTAATTGTCTGATAATAACGCAAAGTAGTAAAGTTGATATATAAACTCATTTTTTTTTCCTGTTTATCTGGTGCCCTTAACTTTACACGTGTCATTGTCATAGACAAGTGTGATTTTCAAAAACACTACATGCTATCATCTACAGCAGTGACTATAGAACTCGTTCTCTCTCTCTCTCTCTTTCCTTCTCGTTTTGTAAATAAATGAAACTGAGCACTGATTTTCTACTACTACAATTTTCCTGACAAGAGAATTACAGACCGCGTCTTCTCAGTTGCAAAATTCAAGGACCACTTTTAATTTCTATATATATATATATATATATGAGTTCTACTAGCAAGCTATAGCAGAGCCAACTCATGTCTTCTTATCTCTTTCCTGCTGCATAACTGTCGGAGAGAAGGATTTTAATTCGCTGCTTCTGATTTGATAAATTAATGTGTTTTTAGAAGGTCGTAATTCATTTGTTACAATTATCCACAGTCTATGCAAAAAGGGGAGCCAGCTAGGATTGGTTACATCTACGCCTTCTCAATTTTTCTCGGAGTGGTACGAATCATTACTTGCATATCTTTATTTCTTTTTCCTAAGTGTGATTAAATTTCTATTTCTCAAAAATAGAACGTGACACACAAGGATTTTTATGATATACAAGATTTACTTAGCTTATTGTTCTTGTGGGTTTCTAAAACATGCATGATAACAATGTTCCATTGCAACATAGGGATTTCTGCATTGTCATGCGGATAGTAGTCAGTGAATTTGGGTAAACCTGTTTTTATTTGGTTATCTCATTTCAAATCTTCTAGTTCTCATGCTGGAGACTTTTGTTTCCTTTAGCTGTTACTTCCATTGGTAGAAAATATAAGGAATTGTCTAGGGGATTGAAAGAGAATCTGTTGGTAAATAACATAGGGGAGGTTGTCAAATTAAGTTTGCATCAAGGAAGCTTCACAACCCTAGTAAGTAAATTGTGTAAGATATAGGCCCACTTGTGTCGTGGTAATCTCACTTTTATTAACCTCTTCTTTACATGTGAATATGATGATTTTTGAATCCGAGTTCAAGTAAGATGTTGAAGATTGCAAGTGTTTGTGCTGCAAGGCTCCACTGTTATCTACTCAGTTATTATGTCACCTTTTCTTTCCACATCATGGCTAGACCATCTTTTGAAGCCAATGCATTTTTTGAAGTTTTTTCGATACTGTTTTATTAATTGCACTGAAAGTGGCATATTCAGTTTTTTTTTAACTTGACCCTTATATTTTACAGGCCCTAGGGGTGCTTTCTGAAGCTCAATATTTCCAGAATGTAATGCGTGTGGGTTATCGCCTAAGAGCAACCTTGGTATGATAATTGAAATTTGAATCGACATTCTTTCATACAGTTTTTTTTTTTTTAATTAAATTAGCTGCTATCAAATTTGATGGGACCTCTTAGTTTTGAAGGAAGAGTTCAATATGCACAATATTTTTCATCTGGAATGAAGTTTCTCTGGAAACTTGTCATTTTGGATGATGTACTATTTCTTGGCTGGTCTTCAAGTTGTTTTTTCCTTACATTGTGAGGCCTGGACTCTGACTTCTAGTTGGATTCACCTACTATTTTTCTAAGTTATTTAGGGCTAACTTTTCATTTTCCCCGTAACTTAGGTCTTGATATTGTTTATTTCTTCGCTTCTAAATTTTAAGGCGTCTGACTAGCCAACAATCAAACTATCCACAGACTGACTAGGAGCTTTTATAGTCAATTAAAGGCCAAATCTCTGCCAGGCGCAACAAGAACAATTAATACCCCTGTCCCAAATCCAAAATGCGTATAGCTTTTCTTAGAAGAAGTAACATCTTCTTTTCAATTTAGACGCTGGGATCCATGTGTTCCATTTTAAATAATAACTTTTGCAAAAAAAGAAAATGGATTTTATAACTGCAGAATGTTTCGTTTTCTCGATTTGATTTCGGCAATACAAAATAAAGCCTGAAAACCATGATTTATCATGTTTGACTCTGCATTCTTCAAATGTCAGCGTAATGTATAGGAGTTGTTCTGTCAGTATGTATACATCTAATTTTGCATCTCTTTAATTTCAGGTTGCTGCCGTGTTTCGCAAGTCACTAAGATTAACACATGAAGGGCGAAGGAAGTTCCCTTCTGGAAAAATAACCAACTTGATGACAACAGATGCTGAAGCTCTTCAGGCAGACTCTCTCTCTCTCTCTACCCCTCTCTCACACACACACACACACGCACACACACACACACACACACACAATGTCACACGACACACACACCAAGAAATTCTTTATCTAGTCCGATGTGACCATTGCATCAACATTTATCTCCGCGATCCCCAAGTTTTGATTCAGATTGCCAGATCTGTTGTGGTTGAGGGATCAAAATGATGGGTGCAATATTAAAATAAATATCTTCTTCTAACATAATGTCATTTAGGTACTGTTTCATGTTGTTGCTACTGGTGTTTGCATACTCTAAAAATTCAGATAATGTTACAGGCGAAGTGATCTCTATTTGGATATTTGATATTGTATGGTGATTACAGTTATCCTAAAGTTTGAGAACATAACATTAGATCTATTTGGATATTTGATTCTGTAATATTCATCTCTGATAGTGGTTGAGAAGCTAAATCTGTATGAATGTATATTACATTATCAATTTGTATCTCTTGGGTAACAGCAAACTCAATTTAAGTCCAAGATTCCAACACCCGTAATCTGACGGTAGGCGTGAACGCTAATGAACTGTTTTTCTTCTTTCAGCAAATATGTCAACAGCTACATAGTTTATGGTCCGCGCCATTTCGCATCATCATCTCCATTGTTCTTCTGTACAGTGAGCTTGGTGTTGCTTCGCTGTTAGGTTCCTTCATGCTAGTCTTGTTGTTTCCTCTACAGGTCTGTATGTCTCTCTCTCCGTCTCTCTCTCACACACTCCTTTATATAAAACGTAAAACTACCTTGTGGATCCTGTTCATCAGAGCAGAAGTTGGGTTTGGTGTATGTGATATTCTTGAGCGTGATATCATTAACATGGTGGAGAACTAATATTAATTCCTTTTATCTAGTGGTCAGAGTGGAAGATTTTGAACTAACCTATATGTGTGAAAGGAATAAGTTATGTCCGATATGTGTGCCACATGTATAAGAATATTGTATCATTAGCATGAATTTGTTATTTCTCTAAGCGAGACAGGATAGTTGTTTAAACAAGCCAAGCAATTAGGTAGAAGCTTCAATAGTAATTTCCTGATATTGTTTGTAGGTGCAAGAGTGTGAATATACAAATAACTGGAATTGGAGTTGGAGGAAATTTGTGTCACATTGTAGATTTTGTCATGTGCATCTGTTTGCGTGAGTAGAACTTATATATAGGAGTGTTGGAGATTTGAAATTGCAGTTTAGCTTATCACGATACATTGAGAATTTATTTGATTGATTTCTATTTTAAGTTTTTTCATGTAGCTCACTGGACCTTAGGTTCTAGACATCTCTTTAATCAGCCTTAGGGTAACCGGTACTTAATAAAATGAACGTGCCACATGTAAAACTTTGGAATATTATTCTGTGAGACAAATTTAAATGTCTGGTTGAAAATAAAGCTTTTACTGCAACTACTTATAGGGTACTGAGTTATATCCAGAATTCATTTAGGATAATTAACGGTTTGAGTTTGATACATGTTTAATTTGCTTAATTAGCGGTCGGAGTTGCCTTTGTATCTTCTCCATTCTCCTTCATATGAACTTATATGGTGTAAACTATTTACTTACTATTTTTGTCCATATTATTTACTAACTTTTGATCTTTTGTGGGGAACAGACCTTTGTGATAAGCAAAATGCAGAAGTTGTCCAAGGAGGGTCTCCAACGCACTGACAAGAGGATCGGTTTTATGAGTGAAATTTTGGCTGCAATGGATACTGTCAAGTATGATCTTTGATAACTGTTACTCTTCAATACTAATTAAGATTTTGGGAGATATCATTCTGACTATTTATATGGATTTGTAAATAGATGCTATGCATGGGAGGGAGCTTCCAATCTAAAATTCAAAGCGTCCGTGATGATGAGCTCTCGTGGTTCCGGAAAGCTCAACTACTATCAGCGGTAGGGTAATATAACTGGTCATGCCTAGCTGATGGCAACATTAATTGATTTCCGTTTCGGATATGAAATGATATGCATAAGGATCAAACTTAGTAATAATAAAGTGGCTTCTGCTGGTTTGACCTTATTATGTTTTATACAAATAGCTATTTAGGGACAACATGAATAGGCTTTTCTTGCATATGTATACGTCTTAGTTATCACATCCATTTGGCCTCTTATTGTTTCTTTCTTGCAGTGTAATGTGTTCATCTTGAACAGCATCCCGGTTGTGGTTACGGTGATTTCATTTGGGATGTTCACTTTGCTTGGTGGGGATTTAACACCTGCGAGGGCATTTACATCACTTTCGCTGTTCGCAGTGTTAAGATTCCCTTTATTCATGCTCCCTAATTTGATTACTCAGGTGCTTCCTCTTATCTTAATATTGTTATTTTTCTTTGATTTGTGTATCTTTTTATTTTGAGACTAGAGCTGTGGCTACCACACTTTTTAGGTTAGTAATATTTTCAGATCTTGTTAATTTTGTATGTATTGGAGAAAAGGACTCTCCTTAATAAAAAGTTAAATATGATTGCTTACTAAATGACATCATTTTCTTTAGTACTGGATAGTTAAATCTCAGAGTCCATAGAGAAATGTGTTACAGTTTGTGCCATGTGTTAGTACACGTTAGTTGGATACCCTTTGCCATAATTATTGCTGTGAAGGATATGTTATCTGTCATTCTTATTTAATGTATAGTTAAGAACCCAATACTGTTTCAAATCTGTTTGACAGGTTGTAAATGCTAATGTTTCGCTGAAACGTCTTGAGGAATTATTTTTAGCTGAAGAGAGACTTCTTTTGCCCAACCCACCACTTGAGCCAAGTCTTCCAGCTATATCGATCAAGAATGGCAACTTTTCTTGGGATTCAAAGGTTCGGCTTTCGAGTTCATTTCTCTTTGTTGGCTTACTTATAATGTGGTAAATATGCTTTATCGGTCACAATTATGTTTTAGAAGCTGGAATGGTTGTTTCATTTGAATCCTCCGCTTATTGAGGACAGAGGTGTGCACCTGATGATTAATATAACACTATATTTCAGACCTTGTTAATTTAGTCAAATGCTTGAGCTTTGATACAAAATAGTTTGTAGTCAATTATTAACGTAATTAATTGCTGAAAATCTTGATCTTATTCATGTGCCCATTTCTGCATTCTTATGGTTTAGCTATGTTTGTACCTGTATTTTCATTTCAGGCAGAGAAGCCCACATTATCAAATATCAATTTAGAGATACCTGTTGGTTGCCTGGTGGCTGTTGTTGGCAGTACCGGTGAAGGGAAAACGTCACTGATATCGGCTATGCTTGGGGAACTACCTCCAGCTGCTGATGTAGATGCCGAGGTTGTTGTTCGAGGAACCGTTGCTTATGTTCCACAGGTTTCGTGGATTTACAATGCAACAGTGAGTTGGAGTCTTCTTATGTCCGTCTTCTTGATTTGATTTGAAGGCGGATATAACTAGCTATATATCTGTTGTACTTAATCTTCTTCTTGCCTTCTTGGGTCCCAGTAACATATATGGCCAAGTCCACTATCCTTTTAATAACTCCAAAATCATGTTTACCAGGTACGAGACAACATATTATTTGGCTCTCCGTTCATATCTGCACGCTATGCGAAAGCAATAAGTGTGGCTGCATTGCAACACGACCTCGAAGTACTTCCTGTGAGTATTATGTCTTGGGATAATGTTTTTGTGATGCATCTTGTCTGGGCTGCCTGTCCTGACATATATAATGCTCCTCTACACCTTATTCTTCTATTTTGTAATTTGTAGTCTGTGATCCTTGTTGTCTCACACACTTTATTTTATCAGGGTGGTGACCTCACAGAGATTGGAGAAAGAGGTGTGAATATTAGTGGTGGGCAAAAGCAAAGAGTTTCCATGGCTAGGGCAGTCTACTCTAATTCTGATGTTTACATATTTGATGACCCCTTAAGTGCTCTAGATGCTCATGTTGGTCGCCAGGTAATCACATCTTTTGATACAGTAATATTTTTGGGTTGTTGATAACAAAAACGATTAGACTCTTTTTATAAGGGTGTATGTGATCAATGAAGTGTTTGTGGTCCGCTTACATCCAAATGCAGTTTTAACGCAATTTCTTTTGATGGTCATACATCTAGGTTGTTAAATAGTAATACACAATTAGTTCTAATTTTTTGTAGTAATAGCAGCTGTTACTGCAAAACAAATAGCACAACACTGAGTGAAGGGAATATGTTTCAGTTTTCGAAAATGTTTGGTTAGGTCCGCACATTGTCTCTTTTCCTTTCTTCTTGCAGAAAGAACTCATTGAATATGTTAATTTGATTGGCATAAAAGTAAAAAATTATCAAAAATAAATATCAACATACACCTTTCAGAGTAACAATAAAAAAAAAAAAAAACTAGAAAAATGCATCTGATGTTGCCTCGAAATCATATGTAATAATATATATGGAAACTTCCTTCCTTCCCCTTTCAGGTTCATCATTTCACTTCGTTTCAAAGAGTTTTTGTTTGGAACTAAATCATCACTAATTTTCAGGTTTTTGATAAATGTATCAAAGAAGAATTGCAAGGCAGAACCAGGGTGCTTGTCACAAATCAACTTCATTTTCTACCCCAGGTGGACAGAATTCTACTAGTTCACGATGGTATGGTGAAAGAGGACGGAACATTTGAGGAACTGTCAAATAATGGGGTATTGTTTCGGAGTCTAATGGAAAATGCGGGCAAGATGGAGGAGCATGTAGAAGAAAAGAAAGAATCTGAGAAACCTGATGAAAAGGGTCCTCCAACCAATGGTGAGGTGAATGGGGTGCTAAAAAGTGATATTCAAACAACTAAAAAGGAAAAAGGCAAGACCGTTCTTGTCAAGCAGGAGGAACGAGAAACAGGTGTTGTCAGCTGGAATGTTTTGATGAGGTAAAGATTCATGTCCATCCACATTTCATGCTAAAACAAATATCCATGCACAGCAGGATTGATGATACAATCATAATTTTGGTGATTTTTTCCTTCATTTGTTTGTATTTATCCTTTTGCTTGTGGAACGTATTACAAGGAACTTCAAACTTATCAGGAGGCACATGTATTAGATTTGTCCATGAAAAAGTGGATTTTGGAAACATCTTCCTTATATGATAGACTTGCATCATATTGTTTCCTGTTCTTTTGTCAGTATGGAACTTTCTTCTAGCAAAGGTGTCTTTGATAACAGAATTTAGGGGGCTCAGTACATCGCAACCTTCCTATGCATATTTTCCTGTGAACGGTTCTATGATAAATCTCTTTGGTATAGTCCATCCAAAAGGAGTCTAAAATAATCTTTAGTTAGGCGATGCCTACTACTACTATACAATGGGTGTGGTATGTAGTCCATCCTGAAGGATTTCCACTGGATTATGTATGATGATATTGTAAACCTTTTTGCAGGTATAAGAACGCGATGGGAGGCTTATGGGTTGTTATTATACTCTTTACCTGCTATATATCAACTGAAGTTCTCCAATTATGAGTAGCACGTGGTTAAGTGCATGGACTGACCAGAGTACCCCCAAAACCCATGGTCCAGGTTTCTACAATCTGGTGTATGCTTTGCTATCTTTTGGTCAGGTAAAAATGCACAAGTAGATGCGACTTCTAACTTTGATCTGTTCGCTTTTTTATTCATTATCTTCTGAGTTCTGGTAATTTACTTGAGATTTGAGAATGCCGTCAAATTGAGAACCTTAGATTTTTTAAGAGAAGAAAATGTAGCTGTTGGCAATAGATGGTTCATTTTAGCGTTTGTTTATTTTCACCGGATTCAGGATGTTTGATTTTCAGATATTCTGCCTTCAATGTTTCTGTCCTTTATAAGCCAATTTGTTGTTTTTCACGGTTTTCCCTTATAAGTAGTACTGTTGTGTGATACTGTGAAAACCAGCTACTTAGAAGCCCTTTGCATAAGCTTTTTTTGCTATCTTTCAGGTTTTAATCAGCTTGTTACAATCTTATTGGTTGATCATATCAAGTCTTTACGCTGCCAAAAAGCTGCATGATGCAATGCTACATTCTATACTACGAGCTCCAATGTTATTTTTTCACAGTAATCCAATTGGGCGAGTAATCAATAGATTCGCGAAGGATCTGGGTGACATAGATCGCAATGTTGCTGTGTATGTGAATATGTTTTTTGGCCAAACATTTCAGCTCATTTCTACGTTTGTGCTGATAGGCATTGTGAGCACCATATCCTTGTGGGCCATAATGCCACTCCTGATCGTGTTTTATTCAGCTTATCTATATTATCAGGTATACATACTTTTCAAATAATGCTGATTTGATAATAAATATCCTTACATGTTGATAGTTGATCTCATTGACCACCTTTTTGGTGAATGGTTAGTTTTACTTGGAAAATTCTGGATATATTGCAGCCAAAAATGCACAGTTACAGTATATTATTGCTGTCATTACTCGTTCTTACAAAAAAAATGTTGGCGAGGATGTTCTCCATGATGGGGTATTGGGATCATCCTCCAAAAATCAGATGACTTTTAAAACTCAAGTAACCTATTTGATCCCATTTTAATGTGTTCCAGAATCAGTTGAAAATTTGTATTTGGTACAGTACTTTGATTGTCAGTGATTCTTTTTCTTATCTGTTCTTTCCTCTTTTCCTTTTTTTTTTTTTTTTTTTTTTTTGAACTTTTTGAACATAAGGAGCACCATTTTGGTCTTTGCAGAGCACAGCACGTGAAGTAAAACGGTTAGATTCAATATCAAGATCTCCTGTTTATGCACAATTTGGAGAAGCGTTAAATGGTCTATCAACCATTCGTGCATACCAAGCCTATGATCGGATGTCTAATATTAATGGGAAATCAATGGACAATAATATCAGATACACCCTTGTGAACATCAGCGCTAACCGCTGGCTTGCTATCCGTTTGGAAACCCTAGGAGGCATTATGATTTGGCTAACAGCAACTTTTGCCGTCATGCAAAATGAGCGGGCGGTGGACCAAGTGGCATTTGCATCTTCAATGGGTCTGCTTCTTAGTTACGCCTTAAATATAACAAACCTGTTAACAGGTGTTCTTAGATTAGGAAGTCTGGCTGAGAACAGTCTAAATGCTGTGGAAAGGATAGGCACATATGTGGATTTACCTTCAGAGGCTCCGGCTGTTATTGAGAATAACCGACCCCCTCCAGGATGGCCTTCATCAGGATCGATCAAGTTTGAAGATGTTGTCTTAAGGTACAGGCCTGAACTTCCTCCCGTCCTGCATGGCTTGTCTTTCACAATCTCTCCTAGCGAGAAGGTTGGAATAGTTGGAAGAACTGGCGCTGGGAAATCTAGTATGCTCAACGCTTTATTTCGAATAGTAGAACTGGAAAGGGGAAGAATCTTGATTGATGATTATGATGTTGCAAAGTTTGGTCTGACAGATTTACGTAAAGTACTCGGAATTATCCCACAGTCACCAGTTCTCTTCTCAGGTATGCAGTTCCCGGAGTTGGTATTTATTCTAAAGCTAGGAATGCATGAGTTAGTTAGAAATGCATGTCTGACATCCAATTAGGGATCATCCATTTCTGTTGAAGGGGCCATAAAAGTGTAAATGTTATAGTCATGCAGTGACCCTTTTTTTGTTCTTAAAGTTGGCTTTGTTATTCTGATCACTTTCTTTATAACATCCAGGAACTGTCCGGTTTAATCTTGATCCTTTTAGTGAGCACAATGATGCTGACCTTTGGGAAGCTTTAGAGAGAGCACATCTGAAGGATGTCATCAGAAGAAACTCTTTGGGTCTTGATGCTGAGGTAAATGTGTTAACGTCCTTAAAGATTAAATGTAAAACGTTAAGTAATTTGATTGCTTACCATGGATATCTTCTGTAAGACTGTAACTACTTCCATTTAGAAACTATCAACTATTTATTAAAATCCATTAAATATTCAGTGTACTCACCTATAAATTCTTTTGTTTTACCTATGGAAAAAGCTTAACTAGAAATACAAATTCTCTTTGTATAGGTTACAGAATCGGGAGAGAATTTCAGTGTAGGACAAAGGCAACTTCTAAGTCTTGCTCGTGCTCTTTTACGGAGATCAAAAATACTTGTTCTTGATGAAGCAACAGCAGCAGTAGATGTTAGAACTGATGCTCTTATCCAGAAAACTATTAGAGAAGAATTTAAATCATGTACTATGCTCATTATTGCTCACCGACTTAATACCATAATCGACTGCGATCGTGTTCTCCTCCTTGATGCTGGCCAGGTATATATTCTCCACAGTATGTTGCTTGCTCATTTATTGTCTACTAGCGAAGTCATTTAAGATGAATCTTGGGTCAATACTAGAACATCTATCTTACTCTGTAGTTAGGACTCACGTTATAGATTATTCGTGGAGAAGATTATCCCAATTTACCAGTGGGTATAAATATGGGCCTGCTTCAGCCTAGACATTTGCTCATCAGGGAACCACATGGGTTCATCCAAGAGCTAATTTGTTGAGGTCACCATCTGAACCTCGGGCTCATCAGAAATTGGTTGAATATCAATGTAGCTTTTCTACATTGTTCACCTTTGGTGGGCTCAGATTATGCAGCGGGGTACTTTCAGCCAAGAACTTTGGTGGAGGGAAGAACTAAAGCATTTCAACCACACAAAACAAACAGGACAAGCCATAACTCTGTGCAGCTACCATTACAACCCTAAACAGCACCACACGCAACTGAAGCACAAAACACAGTAATACTAATTATTCTTTGCTGGTGTTCTTTTACGACACTATCTAGAATTCAACTTCCTTGAATCCTTGATTCTTTCACAAGTGGTCCCACATGAGCAGTAACATACTAAACATGGAGTCGGATATACTTGTTGATCTGCATATTATAAATCTATTATCCACCGCAGTTTATCTTGCTGACATGTAGAAGAATATAGATTGATCATATTATCAGTATAACCTTGAAGCTTCCTTGATTTTTTTATTTCCTTACAAGTATTGTTTTGGAGCACTGCTCGTTGATTTGACTACTCTTTAGTTTTTCGTCTTCTGATGAATCGGGCGTGTTTTACAGCTGTCATCCTTAGTCACAGATCAATGTCGTACTCCGTGTGCAGTTTTGATGTATTTTGAGTTTTTTTTTTTGACCAGGTTTCAGAGTTTGATACCCCGGAGGAACTTCTGTCAAATGAAGGGAGCTCTTTCTCTAAGATGGTCCAAAGTACAGGTGCTGCAAATGCGGAATACTTACGTAGCTTGGTCACTGGTAGTAGAATAGGAAAAGAAGAGTCCAGACGGCAAGATGGGCATAGAAGATGGTTGGCTTCTTCACGTTGGACTGCTGCTGCCCAGTTTGCTCTTGGAGTTAGCCTCAGTTCTTCACACAATGATCTGCAAAACTTGGAAATCGAAGACGATAACAATATCCTCAAGAGAACGAAGGATGCTGTCGTCACTCTTCAAGGAGTTTTGGAAGGAAAACATGATAAAGCTATTGAAGAGACGCTAGATCAATACCAGGTTCCTAGAGATAGATGGTGGTCAGCTCTTTATAAAATGGTTGAAGGTACATCTATATTCCTACGCAAAATTCTTTCCTAATTATTTCTACTTCATTATTAAAATATAACTATAATAGCAATACGACTTAAGATTAGCCGTCAGATAGAATGCATCTGCCAGTCCATCACTGTTACCAGTCCGTTAATTTTGGTCTTCCTGAAAGTTCCCTAGAAATAAAATGTTCTATCAAAGATCCCATAGTCTGTATATCAAATCTCTCACACGTACACACTTACCCTTAGTCTGTCAAATAATACGGCTTTTGAGGGTTCATCATTTTATTATACTGACGACTTTGTATGTCATACACTGTAAAAATTGCACTTCAACTGTGAGTTATTGCATTTGCACTACCATGTGAATAACATATATATTGTCCAAACGTTGGTGAACTCTTGATCTTAAATCAAAATCTTTTTGGCATAGGCATAGATTGGGTGCTGTAAAACAGAGCATTTAATTAGGGAAGTATTCCACCTTGATACTTCTTGAAGTGACGATAGCTTGTGGTGGTTAACTAATTTGTATCATTGTCAAACCCAGCATGCTCATAAGATAGGGGAGTGCCATAGCATGATATATTGCATCTCACATGCCATTTCTGTATGAGAGGAAACAGGCTTGTTTTAGATTTCACTTTGTTGCATCAAAGTATTTGTTAGATGCCAATCAGAGCATAATGATTTTGTTAATTCATTAATCGATAACTTTCAGGTCTTTCGACGATGAGCAAGTTGGGCCGTAACAAGCTTCAACATTCCGAGTTTGAGGACAGACAGATTAATTGGGACCATGTTGAGATGTAATTAGTAAGGTAATTTTTATGTTGCCATCACTCTAATAACTGAACTTTACGTCACCGTCTAAGGATTCAATCTGAGCAGTTTTGCTGTCTATAAGCATTTAAACACGAGTTTGAAATGTCCAAATGAAGAGCACTTGCATGTTACATAACTGTCTTAAACAAACAACTGAGATTTACTGAAATGTCATGGTTCATTGTCACCTGTGTCTTTGCTTACTTCTTTTTCATAATTAAGTTTATGATTAAATTTGACGTGAGCTAAACCTGATTATGTGGAAGGGCATTTTTGTGGAGATTTGGGCTGGTCTCACCCGTTTGACCTACTAATGATCCTAGTTTAATCTCTAAAACTTATTGTCCAACAGCTTGAAATTCAGTTCATCTGTTACTTTGCTGAAATAAACAAGTCGAGAGGTACAATAATCAGCAAATTTGATAAATCCTTTGTCATAGAAAGATAACCAAGTTTTATTTTTGTAGTACTTGCTACCAATAATGTTACATGATTAGAATGCAAATATGTAAATGCATTGTCCTTGGTAATGATATGTTTGTTTCATTTTTTTTCTTTTCTCCAGGTACTGATTTTTTTTTCGAGATCAGAAGGTTCAATGGCTGTATCATTCAGTCCCCAAATGGAGTATAGTTGACTATTCATTGGGATGAAAGAACATACAATGTTTCACCATGGAACTCAAGATCGGAAACTCTTAACTGAATCTGAAATCTTTTCTGGTTCAAATTATGGTGAGGCGATTTGCTTGTAATTAAATTTTGTCGGCTGAAACGTACAAAACAGTACAAGGTATAAGTGTGGAATTACTTGTGTATTGATACAGCAAGGAATCAAATTTGAATCAATTTGGTCACCATGCCCTGAAGTGTACATTATTGAGATTAACCCAAAACAACTCATGTTTGCTTGGAAAAATATCTCTCCCATACCTTTTTTTTCTTCCCGAAAAGGATCCGAATTTAGCTTGGTTTCTTGACGTTAGTGGTACACCATATAATCACTCCTCACCTAGTAATGGGAAAAACTTATCAAGTGGATTCCATGAGGTTGGTAGCATGTGTGTGCACTATTAACATGACTTCTAGTTTGTTATAGTTTGTTAAAAACAAAAACAAGAATGATTCTCACACGAAACTTGGTGGATTCTTATTTTCAGCATCCTCACAACCACCAACCATCTCCATCCCCATCGCATTCCACTTCCTACTTCCTAGTAACACTCCCCCCAGTCCAGCCAGCCTTTCATGATTCTTGGTCACAAAAATGGGGGGAGTATTATGGGCCATAGGGGACTTCCAAGAAATTCTACATTTTTTTCTGCCCATAATCTTAGTGCAATCTCTCCTGCATCGAACCCTATCTTTTACGGTAAATGAAGCATCTAGGCTACCCATCATGGACTTATATTCTCTTCCAAGTCTTTCACGGTGCAGTGTATCTGTCAGACGGCTGCTGATATCTTATGTTGGGATACCGACACCAGGTTCCTATCATCTTGTTTGAATTATCCGTTTTTAGAGCTGATTTCCCACTGTATATATATCCGTTTTTAGAGCTGAATGTTGTTGTGTAATCTGAAAGTAGGATTTCCCACTGTATATATATTCAATCATTTTAAGCTATATAAATGCTTTCATAGAAATTGGTAGAAATTAAGGTAAGCTGCCTGGTCCTATTCTGTTAAATCTGCCAAATTATAATGTCTTTGGTTATAATGAATTGAAAAAATATATTTTTCTTTTGGAATACTGAAAAGAGTCGCATTTGAAAGTGATATTTACAGATGGATATCCATATAAAAGCAAAAGAAGAAGATTTGATAATTCAGTGACTTTCAAAGAAACATTTATATCCACATATCCGAATTTGGTACTTTGAATTCGACCACCACAATTTTTTTTTTTTTTTTTGTAAAATAAAAGATCCTTTTCAATTTAATAGTACAAGTTAATAATAATATACTCTAGTTAGGAACATTAATTAACAATTAAATTGATCAAAAAAAAAAACAAAAAAATTTAATTATCTCCCAATAATCTCCCACTGTTATGATCAAAGAAAATCAGATAGCTCTTGGATCTTTACTTAATTTGCAAATAGCAAGTATTGATTCTGAAGATTCTTCAATTTCTTTACTGGAAACAATTTTCTGTTCAAATCTTTTAAGTGAACCGATAAGAGTTGTTGAATTCGAAGTTGTTAAGGCTACTTTTCTATCTTTCAATGGTCTGAAAGAAATTACAGATGTTGCTACTTCTTCTTCTACTTCCATTGCTGCTGATGGCGAAGGTGAACAACCAATCTCATCCTATAATAAGAAAACAATCATAAAATCAGAATTGCTGTTACAAATTAAAGTCAAAATTCAATTTCATTTTAACAGATCTAAATTTAGAAGGAAAAAAATGGTCAATTTTGGGGAAAAAAAAGATTCTAAGCAATAATCTAAGATCTGAACATTAACAAGGAAAAGATGAAGTACCTGATGAAAACTGAGATCTAATTTCTCACGCATCCTCTTCAAAGGTAAAGAAACTGTTGCTGCTGCTGCTGCAGTATTCCTTCTATCACCACCAACAGTACTAGTGCTGCTACTAAAATCCCTTCCTTTACAAACTAGTCTACTACTAGACGAAGATTCATCACTATTACTAGAAGAACAGCTAGGAATCGGTGGAGGCGGTGTAGATGACCATGGAACCACTTGATTATCCGCATCTTCATCTGCATCATCATCATCATCATCAGTTTCATCAATCTCATCTTCATCATCGGTTTCCTCATCATCGTTTTCATCGGCATCATGAAACTGATCATCATCATCATCGCTATCTTCTTTACGACTCTCTTCATCATCCTCATCATTACTTTTATCACATCTCTTAACACATCTTTCACAAACTGAAATCGTATGTCCAAGTTTAGATCCTGATGCTTTCCATGGTGTTGGTGATTGACATGAATGACAAAGTAAAACTCTTGTATGTCTAGCTACTAAGAAATTAGCACAATGAACTTTCTCATCACAATCCCAACACAAACTAGCTTGATCTGATTCACAATACATCCTTGCTGGTGCTTCACATAATTCACATTCCTTCATCATCTCTAAATTATCCTCTTACTTACTTTACTCTTTGAAAAAAGAAAATGAAGAAACTGAAAAGAAAATCCTTCATTTGTTGATTTTTTTTCTTCTTAAAATAAAAAATCAGTCCTTGTCTCAGTTGAAGGGCAAAACGGTCATTTCAAGACTCAGTTTTGGAAAATATCTTGGACATAACCCACGTGTCATGAAGATTAAGGATAAAACTGGAATTTAGTATTTGACTTCGTTTGTAAGCCTCGGAAGTGATATTGTGGTTGTTGATTCTGGAATCCGACGTGGGATACAGACAGTCAAGTTACGATTCGATGTTGCTGATGTGGATGAATTGAGGCCACAGTTTTAAATTTTGACCCACGTGACATTCACCTGATAATCTGATATTGATTTCTATAATAGAAGTCTTACGTGTTCAGAATTCAACGGTAGTTGCGTGATCTTACATCCTCACCTTTTGATTAAAATAATTTTGAATTTTTTTTGTTGGAGTACTTGATATGGGTCCGAATGGGTAGTGTGGGTACAGGTTGGCGAGATATCTCAGCCACGAATGTTAGATGCATAATGAATTCTTTGAACCCATGCTGAAGTGGGATCTGTATCTGTTCAGGATGGATCGAATGAACGGCCACATCACACATTCCAACTGGACCCACTTAAGCTGAGAGGGACGTGTAGATTGCAAGAAGATGTAGGAAATCATGGGAGAAAATCCAGGAGTAGGGAGCCTAGTTAGCAATTCGAATACGGAAAACGTATTTTAACGACAAACGCACGAGTATTATACGGTTTTGTAAAATTGATTCGGTCCAAGATTCTATCAACGGACGTGATTCGTCAAGAATTCGGAACGGCATACGACGTGTATAATTCGATTTATAAATGTGAGTTCTGGCTCCGAAAATTCGGTATCTATATATCTAAATAATTTATATTTATAAGGTCATAGACCAATTTTTATGCATATGTGTGAGTTACTTAAAGAAAAATAAAATTAATATGATGATATTAATAATATATACAACATTAGTCATCCAAGAGGACGTGGTATAGTGGTTTAGATGCTTGGTCAGTGAGTTTGAGATCTCTCTCACCTTCACCTTCAAAATTTTCAGTCATTTTTATTTCATAAAAATTACAACAACGTCTAATATTGGGTCGTGTGTGCCCAGGAGGCAGTAAACCCCAAAAAGTGGGGCCTTTAAAACCGTAAAAGCTAAAGAATTTATGACGAATTAAGCGGGCGTATCATTCGGGATTCGGGATACGTAAAATTCGTGAACGATTCGCGAATAATCCGGGAATGCCACATAATACGCGACTTGGGTTCGGAGTTGCAAACGTACGCGAATTAGCGGTAAAATTCGTGATACGGAAAAATTCGTGAATGATTCGTGAATTTACTAACTAGGGTAGGGAGTTGAAAAGCAGAGACAACCAGGGTGTTTGGAAACCAAACATAGAAGTTAGACCTAAAATTATTTTGCTTCATAAAATATTATTTTTTTAATTTCTAGCAGTCAAGCTGATTTTTGGCTTTTCGACATCTAGAAATCAAAAAACGACTTTTCATGTGACATTTCATGTGACATCCAAATAGGATTTCTGGCTTTTCCAAATCTTTCGTTATTTGATTTGAACAACTGAATTTCACCTTTTACAGGAGGTGGAGTTAATACCTTCGTACCGGGGTAGGCTGTATGTAATTCGGTTTCAAGAAAGCGGAACAAGTATCTTGACAAGTGTACTACACATGGTTACGATTTCGGTACTATAGCTTTCACGACGTTGGGTGAGTTAGGTGATGAGACCGTGGATTTCTTGAAGAGAGTGAAGCATTTTGTAAGCAGTCATGATGTAAATGTTAAAATTAGTGATTTTCTTTTTGAACAACTATTCGAAAAGGATTTACAGGATTTCTTTCGAAAGTTTCTATCGTAAGTTTGGAACCAGTGATTGCAAAAGCTAGTTATAAAAACAAGCACTATTATCACTCATTTCATGATTACAATTATGGTTTGTAGCAAGCTAATGGAAAAAGGTTATGTGGCGATGGAAATTCAGTTTCCATAAATAGCCCACACGGAAACACAATATTCATCAAGTTATTTTTTTTTCCTGATTAATAAAACGATACAGAAAAAAGAATCACATGCCGTAACCTTATCTTAGGACTATAATGGATCCGAAGTGTATGATAAAGCTAAAAATATAATGCGATTATTTCTGGCTGATTCTTCGTCTTAGATAAAGCTAAAAACATAATGTGAAGTCTTGAAGACCCTCAAAATCAACAGATATACATGTATGGTGGACAAGAGCAAGCATATTACAACAATCAATACGTATTTCAACCTCAATCCTATGACAACTACCAACCATACGGGGGTATAACCAAAACCAATCTTTTGGTTATGGACAATATTCCGCGTACCCTTTTGATTATTCTCATACATATCAACCTTCTTATGGTGGGAATGTAAGTGAACAATCACTAGGAGGGGAGGATAGTTATGCTTATAATCATATTTCTCCTAGTGTTGCAGATATATGTACTAAGATAAAGGAGCTGACACAACAAGTTGTACAACACACACATAATATGGGGAAATACCTTGATCCATCATCCTCTAATCATGAGCGGGCAGTTGAGAGTTTTACACCAATTAAGGCTTTTGATGGTGTATCTAAACCTATTCGTGATCTCCTTGGTGTAAGGCAACCTAGTTTAAGGGAACTTGAAAGAAGGTTCTATCAATTGATTGATGACGGCCTAGCTTCCGATGAAGAAATTATTGAAGCTAAAAGAGCTTTAAGAAATGAGCGTGATAAACGTTATTATATGGGTTACGATGATGATTTTGAACCTTTTGAAATTCCTTGCAACAATGAGGAAGTCATTCCAACTCCGGATCATAATAATGATCCTTCACCTATTCAAACGGAGGAGTTTGGATATCACTTACCTATTGTTGTAAAGGATGTAACGTACTCACATGAAGATCTTACAACTTATACCAAAGAATATTTTATGAGAGAGGAATGGCCCGATTCCGATGATGAGGATGTTGAAGAGGTGATGCTTGAGAATGCAACCAAATTGATTGAATTCGTGGAAGACCCAATTGAACTTGCCAATGATTATAATGATGCCAAGACTTTAGTTAAGGTAGAAAATGATGAAGAATGGTTGTAAGGTTTGATAGAGGACCACGATATGCAAGAGGTAAGTAATTCACTTGAATTCTTTAAGGATGAAGAGGAATCCGTAAAACAAGAGATTGTGCAAGGTTTGTATAACCCTTTGCATATTGATTTTTCTCCTTTACCTCTTATTGGTTTGAATGTATGTGCTTCGAAGGTATTTTTGGATGATTTTGTTTCTAGATATCCACCATTGGAAATACTTGATGCTAACACCATACAGGTTTGCCAAGAGGAATCCATAGAAATTCCCAAATTCTATGTTCTTTATACACTTCCAAGTGTGGACAAGAATAAGTGTGGGGGAAATTTCTATCAAGCGATAACATTATTATTATTTTCTTGTGCTAACATTTGTATGAAGCTAGTGTTTGCAAAACAGGTACCATGGGTGGATCCCCAAATTTTCCGATTGTTAGTATATGGGGAGTGAATCTTACAAGTGGTAAGTCAGGCCGACGACGCTAAACCAAGCACTTCATGGGAGGCAACCCATTGGTTTTGTATTTCTTATCCTTTTGCTTTTTATTTTGTTATTTATTTTTCTTGTTCCATATCATGTTAAGATTTCCCACCTTTCCTTTACTAGGACGATTCAATTACATTGAGGACAATGTAAGGTTTAAGTGTGGGGGAGTGGTTAAGTATTTATATAATAAAAAAATGCATAAAACCTCCAACTTGTAGAGATTTTAGAGTCACTAGCATACTTCTAGGTATGTTTACATAGAGAATTCTGACCGACATAACTGAACTTGGAAGTGTTAGGGAACTACGTTCGGATTCCTTACTTGTTAGAGTGTTAAATAATGGATTTAATCATGCCGGTGGCAAATGAGGTGCAGAGGGAAATGCATTATTAGAGTTGCTGATCAATCATTAGTGGAGACTACCCGTATTTATATCATGTGAGGCACCGACCAAAAATTCTTTGTAGCTGACTAAAAAAGCTTTGTTTTGAGCGTGTGTCACCGTATGTTAATTCCGGCTAGAATGGTGAGCTACCCAACTTCACACCAATTTTCAGCACTATTTTTGATCTCTTGAGTGCTAATTTTGTCAATCATGAGGGTGACGTGTATAGATGAAAGCCTCATTCTTGTAGTTCGATTTGCAGTTAGCACCATTCTCTCGACAACAACGGCTCCATAGAAACACCATCATCATCATCAACAAGGAGCGACATCAAAATCTACAAGGAAAGTTGAAGACATTCAAGGTTTACAAGCAACGAAACGATAAAAAGAGCAAATTTCTGATTCAAGTAAAGCAACATACAATGAGCATATTTTTACATACATTGTGAAGACTTACAATACAATGAGCATAATTCTATATCCAAGTATGAAGACTTATTTACAAGAGCAAAGAAAATCAAAAGGTGAGAGTTATTGAAATTTATGATATCGAGACAATACAAGTTGTGAAGAATCAAGCGGTAAAGTACTTTTCCTACAGCCATGGTTTGTTTTATTTTCATTTTGTTTTGTATTTTATTTCTCTTATCATCAAAAAAAAAATATGAAGAAAAGGTAAAAAAAAAAATGACAATAAGAGAAAATTTTGTTATTTTTTGGTTTTTATTTATTTAATAAGCCGTGGGGAAGAAAAATATATGAGGAAGTTTCAAGCGACAAGGATTTAGAGTAAAGAGTTACAAATTGTCAAGGATATACGAAGTTCGAGAGTTTATCATCAATAGTTGAAGCCGAAGCCGAAGCCGAAGACGTTTCTATTGGATGCTGTGAGAGTGGTGTTATCATCATTGCAATTGGATGTGAAGGTGAGTAAGTAATCTCATCCTCGATAATAGTGGTTGATTTCCTTTCTTAGATATCGTCAGAAAAATGGTTTTTCAAAATGTTAAAAGATGTGGGTTTTTAAAATATTTCGGAAGTTGTCCTTCCCACCATTCAACGTGTTGCAGGAAGGGAAAAATATCATTTGGTCCTTTTTTAGGTGGGTCCATGTTTGTTTGGTCCTTTAGGAAAACGCCTTTACTGTTTGGTCCATAATTATTTAAAAATATTAAACTGACAAAAGTATCTTTCCGTGTTAATTTTTACTCATTTTCTTGTAGCAGTTCATTCCAGAAATGAAGTCCATATAAAAACCTAAAAAAACAGACTTCATTCCAGAAATGAAGTCCATATAAAAACCTAAAAAACAGACTTCATTCCAGACTTCATTCCAGAAATGAAGTCCATATAAAAACCTACAAAAACAGAGGTCATTCCAGAAATGAACTCCATATAAAAACCTAAAAAAACAGACTTCATTCCAGAAATGAAGTCCATATAAAAGCCTAAAAAAACAGACTTCATTTCCATATAAAAACCTAAAAAAACAGACTTCATTTCAGTAATGAAGTTCATTCCAGGAATGAAGTTCATCTTAAGCAGCAGCAGCAACAACAACAAAACGCATAAATCTTCATATTCTTCATCATCTTCAATGACTTCACCAGCAGCAACAACATCAAATCTTCATCAACAACACCAAAAAAATCAAGATCCAAGATGAAGATTGAAGGTTATATTATTTTTCTTCATCGTTTTCTTCATCTTTTTTTTTCTTCTTCGTCATACACAGCAGCAGAAAAATCTTCAAACTCCATCGTCTTCATCATCTTCATCTTCTTCAACAACAACAACAACAAAAAGTGACGAAGAAACAAAAAAATCTCCGTCGTCTTCATCATCTCCATCGTCTTCATCATCATATTCAACAGCAGCAGTAACAAATAGTGACGAATAAACCTAAAAATTTCGTCGTTCTTCATCGTCTTCATGAACAGCAACAAAAAAAAATGGGGAGGAGAGAAACTAGATCTGAAATAGAGAGGAGAGAGAAAGTAAATCTGAGAATGAGATATTTTCTATTAAATTTTTGTATATATATGGTCACCTTAGGACCAAACAATAATATAAGGGTATTTCTGCCACTATAAGATGACATTTACATCATCCATGACATCACCCTAGGACCAAACTATAATTTTTAGGACCAAACTATAATTTATATTACCAAATAGGACCATACAGACAATTGACTAGGTCTATTGGACTAGACTCTCTCTAATATATTATTTGTAGGACCAATTGGTATTTCCTAGTTGCAGGAATTCTCTCTTCATTCCTACCTGCACACATGTGAGAACCAAAAAAGTACGTCTTTTGAGTGCAATTTCATAAAACCCTTTTTGGTGAGGCAGAAGTCGAGGCGAAATGCTTATTGATCGCTCTTAAACACGCGTTCTCTCATTATGGGGTGGTTATTTCTCACTCAATATTTAAGAATGAGAATATGTTCTTTAGTATTTCTAAGTTCTTATTACTAGCATGCAGAAACTCTATGTCCTCATAGCTCTTTGGATGCTTGGGATGCTGGAACGCTTTGAAGTTGTAAGTTTTAGTTTGATTTTCTCGAGGAATAGCAAAGTCTAAGTATGGGGGAATTTGATAGGGTGTAGAATACACCGTATTTACTATCTATTGGTTATGCTTTCTTTGTTACTTTTCGTGTGAATTATGTATTTTACGAGTGTTTTTGAGTTATTAAGTACTATGGAGTCGTACAATGGAAACGAAGAAGAAATCATCCAATTTGAGCAAAAAGGGCTAAATTGTCATTTCATGGGCGAACACTATCTGGAGCCCAGCCAAGTTTAAGGGGCAACTCTATTTGGAGGAGTACTAGACACAGACCAGCTGAGGATAAGGGGATGTCAATAAGTGGGTCGTATGCTGCAGTGGGGTGTACCATCCAACCCCAAACCACTAACCCTAGATTCGAGAAACGTTTTCTCTCAATCATTTCATTTACTGAAATTGAGAAAGCAGCAGCGGCTGCTATTATTGCCGAGAGATCGAGATGAAGGAACTAAGGCTGCTATAAAACTGAGATTTGTTGAAGCTCAGGGAGAAGAAATCAGAGATGACGATGAACTGTAGAAGATGAATCAGAGATAAAGAAACTTAGGGTTTGCTATTAATACAGATTGAGAGATTTAGAGAAGAACTGAGACCAGAAATCAATTCTGGTGATAAAATTGAGGAACTGAAGAATAGGTTTTGCAGAAAGAAATTAGAGACGGGGTTGAATCAATTGTTGCTGCTGTTAAAATCAAAAGAAAGAGTAATGGGTTTTGCTGTAAATCAGATCGAGAAATTAAAGATGGCGGCACTGTTGAGAAGCAAAGCAACCAACGAGATGGGTTTTCTGTGAAGATTAAGCTACAAGAAAGCAGAGAGATGGGTTCGATGCTGTTACCATGGTGATTGCCAAGGGATTAGAGGAATTATTGCTGCTGATTGAATGAATTTGGAAGGAGAAGGAATAAATGATGCTGCAGATTGGCAAATGTGATGTGAATGAATCAACAACACATAGAGAAGAGAACAGAAGGGGATCTTGCTAGTGCAGGAGTAGAAGATGAATGATTTGATTATGGTAGATGTATGTTTAGGATTGTGTACAGGGAATGAAGCTGAAATCGGCCTGAATATGTCCTGAGAATGAACTGAAAACAGAGGAAACTCTGCTCGTTTTCCTGCTCCGGCGAGTTAACTCGACCGACGATGATCGATCCAGACGAGTCCGATGACCGATCCTTCTGAATGACTCAGTGAGTAAGCCGAATTAGCCTGACTCAGAAGCTGACTAGGAGCTAACTCACTCTCTGTGTTGACCCATTGGTGACGGTCGACGACGAAGCCAGTTAACTAACGCTAAAACGTGCGGAATATTCCTTCTCGCGGTGAAGAAACTCGGAGTTCTGGCGGCGACTTTTCAGGCAATTTTGGAGTCTAAAAACACCTCTCTAAATATCGATTGGTTATGCTTTCTTAGCTAGTTTTCTTGCGAAATTGTATTATTAGTTTTCTTTTATATTTTATGGGAATTTTGGAGCTTATTCCCGAAAAGAACAAGAAATCGTCCAATTGGCCAAAAGAGAGGCGGAATTATAAGAGAATTTTGTTCTCTTCATATTTCTGGTCCGGGAGCTGGAGACTTGGCAATTCCAAAAGAGCAATGGTGGGCTAAGTGGATTAGTGGTGCTGAGACCATTTCAGTTGGTGGCTTCATTTTATTTGCCAGAGCTTGGAAGATGACACACCTAAGTGTTGGCACGTACAGCTGAGAAGGGAAACTATGTTTCCTTGAACCAAGTCGAGAAACCATCAGTTCACAAGAGAGAAGAAGACCGAAGTATGATGTTGTTTCCCACAGCCATCGACCGAATCTGCAGGTTAGTTTGCCAGTGCTCGGGCCATATGCCCGAATCCAACCTGCAGATCCGGTCGACGGCTGTGGGAAACAACATCATACTTGGGTCTTCTTATCTCTTGTGAACTGATGGTTTCTTGACTTGGTTCAAGGAAACATAGTTTCCCTTCTCAGCTGTACGTGCCAACACTTAGGTGTGTCATCTTCCAAGCTCTGGCAAATAAAATGAAGCCCACCAACTGAAATGGTCTCAGCACCACTGATCCACTTAGCCCACCATTTCTCTTTGAGAATTTCCAAGTCTCCAGCTCCCTGACCAGAAATATGAAGAGAACAAAATTCTCTTATAATTTCGCCTATCTTTTGGCCAATTGGACGATTTCTTGTTCTTTTCGGGAATAAGCTCCAAAATTCCCATAAAATATAAAAGAAAACTAATAATACAATTTCGCAATAGAACTAGCTAATAAAGCATAACCAATCGATATTTAGAGAGGTGTTTTTAGACTCCAAAATTGCCTGAAAAGTCGCCGCCGGTAACCTGAGTTTCTTCACCGCAGAAGGAATATTCCGTCACTATTCTATTAAAGTTAATGGTCGTTCTGGTCAGACCGTCAATCAATGGGTCAAGGCAGAGAGTGAGTTAGCTCCTAGTCAGCTTCGAGTCAGGCTGATTCGGCTTACTCACTGAGTCATTCAGAAGGATCGGTTATCGGACTCGTCTGGATCGATCATCGTTGGTCGAGTTAACTCGCCGGAGCAGGAAAATGGGCAGAGTTTCCTATGTTTTCAGTACATTCTCAGGCCATATTCAAGCCGATTTCAGCTTCATTCCCTGTACACAATCCTAAACATACATCTACCATAATCAAATCATTCATCTGCTACTTCTGCACTAGCAAGATCCCCTTCTGTTCTCTTCTCTGTGTGTTATTGATTCATTCACATCACATTTACCAATCTGCATCATCATCTATTACTTCTCCTTCAAAATTCATTCAATCAGCAACAATAATTTCTCTAATCCCTTGGCAATCACCATGGTAACAGCATCGAACCCATCTCTCTGCTTTCCTGTAGCTTAATCTTCACAGAAAACCCATCTCTTTAGTTGCTTTGCTTCTCAACAGTGCCACTATCTTTAATTTCTCGATCTGATTTACAACAAAACCCATTACTCTTTCTTTTGATTTTAACAGCAGCAACAATTGATTCAACCCCGTCTCTGATTTCTTTCTGCAAAACCTATTCTTCAGTTCCTCAATTTTATCACCAGAATTGATTTCTGGTCTCAGTTCTTCTCTAAATCTCTCGATCTGTATTAACAACAAACCCTAAGTTTCTTTATCTCTGATTCATCTTCTACAGTTCATCTTCATCTCTGATTTCTTCTCCCTGAGCTTCAACAAATCTCGCTTTACAAAGAACTTTAGTTCCTTCATCTCGATCTCTCGGCAATAATAGCAGCCGCTGCTGCTTTCTCAATTTCAGTAAATGAAATGATTGAGAGAAAACGTCTCTCGAATCTAGGGTTAGTGGTTTGGGGTTGGATGGTATACCCCACTGCAGCATACGACCCACTTATTGACAGCCCCTTATCCTCAGATGGTCTGTGTCTAGTACTCCTCCAAATAGAGTTGCCCCTTAAACTTGGCTGGGCTCCAGATAGTGTTCTCCCATGAAATGACAATTTAATCCTTTTTGCTCAAATTGGATGATTTCTTCTTCGTTTCCTCTATGCGACTCCATAGTACCTAATAACTCAAAAACACTCGTAAAATACATAATTCACACGAAAAGTAACAAAGAAAGCATAACCAATTGATAGTAAATACGGTGTGTTCTACACCCTGTCATGGTGGAGATCTGATAATTTTAGACACAATATCCTTCTAGGGAATAGTTCTTTCTAAACTTCCTGACGAACGTGAGAAGTTAACTATCTGAGACATTTTCTGGTGAAATTAATCAAAGGTGTTATTATCAGACATACAAAGGTATTCCCAGTCAGAAGTTAGGTTTTGAAGCATTGCTTCCTTCTCTGCGATATTTCCTTCGAAAACGGTGTCCAAGATATCCAAGCTTCTTCCGCAGTTCACAAAACCACATGATGTTGGAGATCTTGGATGATGGCATGAATATTAGTGTAAATCCCTTCATAATTTTGCTTTGCGTTTTCAGTATCAACGTCGTCAAAATCTTCAAGTTCCTTAAACTTTCATACACCATTCACAATGATAACTGGACTCTTGTAACCTTTGAAAACATGGATCAAAGATTTGAAACTTCTAGCTTGTATAAAAGAACTTATTAATAAAATTCACCATAAATAATTAGTTCCATCAAATCCTGGTGGTACGAGAATTGAAGAAAAGTTCGAATTCATATCTAAGGTATTTACCTTCTCTGATACCAGTTGAAAAAGCTAGATTACCAAGTATACCACCAATTTTCGTTCGTGAACCTATAAGACAAATTCCTTGGACGATCACAAGAAATAATATCCAAGGGCAACCTAGAACGATATCTTTAAAGGTCTGAATTCCCACAAGATTAAATCTTTTTTGTTATATTTTTCAAGAACCGAATTCTACAAGGTTGACTAACGTAGTTATTTTCCTTCATATTGAAATGACGAGGGTATTGAGTACACCACAATCTTTTTGTATCAATCTATTACAAACACACTTTCTGTAATCTTACGGAAATAATAATTGCCAAAATGTTACTTCAACAATATGTAACTTGGTACATAGCTTGAGTTCGAGACCAAACCAATCTATGGAATTGCATTATGCTTGATTAAGGTACACGTGTATTTACTTTAATTATAAAGATAAACAATATAATGCGTAAGTAAAATAAACCACACGACACACAAGATTTTGTTAACAAGGAAAAGTGCAAGCCATAAAAACCCTTGGACCTAGTCAAGTTTTGCATACTCGCAAAATTAAACGGCTATACAATTGACTACCGCAACTTCATATAATTGAGACCAAGTAAACTACTCCTAGTTAATCAGTTCTTTTAGTATCCTTGCGCGTACAACTAATCTGGTTTATGCACGTGAATCCCAAGATAGATTCCACTATCTCAAATCGCTTCACCTAATGGGAAGCCTTTCGCTCTCAACCCCTTTGGACCGTAACTCGAAACAGTAAAGGACTAACCTGGTCTAGTAACCACCTCATTTTATATCTCCCAAATCCGGCAATGATCAAGGATAAAGATGGGTATAAAGGATCTTCCGTTTAATCAATATAAACTCCTTTTGGTCAAAGATCAAACCAAGACAAAGATTATAGAATAATCTATCTCAGCGAACAAGCTCTATCCAAGCAACCCTACAAGGAGAAATAACTAAACAATTTGTTTGATATTTATAATAAGTACTCTGACGTCTATCAAAATAATTTTTTTGTTTGGATCCCAGAGAATCATGTGTGCACGAAGTACTACAAAGATCAAAAATCAAAAGAGAAAGTCTCCAGGTCTTCAATCTTCTTTAATCTTCAAAGTAACCGCCGCACAAACAACTTCATTCCTACTATTGATAACACATTCAGAATAAAGTTCGTGTACGTTGGATGATCACTGATTCTATCTACAAATCTTGAATCACGAGATTTGTAATTCTTAATCCTCAGGCAAACTTGAGTGGCCTTATATCAGAGAGAAGGACCATGAAATAATCAAACTTTATCTATCAAGGATAACTAAATCGTTAGTCAATCAAAACCAATAATCAAAAACTAAAATGACAATATGATCTAGTTTCCCACCTACGTATTATTAAAAGATTTGTGATCTCAAAGAAGACTTTGAATGAAGGCAACACAGGAGATCTCAACTAATTAGATTATTCTCCTTTATCAACGAGTTGGCTTCCCACATAAACAGTTAGGTAATGTGTCAAGGGATGAGTTTGTAAGAATACAAGATCCACTATTTATAATGTTATGACCAAAGCTTGCTTGAAAGATAAGGAATTATTAAATTCGTAAATCTTTAAGATACACAATAAATGTTTATTTTCGGTTTTAAAAAATTCCAACTGTGTTCCAACAAATAAGCCGAAATCACTCTTCATTGACAACTAATATTAGCTAGCATATAGTGTAGTAACTAAAGATATAAAAACCTAAATAACATCGCCCGGTCAAACTCACAAGTTTTGGTATGTCAAGATTGTTCTCAAATTTAGTAGATCAAAACTATATCTTGATTTATAGTCTACTTAAATTCAGTCTCGGCTAGGAATAAAGCATGGTTGTTGAGTATCAAAAATTCTCCAGTCAACCTTCAAGATTGAAGATTGAAGAACGGCGACATCAACGGAAACTTCGTCAACAAATGTATGTAACTGACTATCATACTTACTCATATTATCTACCATTTTATCTACTAAGACATGTCGTATGACTTTAGTATTATGATGAACATTGGAAAGATGGAATTCAAGCAATAAGGAGTAGTCAAATTATTTTTTATATTCACAAAATATTTTCTCATTTCACGAACTTGAACTTATAAAATCAAAGACATAATAAATTAAATCTCAATTAACTCGCGTACGCGAAATGATTTTATTAGTTTGTTGACTGGTCGATTTTGAGATGTTTTTGGATAACCCTTCTTTAAATTGTATACAAATTGATTTATGCAGTTCGCAAACTAGTTAATTTTGAAAGTTTCCAGAGTTCCGAGATGACTATTAATTCATGAACTGATTTGGTCTTGTGATAATTAAATTTGAATTTAAGCTTGTCGGTTCCAGAACTATTTAACCATTGTTCCTTGACAAACCACTAGGTGCATAACGTATAATCACGGTTGCACATATCTTCTTTGTGATTCAAGGAAAACTTCTCACATGCTTACATGTACAATCTATATGGAGAAGTTAAGCTGGCTTGGTTATAAAACAATTTGTAAACACGGAAACTAGTTCACGAACCTAGCTTTTTTTGTAAGCTACCAAGTCTTGTTCATCAATATAAATAGAGAACTCTCTGGACACTAGAATCTTAATCCCAACGCTTTCATGTCCTAGTTGCGTCTAGAGTCGTAATCTAAAAGCCTTATCCAATACAGACAAGTTTTACTTGGACGATCTCAAAAATCAATATCCAAGTAATAACCTAATATGTACCCGAACTGTTATATGAACCGAATTCCAACAAGAACAAGTCTTTTAGTCTTTCTTTCAAGATACAAATTCTGAAGAATATATTTTGTAGGTTATATACAGTCTTTTAGGATTAAAAACTGTCTAGGTTATTTAACGTACTATTTGTAATATTTTTATTACAAAAAATAATAAAAAAATAATATACGCGGAAAAGAAACAATACACCAAAAATTTTGTTTAAGAGAAAAACTGCAATGTTTATAAAATCCCTGGGACCTACTTCATAACTTGAATATTGTATTTTATTAAGCCACTATAGATACTAGCCTACTATCGGACTTGGGACTAAAATTTAGTTGATACCGAATCGACCTTACGAGTAATTCAGCTTGAGTCGTGATCCCTACGTCTCTTATATCTTGCAAAACCCTACGTAAGTTGATTCCCTAGTTGATGTCCTTTACATATCTAGGAGTCCGCTTCAACCTCAATGCAAATTTTTTGAACATTCTGCCTCTAACAGAAAGCTTATTTGATTTCCTTTCAGAAAAATATTCAATCAAGGTATGAAAATCTATATGCTCTGAGGGATCTTCAAAATAAATAAGCAAACTCAATGACTAGGAAAACTTATTATATTCAAAACTTATAGAGATGCCTAATCAATTATACCTCAAAAGAACAATCCTAATATAGTAAACCAGAAGTAATACAGATATATATCTTGTGGAATCACAAAGTCTGAAAAGAATAGTATTTTGTAATTTCTATCTATCTTGTTCCCAATTTACAGTTCAGAAACTATAAAGATAAGTAAGAACAAGATCCATATAAAAATAACTATCAGATAAAAGATAGTCTGACTAGGCTTCACGAATCCCTTAGTGAAGCTTTTCAAAATCGTAACCTAATACAATTTCCCCAAAGGAAGACTAGGTTTAAAGGACGGCTCTAGCCGCAACTAGGACACAGAAGTGTCGAGATTGAGATTCTAGTTTTTAGAAAGTCCTCTATTTATATTGATGAACAAGGCTTGGTAGCTTTTAAACAAATCTAGGTTTGTGAACTAGTTTCCATATTTACGAATTGCTTTGAAATCAAGCAAGATAAACTTCTCCATATAGATTACTAATGTTGAAAAGGCGAGGGTACCCAAATATACCTCAAGCTAAAACTTTTCCTACCTATAAGTCCTTTCTCCGAAAGTGATTTTCTATGGACTGAGTCGAGACAATATAACTAATCGGTTCACACTTCGTGTAATCGTCTATGGATACGAGATTGAGACAATACAACAACGAAGTATGTTACTTGATAAAAAGGTTCGGACTTAACCAAACACAATAGGATTCACTTATCAAGTAAATAGGAATTAACATTTGTGTAATTTACTTTAATTATAACAAAACAATTATAATGCGGAAATATAAAGTAAATGACACAGCAAGATTTTGTTAACGAGGAAACCGCAAATGCAGAAAAAACCCCGGGACCTTGTCCCGAATTGAATACTCTCAGGATTAAGCCGCTGCACAAAATTATACATAACTTTGTATAGTTGAGACCAAGCAACTAAACATATAGTTCACCTAGTTCCGTCTGTATTCCCACGCCTCCGACCTTAGTCGCGTAGTTGGAACAATTCCTTTGGTTCGTATTCCAAATAGTAAAGGAACAACAAATCTGTTTGGTATCAACTCTATTCAACCAAGTGATATGAGTTGGACAAAGGCTCTTCCGTTTATCTTAACATAAACTCCTTCTTCAGGTCCTTAGATCTATCTTATGTTCAATTACCGAAGTAATCGTTTAAGATTAAGCCAAGAACACTATTAATCCAAAGAATTGTGTTGATGCCGATCTACTCAATTAATCAATCCAATCTATCACAAATATAAACCGATTATTAATTGGATCCTCTTTTACCGAAATAAGTATTGTGCACACCAAAGATTATGAACCCACAAATCAGAAATCTTCAATATCTTCTTTGTCTTCAAATCTTCTTAGATTTTCAATAAACACCTGCACACAATCACTTGAATCTCTTGTGATCAATCACGTACAGAACGGAGTCTGTTAACAATGGATTATCACAAGATCGTCTTTAGAACTAACAACAGTCTAAAGATCCCTATCGAAACTCTGGACTAGTTTGAGTGAATCTTATATCAGAAGAGAAGATTCTCAAGCATAAACAAGCTAGGTATAATCAAAGTTCAACCGCCGTTAGTGAATCAAATCAAAGTAAACAAAAAATAAACCGCAATTATCTAGTTCCCCACCAACGGTACTCGTAGAGCTTATCAATCCCAAAGAAGACTTTAAACTGAGCGGCCGTAAGAGATTTCGCCTAATTAGGTTACTTTCCTCTCCGAATAGGCGGCTACACCAGTAACAACACAACAAAAAGGAAGTCTGTTGTTACGAAGGATTAGTTTGCTAGAAAGGCAAACTTCAAGTATTTATAGACGCCAAGGAATTTCCAAAACCGAAAATATTCTCAAGATATTCATTAAAGCACAAATTCGGTTTCCATAATTCCTGGAAATGCTCTGTCCAAAAATAATGATCGAAATCTCTCGAAAAATCTCTAATTAGTAAATGCACATTACTAATTCTTATTTCCCTACAAAATGAAGTTAAATACCTATTTGTAGGTGAAAATGGTTTCTGATGATTTCAGTAATTTTGGGTGTACGGGTGAGAAACAATTTAAACCCTAAACAATGTACTGCAAGGGAGTACTTTAGATTCGAGAGATCAATCTGTACAAGTCCGGCCTAAACCAAGAAATGGTTGTTCCAGACTTTCCTCGGTCACAAAGTGAAGGAGAATGGGTTGGTTTTGGGGAGGGAAGCAAGGAAAGCGATGAGACCAGAATAGTTGATTCTGGAAGAGTAGTTGTGTTACTACGACTTGTATCAGAAAAGTGGGAAGACTAACAAATAATAAGCTAACAAGTATTTTCTGAGTGTTGTGTATCCCCGAATGAACTTGTTGTTATGTGAAAATAGGTAAGACCTATTTATACAAGTCGAAGTGAAACGTACCCTGGTCTCATTAAGGAATGGAAAAATGGGTACGTAAATGGGAGGAGGTGGTAACCGTATGCATGGAATTTGATGTTCCATAAAATCGTTCGCATGGAATTGATGTTCCATAAAAACATTAACGTATGGAATTGATGTCCCATGAACATTTCACTTTTAACTACCTGTATTTACTAACCGCCTCACCCTTATGACACTTCCTTATGACGGGCGTAGTGTACGCCGCACGCTGTAAATCGCCAAACCAATACCCAAAGAGGATCCCCCAGTTTGTGATATGTGTTGATGTCTCGAATGTTTTTGTGGAAAACATGTAGCATAGGGTTGTTGCCTGGCAAGTTGAGCTCGGGAGACTTGGTAGCTTGGTGACCTTCGACGGTCGAGATTTTGTATCTTAAGAGGAAAGGTAGCCGTTGATCTTTGCACGCTTTCGTTCGTGGGTGGCCGCATAGGGAAGGCCAGCATGGTGGCGCGGCTAGGTTAGCATGCCATTGGGATGGCATGGTGGCGCGGCTAGGTTGGCATGCCATTGGCTTGGCATGGAGGCGCGGCTAGGTTGGCATGCCGTTGGCATGGCGTGGTTTGGCGTGGCAAAACTTAGGTTTTCGGGCTAAAGGTTACCATGCGTCGTCTGGTAACCTTGGAGGGCTAGGATTTGCTCATGGGATTGAAGGGGGACCGTCAATTGTCGCACGCCTTCGTTTTGGTAGCCGCGTAGGGAAGGCCATCATGGTGGCGCGGCTAGGTGCGTTTGGCATGTGGGGCAAAGGGTTTGGCAAGCCGTTGGCACATGTTGCGGCTAGCATGGCTAGGTGCGGTTTGGCTTGGCATGTGAGGCCAAGGGTTTGGCATACCGTTGGCACATGGTGCGGCTAGCATGGCTAGGTGCCAAGGCAAGGTGTGTCTTGGCTTGGCATGTGAGGCCAAGGGTTTGGCAAGCCATTGGCACATGGTGCGGCTAGCATGACTAGGTGCGATTTGGCTTGGCATGTGGGGCCAAGGGTTTGGCAAGCCGTTGGCACATGGTGTGGCTAGCATGGCTAGGTGCCAAGGCAAGGTGTGGCTTGGCTTGGCATGTGGGGCCAAGGGTTTGGCAAGCCGTTGGAACATGGTGCGGCTAGCATGGCTAGGTGCGGTTTGGCTTGGCATGTGGGGCCAAGGGTTTTTCAAGCTGTTGACACATGGTGCGGCTAGCATGGCTAGGTGCCAAGGCAAGGTGTGGCTTGGCTTGGCATGTGGGGCCAAGGGTTTGGCAAGCCGTTGGCACATGGTGCGGCTAGCATGGCTAGGTGCGATTTGGCTTGGCATGTGGGGCCAAGGGTTTGCCATGGGCGCATGGCGTGGCTAGCTTGGCTGCAGGGTGCGGTTTGGCATGTGGGGCCAAGGGTTTTCCATGGCCCATGGCGTGGCTAGGGCTAGGTTTAGTTTGGCACGTTGGGCCAAGGGTTTGCCATGGGCGCATGGCGTGGCTAGCTTGGCTAGGTGCGGTTTGGCTTGGCATGTGGGGCCAAGGGTTTGCCATGGGCGCATGGCATGGCTAGCTTGGCTAGGGCCAAGGCAAGGTGTGTTTGGCTTGGCATGTGGGGCCAAGGGTTTGCCATGGGCGCATGGCGTGGCTAGCTTAGCTAGGTCCGTGACCAAGCTAGGGTTTTGGGCCAAAGGTCGTTTGGTAACCTCGGATGGCTAGGATTTGCTCCTGGGATTGAAGGGCGACCGTTGATTGTCGCACGCCTTCGTTTTTGGTAGCCGCGTAGGGAAGGCCAGCAAGGTGGCGCGGCTAGGTTGGCATGGGGCCATGGCAAGGTGTGTTTGGCAAGGCGCGGTAGGTGTGGCTGGCATGGTTTGCCATTGGCACTGGGGTGCGGCTAGCATGGTTGGCATGCTTTGGCGCGGTGGCTGGCATGGTTTTCCATTGGCACTGGGGTGCGGCTAACATGGTTGGCATGCCTTGGCGCGGTAGGTGTGGCTGGCATGGTTTGCCATTGGCATAGGGATGCGACAAGCATGGTTGGCATGCTTTGGCGCGGTAGGTGTGGATGGCATGGTTAGCCATTGGCACATGGATGTGGCTAGCATGGTTGGCATGCTTTGGCGCGGTAGGTGTGGCTGGCATGGTTAGCCATTGGCACATGCGGTGTGAGAATTAGGGTTTTGGCCTGTCGAAACCCTAATCAAAGATTAAAAAAGGTACCGTGGTAATTTTCATGAGACAAATTAAAGGGTTCAATAAATGTTCTTGGTTTGGACATTATTACTCAAGTTCTGTGACGTCACTGTCTGACTAGGGTTTTACGATTTTACCCCTAAGCTAAAAACCACCATCAACAATACCTTAATTAAAAGATTCTTAACTTATTTATGTTTCGATCCTGGGATTCTCTTCCCTTAGCTATTAAGGAATAACTTTGAATAATTAAAGAAATAAACATTCATAGCACGTGTTCAAAGTATGTCGACATCTTAACTTTGTAAGTTCTCTTTCACACTTACAACCTTGAAACCGATTTGCCACACTTCCAAACAAGTTTAGAATTGGTTCATTTGACTTTCAAGAACTATGCGATTGATCAAATAACATTTAATCACAACGGTTCGACTAAAACAAGTTTCGGTTCTACCTTCCATGTGAGTACAGTGCATAGTCACACTAGCTTTCCAAAATTCAGTTGACTAGGTACTAGGATCGGTTCCCCACATATATATGGTATCTAACTTATATGTGTTGCACATGTCCATAGGATCGGTTCCCCTTTTCCAAAAAACGTGTTGCACATGTTCATAGGATCGGTTCCCCTTTCCCATATTTGGTCAGACAGAAAATCACAAACCCGATCATACCATCTCAGGTGATAACTTAAGACCGGTTTCACTAATAAAAGTCATACCAATACATAAGTCAGGCCTTTGTGAATAGTTCTACCAAGAACATAACAAGTCGTGAACGGTTATACTCAATCACACATATTGGTTGTTCATAAGATATGCAATGAATAACAAAACCAATAACGCATGGCGATTTCCTTTTCGATTCACAAACAAGATTATGAACTTACTTCCTTAGAACACATGTAAAACATTGTTCCCTAGGATGAAATCCTCACCTCATACCCATACATAGTCACAATAGCATTCAAATAATTATGGCGATGTCTTATCTACAAAGTTTAATGGTTAAGCAATAAACCTCGTATTATATTCCTTAATACCATGTCTATCTAGAGTTCAAATATGCTTCGCAGTTTTGTTTTCAATATGCACGACTTGAAAGATACATTAGGGAATGAAACAGTTCAAGTCAAATATCACTAACCTCAAGTGGAAGGATGATTGTTGTCGTTGTAGCTCCTTGCTTCTTCACATGTTCAAGTCTTCTCAATACTTGTAAAGTCTCATATCCTAATACTTTCAAGCTAACCTATACAAAGTTGACTCTAGTACATAATCAAGCGACTCTTAACATGAGTTTTGATTCACTAAAATATGACAACCAAACTTGACATACCAACGCTTGGTGGGTTCAACTGAGCTATGCTCTAACAATCTCCCCCTTTGTCAATTTTAGTGAAAAAACTCTTACATCATATGGATAAAAAAATTATAATAATTCATTACACATACACTTGATTCCTGATTCAACAACACAATAAACTGCTTACATTCAATCCTTAAAAATGTCGCTGTTGACATTATAATAACAAAGAAAATACTCCCCCTAAGGAAGATAGGTAGATATTCAATCCGCACGTCTTTGTTATACCAATTCATATGATATGTTACTGATCGCTGTCGTATGCGTCAAAAATAATTTCACTTTCCTAAAGTATATGATAAGAAAGAGTTCGTTTCCACAGAGAGGCAATTGTAGTTATTATGTATTCAATTTCTTAAAGTAACCAATTGGGGGGTTTTTCTGATTTTGAAGTAAACAATAAAAGTAAATCAAAAACAAAGTAAATTGTAGGAAGTAATCAATAGAGAAAGATAGTGGTCAAGGAATTCATCTTCAATCTTAGACATGTGCTTACATATATGAATTAGAATTACAATTTAATCTCTTTTATTATCAAAAGCCTAGAGAATCAAGAGATCAAGATAATCTATTAATTTCCTAAGTTCACCAACACACACATTAGAGCTGCGTATGTGAATTTTACCTAAAGAATAACCTAACGCCTTGCGCTAATTAAGTTCAATTCCTAGGTGCATTAAGTTTCAGAAATAGGCTAATCAAAGCAATTGTCATACATTGCGAATAACAATTCGGACAATGGTCAAACTCTACATATGATTACGAGAGTGTATCACTACAAACCGTAAACATATCATGCTACTTGTATTCAGAGTTATCGCTCGATGAAAACCCTAAAATAGCTATGGACAAGGATGCAAGTTCAATTAATTGGCCACTTAACTAACCAAACATCTTAGTCCTACCACAATACTTCAATCATGTGATTATTAAAAACAGTAGAGATGTTAACGATAATCAAGAGAGAAAACTAATACATAAATCAAGCACAAGTTTTAGAAATAGGACTACATCCTTAACCAATAATATAGAATTTAGCTACTCATAGCTATGGAGTTCATCACAAAAATATGAATTGAATAAAGAAGAAGATGAAAAAAATCAAACCCTAGTAGCGTAAACAAAAGCGGCTCTCTCCTTAGCTTCCAAGAATAATACGTGTCTTTCAAGTTGTAGAAGTCTTTCCTTTAAATATCTTTGCTTTCCAAAATTAGGTCAAGTCTCAAAGGTCCAATAGATAGAAGTCCACCAAGCCCATATGTGAGAAAAACCCATGTAGAAAATATGCCCAAAAATATGTCGCCGGAAAACTTGTATTATGGCCGGAAATCGGCCAGAATCCGGCACCGGAAAAGTCCACCCGGTCACCGGTCAACGAGTCAACTCAGTCGGGTCAACTGGGTTAGGATGAGCGAGTCACCTCAGTCAGTACCGAGTCAGATGAGTTACAACCGAGTCATCTGGTGTCATCTATTGAGTCAGTTGGTACCAATCAGATGAGTCAAGTCTGAGTTAGGTTCTAACTAGCTTGACTGGCCTTACTTGTCAGGCCATTGCACATGCCAGAACTGTGTTGCACAATCATTGTGCATCACCAACTCATATTCAGCCCAGATGGCTGTGCATTCTGCACTTCAGCTAATGAGAAGTTTCATACACTCACAACACCATTTCAGTCACCACCAGTATCTCACTGCATTTGAATCTCCACCTCCACTTTCTCAACTCGACATCAAAGGCTTTATCTCTTCCCTAAGCTTCACATAACCCCCAAATCCAACTCAATTTCTTTGATTTCATATACCAACAACACTAGCCATTGCACTAACTTCATCTCAGACTTCCTGCATCATAACTTCTCCACTGACACTTGCATCTTTTCCACAAAACCCTTGTAACTCAGCCACAAATGCCTCAGGCCATACTTCAGTGACACATTCCGATTCATACCATTTCTGCTGTTGTAAACAACTACATCACTTCCACCTTCCATTACCAACAACACCGCATTCCAGCTCCAATATCCCACTGCAACACAGCACATTAGAAACCGAAACACAAACACATGTCAACAGCAACTCATACCACCATTCTCAGCCTTGCAGTCTCCCATGACCTCGCTGTAACCAATAACAACACCATTGAACCGAAAGCAACATCAGTTCGCACTTCTATGCAATTCCAACTTAATTAAACTCATATCATCCCAAAATCTGTAGCTTCATAACCACCAACACTGTATTATCTCCCGTGTCACTGCCTCGTTTTGGCTCCAATTTCCTCTTCTCTTCTGTTGCTTCAATATCAGCTAACCCCTCTCTGCATTACAGGTCAGATCTAGCTCTGTTCATCACTGCCATCATAACTACTCCATCCAACTTCCATTTCATCAATAACTCCAGCTGCAATTCAGCTCAACTGCAATAGCAACACCTGCTTTCACAACAGCTTCATAAATCAATCTCCATTTCTCTTGGCTGCAATTCCATAATCCCAGGTCATCACTAGCTACACCACTAACTTCCCTACATTCATTATATCACCACCATCACTTCAGGCCACCAGGTCATGGCATTAACACCATCTGCATTTCATCAGAATAACAGCAACACCACTAGTTCTGTCTCAGGACCCATTACTCAGCTGCATCTGGTACATCTCTCAACTTTATTATCAACTTCTCTGTAAACCTAGACATACATCTAAAGCAGCTTCATCTTGAACTCCACATTGCACACTGCTCCGTGAGCTTATCAGCATCAACACAACACCTTGTATCAATTCTTGTCATCATTCTTCTCAAGAATAATAGCTCAATTCCATCTGTAGCTCCAGGTGCAACACCAATCTGCAAAACCCATTGTCACAGCCGCAACCAATCTCAAACCCACAATTCTGCCCATCATTCTTCAACTTCACCTCAAGAACAGCAACAACAACATATTTCCTTGAGTCTCTCCCTGTAAATCAATAGCAGCAACTCCAATTTCCGTCATGGCTCAACTCAACCAAACTTGAAATCACACGAGACCCATTCTATGATTCTTCTCAGATCTCAGATGCAACCACCAAATTCCATCTACCACTGAAAACCCATGAATATCAACACCGCCACTTCGATTGAGACTCAAATCTGAGATATCCCATCGTCAATTGAGCAGCAGTAGAATCATTTGTATTTTGATTCAAAACTCAGCACCTCTGAAATCTCCTCTCGAACCCTATCTTCAAATCCACTTCCTTAAAATTCCACAGCAACAGTTCAGTCTTCTACCAATTGGTTTGTACCCAATTTCCATCTCCTCCTTGACTTCAAAATCCCAGCAATTTCACTAATAAACATCGATTGCATCATTGCATCGCCATCTGTGTTTTCCGGCTTCTTTCACAGCTACTAAAACCCATCGATCTCTTCCATTTAGACCTTCTCTGTGTTCTTCTTGATCTCACAAACAACCCCCTCAATTCTTCCTTCTCGATCTCCATTTCCTTTAACAGCTGATGCTCTCGATTTCTTATGGCTGATGCGCAGCTATTCTCTTTCTGGTTCAGGTGCAAATAATGATTGAAAGAAACGTTTTCCCTGAAAGCTAGGGTTAGGTAATGAGTGAAGTTTATATTGGCACCCCGTTGTGGTGGTTAAGGGCTAACCATATGCTCAGTTCTGTCAGCTCTAGGAGACTGACAGCTTAATTTCATGCATAACTCCTCTTGCGCAACCTTGCATGCTCCAAATATCGCCTGTGAATTGACCTTGTTGCCTTTTTGCTCCAAATGGGTAATTTCTCCTTCTTTTGCTTCAAACGACTCCATTGCACCTAATAAATCAAAAGTAAACATAAGATACATAATTCACACGAAAACATAGCAAAGAAAGCATAAACTATAGATATAAATGAAGGTATTTATGACACCTATCAAATTCCCCCACACTTAGACTTTGCTAGTCCTCGAGAAAATCAAACAAAACTTATTCTAAAACATACATACAACTCCGTGTCGTCGAGGCTACGGTCACATTTAGCACATATAACAAGCCTTTGAACCCCTAGGTGTCCCTAGTGTTCGAGTTATAGTCTCGTGAGGGTTTACTAGAGATATACCCATAAAACCTAATTTTCCAACTTACTAGTTCTCCGTAATGATAGCATCCAACGCGCTAAGAAGACATAGAGATTCTGCACACTAGTCATAAGAAGTTAGACACATAAATGAACACAATCTCATCCTTAAAAGTTGAGAGAGAAATAACCATCCCTTCTCGACAAAAATTCGGGTTCGGAGTGATCAAAAGTCTCGACTCGCCTCACAAGAAAGGGTTTTATGATATTGCTCTCAATAATAAACAGACTTTTTATGGGTCACACATGTGTCCGGGTAGGAATGAAGAGAGAATCTGCGACACGTTGAATGGTAGGAAGGCAAATCCCTCCGAAATGTTTTAAAAACCCACATCTTTTATCATTTTTGAAAACCCATTTTTATGACGATCTCTAAGAAAGGAAATCAACCACTTAACGAAGGTGGGAATATGCTTACTTACCTCGTTATCCGTTCGACGTGCAGCTAGCACCACTCTCACAGTATCCATAGAAACGTCTTCGGTCTTTAATCGGTGTCTTCATCTTCGTCTTCGGTCTTCAACTCTTGATGATAACTCTTGAACTTCGTAGAATCTTGACAATGTAACTCTTTCCTCTAATTCCTTATTGCTTGAAACTTCATTGTAGATATTCCTTCTTCCATTGGCTTTATTGAAAGAATACAAAACTAAAAACGAACTATACAAACCCAAAATATGATACAATGAATTTTTCTTGTCCCTTTTTTTCTTCTTCTTTTTTTTTTTCATTTTTTTTTCATTTTTATGAGACAAGAAAAATAAAACAAATACAAAATGAAAACGAAACAAAACAATAAAACTAGTAATGAACCTAAAGAAATTTTCTCTTGTCTTTTTTTTTTTTTTTTTTTTTTTTTTTTTTTTTTTTTTTTTTAAGACAAGAGAAAATAAAATACAAATAAGACAAAATAAAATAAAGATGTAAGTACAAAGACCATGGTGTAAGTACTTTACCGCTTGATTCTTCACAACTTGTATGTCTTGATATCATAAACTTCTCGAATTCTCATCTTGATAATCTTCACTCTTGTACAATAGTCTTCAACTTATAAAAATTCTGCTCCTTATCTTGTTGCTTTACTTGAATCTGAAATCTGCTCAATTCTGTGATGTTGCTTGTAAACCTTAAACGTCTTCAACTTTCCTTCAAATTTGTGATGCTCCTCTTGTTGATGATGATAATGTTTCTATGGACATGTTGGTGTAGAGAGAGATAAAGTGGATGGTGCTAACTGCGAACAAGATTACAAGTGGTATGTAAGTTAGCAATTCGATGTCACCATCATGATTGATAAAAATAGCACTCAAGAGATCAAAATAGTGCTTCTATGATGGGAGGTTGGGCAGCTCACCATTCTTCCCGGAATTTACGTACGGTGATACACACTCTAAAAGCACATATTTAGACAGGTACAAAGAATTGAAGGTTAGTGCCTCACATTATGTAACATGGGTAGTCTCCACTATAGGGGACCACTACTCTAATACCGAATTCAGTCTGCACCTTATTTGCCACTGGCATGGTTAAATCCAACTTTAACTCTCATACAAGTAATAAACCCGATCATGTTCTCTGTCATCTCTAAGTTCAGTCACTCTTATGAGAATCTCGATGTAATCTTAGCGACATGTATACTATGTGACTCTAAACTAACCACAAGTTGGAGTTTTTTATTCACTATTTTACACAAAAGTTGAAAAATTTACAATGCAAGTACTTAACCACTCCCCCACACTTAAACTTTACATTGTCCTCAATGTAATTGAATCGTCCAAAGAAAGTCAAGGTGGGGAAATCTTAACCAAAAACAATGACAAAAAATCATAAAAAGTAAAAATATGACAAGAAAAGAAAATAAGAGATAAGAGATACAAAACCTATGGGTTGCCTCCCATTTAGCGCTTGGTTTAAAGTCGTCAGCCCGACTATCTCCTTGTTGTCTACGACTCCTCCAGAGGGAGTACTTCCACAAGATTAACTCCTTCCACGACATCCGAAGAGAAGTTCTCATAATATGGTTTCAACCGGTGCCCATTTACTTTAAGTTCATTTCCTGTAGCTAAACTACGAATTTCCACTGCACCATGAGAAAACACATTAGTCACAATAAAAGGTCCAATCCAAGGTGACCTTAATTTACCCGGAAATAATTGCAAGCGGGAATTAAACAAAAGCACTTTCTTCCCAATGCAAAATTGTTTCTTTGTAATCATATTATCATGAAATGCCTTTATCTTTTCCTTATAAATCCGTGAGCTTTCAAATGCATCATTGCGAATCTCTTCTAACTCTTGAAGTTGCAACTTCCTTTGCCTTCCAGCACCATCCAACTCCATATTGCATTGCTTAATAGCCCAAAACGCCTTATGCTCAATTTCCACGGGTAAGTGACAAGGTTTACCGTAAACAAGCCTAAAGGGAGACATCCCAATAGGTTTCTTGTATGCGGTTCTATAAGCCCACAAAGCATCATTGAGTCGCATACTCCAATCTTTCCTTTTTGGATTCACCGTCTTCTCTAGAATGGATTTCACCTCTCGGTTGGAAACCTCGGCTTGTCCATTTGTTTGTGGATGGTAAGGAGTTGCAATCCTATGCGACATATTGTACTTCCTTAACAAAGTTTGCAAGAACCTGTTTTTGAAGTGTGAACCTCCATCACTAATTATAGCCCTTGGAATGCCAAACCTTGCAAATATATTAGCTTGCACAAAATCTGAAACAACTTTAGAATCATTAGTTGGGGTGGCCTTAGCTTCCACCCATTTAGAGACATAATCCACAGCAATCAAGATATAATAATTCCCACTAGAATTGACAAAAGGGCCCATAAAATAAATTCCCCATACATCAAAAACCTCAAAAAATTGAATAATAGTTTGCGGCATTTGATTTCGAGCACCTAGATTGCCTGTTCTTTGGCACCTATCACATGTAGTACAAAATGCATGTGCATCCTTAAATAAAGTTGGCCAAAAGAAACCACATTCTAGTACCTTGAGAGCGGTTCTCTTACTCCCAAAGTGTCCTCCACAAGCATATGAGTGGCAAAAAGACAAGATAGAATTAAATTTTGATTCGGGAACACACCTACGTATTACTTGGTCACTACAATGTTTCCATAAGTATGGATCATCCCATATGTATTGATTTCCTAACTTCTTTAGTTTGTCCCTCTCAGCACGAGACAAGTTCTTTGGGATTTGTTTAGAAACTAAGTAATTAACAATATCAGCATACCATGGTTCTCCAAAGGCAATTGAGAATAGTTGCTCATCCGGGAAACTTTCACGCAACGGGATAGTTTCCTTGTCCACAACAAGTCGGCTCAAGTGATCCGCAACGGTGTTCTCAATTCCTTTCTTGTCTTTGATCTCAATATCAAACTCTTGCAAGAGTAAAATCCATCGTATGAGCCTCGGTTTCGCCTCTTTCTTTGTAAGCAAGTATATAAGTCTTTGCATGATCGAAAAGATAACAACTTTTGTACCAATTAGATAAGAGCGAAACTTTTCTAAAGCAAAAACAATGGCTAACAACTCTTTTTCAGTGGTTGTGTAGTTTTGTTGGGCCTCATTTAACGTTCTAGAAGCATAATAAATAGCATGAGGAATCTTCCCCACACGTTGCCCAAGCACCGCACCAACCGCATAGTCACTTGCATCACACATGAGTTCAAAAGGCTCGCTCCAATCCGGTGGTTTAAAGATATGGGCTGAAATCAAAAGTTCTTTCAAACGATTGAATGCCGCCATACACTTTTCATCAAAGTTAAAAATCACATCTTTTTGCAATAAGTTACAAAGTGGTGATGCTATCTTGGAAAGTCCTTGATGAATCTACGATAAAAACCTACATGACCAAGGAAAGAGCGTATCTCCCTCACCGTAGTGGGAGGGGTTAGAGCACGAATAAGGTCTATCTTAGATTTATCGACTTCCAAGCCTTTAAAAGATATTATATGGCCTAAAACTATGCCATGAGTTACCATGAAATGGCACTTCTCCCAATTCAGCACAAGATTTGTTTCAACACATCGTTCAAGGATTAGAGACAAGTTGTTCAAGCAAAGGTCAAATGAATCACCAAAGACACTAAAATCGTCCATGAACACTTCGATTATGTTTTCAACATATTCTGAAAAAAATACTTACCATACACCTTTGAAAGGTAGTTGGAGCATTGCATAAGCCAAAAGGCATCATTCTATAAGCAAAAGTACCGAAAGGACAAGTGAAAGTGGTTTTCTCTTGGTCCTCCGATGCTATCACAATCTGATTGTAACCTGAATAACCATCAAGGAAGCAATAGTAAGAGTGTCTAGCTAAACGTTCAAGCATTTGATCAATAAATGGTAAAGGAAAGTGATCTTTTCTAGTAGTGGCATTCAATTTTCTATAATCAATACAAACCCTCCAACCGGTTTGCACACGAGTCGGGACAAGTTCGTTCTTATCATTTTCCACCACCGTCACACCTGATTTCTTTGGTACCACTTGTAACGGGCTTACCCACTTGCTATCGGATATGGGGTAGATAACACCCACGTCCAAAATCTTGAGTATCTCCCTTTTCACAACTTCCATCATGGGAGGATTCAAACGACGTTGCGCTTCCCTTGTAGGCTTTGCATCATCCTCCACACGGATCTTGTGCATACAAACGGCAGGGCTTATACCCTTGATATCGGCGATCGTCCATCCTATGGCCGTCTTGTATGTCCTTAGCACCCTTAGAAGTTTTTGCTCCTGTAATTCATTAAGCTCGTTAGAAACAATCACGGGTAAGTCTTCATTGTCACCCAAGTACAAGTACTTTAAGTGACTTGGAAGAGGTTTCAATTCTAAACTTGGAGATTTAACAATAGATGGCACAAGTTTTTCATCATTGCAAGGTAAAGAAGCATATGAAATATTCTTAATTGCTGATTTTTCCGGTAATGAGTCAAGAGAACCAATGGTTTCTTTAATCTCATCATTGTACTCCAAACCATTATCAATAGGTGTAGTGAGCACGGTTTCCAAAGTATCAACACCATTCAACTCAAACATTTGTTGCGCCAATGTGTCCATCACATCAATGGAGAAACAAGAGTGGACATTACTAGGATATCTCATCGTCTCGAAAATGTTGAAACGTATTATTTCTCCATCAAACTCCATAGTTAGCGTTCCCTTGTCAACATCAATAATGGTTTTCGCCGTTTTCATGAAGGGACGCCCAAGTAGCAATGGAAGAGACGAGTCCGGTGAACCTTTATCCATCTCTAACACGCAAAAGTCAGCTGGAAATACAAGTTGATTAACCTGCACAAGAACATCCTCAATAATACCCATTGGGTAGAGATTAGAACGATCGGCTAATTGCAACACAATTCCAGACTTATTAAGAGGACCAAGATCAAGTGAATTATACATAGACGCAGGCATAACATTAACGGATGCACCTAAGTCCAACATAGCTTTGTTAAATGTGGTGTTACCAATTTTGACGGGAATGTCAAATCTAAGGGATCCTTGCACTTAAGTGGGAGTTTGTGTTGTAAGATTGCGAAGCATTCTCCCCACACTAAGCACTTCATTACCTTTGAGCCTTTGTTTATTGGTACACAAGTCCTTCAACACCTTTGCATACTTTGGAACTTGCTTGATAGCATCTATGAGTGGTATGTTCACATGGATCTTCTTTAGAATGTCTAAAATCTCCTTTTCTAGTTCCGCCTTCTTGGAATTTGCAAATCTGCGGGGGAAAGGTAAAGGAGGAACATAAGTAGAAACCGGAGTATTAGAGTTAGAAATAGGTACCTCGAGAAGTTTGGGGAGAATCCTCATTTTCTCCTCCAAAACAGGTTCCTTTGGTGTTTCTACTGTGCTAGAATCGGTAACCCGGGTTGCACAAGTTGTGTACCACTTCTCAACGTAATTGCATTGACACCCTCTTTTGGATTGATAGGTTGAGAAGGGAGTTTCCCACCATTTTGTGCCTTCAATTGATTCAACTCAATAGCCATAGAACTAACTTGAGTTTGCAAATCCTTAACCGTACTCTCCGTTCTTTGCATAAAGATTTGACAACTCCTCCATATTGGACCCCATATTTTGAGGTTGTTGTTGTTGTTGTTGTTGAAATTGTTGTCTCGGCTGGAATTATTGGATAGTTGAAGGTAGGTTGTTGAACCGCTCCTTGCTTATTGGCATAGCTAAAATTGGGGTGATCTCTCCATCCCGGATTGTAAGTGTTTGAGTAGGGATCATACCGAGTCTTTGTTGATTTGGAAAGACCGCATTAGCTTGCTCCGTCTTCATAAGCTTGAGAGGAACTTGGTATCACCATGGCTGCAACTTGTTGCATCATTCTTTGTCATGTTACCCATTTGTTGACGGAGTTCCTCGACCTCGCTCACTTCATTAACTTTCCTAAGAAGCACATCCGAACCACGACTCAAGAATTGTTGGGAATTTGCTACCATGTTCTCAATCAACTCTCTAGCTTGTGCCACCGTCTTGTTCACTAGTGCACCACCACCCGCAGCGTCAAGAAGATTCCTATCACTTGATTGGAGTCCTTCATAGAAGTATTGGATCATAGTGTCACTGAATTGGTGGTGAGGGCAGCTTGCCACCAATCTCTTGTATCGTTCCCAACATTCATATAAGGATTCTCCCACATTTTGCTTCATCCCACAAATCTCCTTTCGAATTTGAGTAGCCTTTGATGCGGAAAATATCTCTAAAAAGAGTTTCTTCAGCCCATTCCATGTTGTGACACTTAGGGAGGCAAATAGTACAACCAATCCTTAGCACTATCCATCAAAGAGAAACGAAAAACTTTCAACATCGCACCATCCGCCTCAACATCCATTTGGAAGAATGGCAGTGAAAATGGTGTGGAAGTCCATAAGATGCTTGTTTGGGTCTTCATTCACCATGCCATGGAACTTCGGTAATTCTCTAAGCAACCCCGGCTTTATCTCAAAAGTAGAGTTCGTTTGAATATACCCCTGTTGTGTATCAAGCCTATGAGAAGCTAACTCCTTGAGTGAACGATTTGCATAACTCATTGCTTCTTATTTTTCTTCAAAAGGTGGTTCTTGTTCACCCGGAACCTCTTGTTCTAAAACTGTTTCTTCTTGCTGGAAAGTCTCTTCTTCTACTTCCAACTCTTGCTCTTCCGTTGTATCTTGACTTGGTTGGAGTATTGTGCCTCTCCGAGTAGCTATCCCGCACCTTGGATAATTCCAATCTTTAGAAGCCAGGGATTAGGTACCTGAAAACGATTCCCGCAAACAAGTGAGAAACAAGACAAGAAAACAAGAAGCAAAGATAAAAGCAAAAACAAAAATAAGAAACTAAAAACTTAATAACTAGCCGTATGCCTCTCCGTAGTGGCGAGCCAAAATTTGATCGCTTGTCGTATCGTCAAAAATAATTTCACTTTCCTAAAGTATATGATAAGAAAGAGTTCGTTTCCACAGAGAGGCAATTGTAGTTATTATGTATTCAATTTCTTAAAGTAACCAATTGGGGGGTTTTTCTGATTTTTAAGTAAACAATAAAAGTAAATCAAAAACAAAGTAAATTGTAGGAAGTAATCAATAGAGAAAGATATTGGTCAAGGAATTCATCTTCAATCTTAGACATGTGCTTGCATATATGATTAGAATTACAATTTAATCTCTTTTATTATCAAAAGCCTAGAGAATCAAGAGAGCAAGATAATCTATTAATTTACTAAGTTCACCAACACACACATTAGAGCTGCGTATGTGAATTCTACCTAAAGAATAACCTAACACCTTGCGCTAATTAAGTTCAATTCCTAGGTGCATTAATTTTCAGAAATAGACTAATCAAAGCAATTGTCATACATTGCGCATAACGTACAATTCGGACAATGGTCAAACTCTACATATGATTACGAGAGTGTATCACTACAAACCGTAAACATATCATGCTACTTGTATTCAGAGCTATCGCTCGATGAAAAACCCTAACATAACTATGGACAAGGATGCAAGTTCAATTAATTGGCCACTTAACTAACCAAACATCTTAGTCCTACCACAATACTTCAATCATGTGATTATTAAAAACAGTAGAGATGTGAACGATAATCAAGAGAAAACTAATACATAAATCAAGCACAAGTTTTAGAAATAGGACTACATCCTTAACCAATAATATAGAATTTAGCTACTCATAGCTATGGAGTTCATCACAAAAATATGAATTGAATAAAGAAGAAGATGAACAAAAGCAAACCCTAGTAGCGTAAACAAAAGCGGCTCTCTCCTTAGCTTCCAAGAATAATACGTGTCTTTCAAGTTATAGAAGTCTTTCCTTTAAATAGCTTTGCTTTCCAAAATTAGGTCAAGTCTCAAAGGTCCAATAGATAGAAGTCCACCAAGCCCATATGTGAGAAAAACCCATGTAGAAAATATGCCCAAAAATATGTCGCCAGAAAACTGGTATTATGGCCGGAAATCGGCCAGAATCCGGCACCGGAAAATAGCTCAGGTGACCGGCAAAGTCCACCCGGTCACCGGTCAACGAGTCAACTCAGTCGGGTCAACTGGGTTAGGATGAGCGAGTCACCTCAGTCAGTACCGAGTCAGATGAGTTACAACCGAGTCATCTGGTGTCATCTATTGAGTCAGTTGGTACCAATCAGATGAGTCAGGTCTGAGTTAGGTTCCAACTAGCTTGACTGGCCTTACTTGTCAGGCCATTGTACAGGCCAGAACTGTGTTGCACAATCATTGTGCATCACCAACTCATATTCAGCCCAGATGGCTGTGCATTCTGCACTTCAGCTAATGAGAAGTTTCATACACTCACAACACCATTTCAGTCACCACTAGTGTCTCACTGCATTTGAATCTCCACCTCCACTTTCTCAACTCGACATCAAAGGCTTCATCTCTTCCCTAAGCTTCACATAACCCCCAAATCCAACTCAATTTCTTTGATTTCATATACCAACAACACTAGCCATTGCACTAACTTCATCTCAGACTTCCTGCATCATAACTACTCCACTGGCACTTGCATCTTTTCCACAAAACCCTTGTAACTCAGCCACAAATGCGTCAGGCCATACTTCAGTGACACATTCCGATTCATACCATTTCTGCTGCTGCAAACAACTACATCACTTCCAGCTTCCATTACCAACAACACCGCATTCCAGCTCCAATATCCCACTGCAACACAGCACATTAGAAACCGAAACACAAACACATCTCAACAACAACTCATACCACCATTCTCAGCCTTGCAGTCTCCCATGACCTCGCTGTAACCAATAACAGCACCATTGAACCGAAAGCAACATCAGTTCGCACTTCTCTGCAATTCCAGCTTAATTAAACTCATATCATCCCAACATCTGTAGCTTCATAACCACCAACACTGTATTTTCTCCCGTGCCACTGCCTCGTTTTGGCTCCAATTTCCTCTTCTCTTATGTTGCTTCAATATCAGCTAACCCCTCTCTGCATTACAGGTCAGCTCTAGCTCTGTCCATCACTTCCATCATAACTACTCCATCCATCTTCCATTTCATCAATAACTCCAGCTGCAATTCAGCTCAACTGCAATAGCAACACCTGCTTTCACAACAACTTCATAAATCAATCTCCATTTCTCTTGGCTGCAATTCCATAATCCCAGGTCATCACCAACTACACCACTAACTTCCCTGCATTCATTATATCACCACCATCACTTCAGGCCACCAGGTCATTGTAGGATCAGAATATCGCGACATCAATACTTCGCGAGATTAGTAAATTACGACATTACGAGGGAGTCGCAGGGAAGTAAAATAAATGACGCAATGAATGACGACAGCCATGAGAAAGATGTGAAGATTCAGCGAAATTTAGGAGTGTCGCGAGAATTGATACATGTACACTTGCGATATTTCGCAAGACATTCCGAAAATAAAGGATGACTTAAATTTGTCATCCACTTTGTGCACTACCCTATATAAAGGGTTGAGTAAATCTGTTGTGGGAGAGTTCTTTTTTGAATTGTTGAGCAAGTCTGGAGGAGAGAGAAAGTTTTAGAGTGATTGTAATTCTTTAACTCATTTCTATTTCATATTGTAAAGATTCAAGTATTCAATCAATAGAAATCATAATCATTCATCTTAAAATGACTTAATTGTGTATAATCTAGTGAGGGGTGTAGTGTAGGATTTCTGCAACTACATAATGGCGCTAGAAACAGGGGATTGAGTAGAGATCAACCTTGTGAATCGAAAGAATCGGGAGTAACAAGAAAGAAATTTCATATAATTTTCAACAAATTACCGAAATTGAGAAATGTCTAGAAGAAGGAATACATCAGAACAACCAACAAGCTGTTAGAAGGAGCGGGGAGGTTAATTTGGAGAAAGGAGAAATGAAGTAGGTGAACCATCAAGAATAAACGCAAGAGGTAGAGAAGAAGGTCAAATTCAACCACCAATTCAACCAGCACCGAATAGAGTAATAGATTATGATAGGGTGAGTGTGCATACATGGAGATCGGATTCTATGGAAGAAAGAGAAGAAGTGCAACAATTGATAAATAATGGACAAGAGGAGAGAAATAGAGAAGAGATGGGAGAAACAATTCGTGGAAATAAAGGAATCGCAGCATTAGAAGCTTTGAGGCAAACAATACATGAAGAAAGGCGGTTAGAAGCGGAAGAACGTGCAAATTTAACAAGGCAAAAACATGAGTTAAGAATGGAAAATATGAGGTTGCAGAATAGAAGGTCGAGAAGTAATACCGAGGTCAAGATCGGGATCGGTTAGAGATGATATGAGGAGAATATTACCTTGTAGAAAATGTTAATGAAGAAAATCTAGAAGAGAGCCAAATCTCGGTGAAGGATCTGCGAAAGAAGGGAAGTGGTGTGTATTCCACGTCTTGAGATTTTTGAGAATGGCCAAAATGACGGAAATCAAGGAAATAGGCAGCGAGAATAGTCCAATTGGTGAAGAAAATCGGGGAAGAAGGAATAAGAATCTTTGCATGGGAGAGAAACACGGAGAAACAAAAAGGAGATTGAAGATGACATCGAAAAGCATTATATTGAACAAGCGCGTCTAGCTTGCGAAAGGGAAAGATTAAGAGTAGAAATGGAAGAACGGGAATTGGAGGAAGCAATTCGGCGAGAACAATCATGACAATCGAGAAAGAAGGCGCGAGCAAAATGCAACAATGGAAATATCAATGAAGAATATGAAAGAATACAAAGGAGAACTGATAGACAACCAAGAAGAGAAAATGATAGATATAATGGTGTGCGAATTCGTGAGCGAGATGAAGGATAAAGTCGCGAGAGAAATAAGAGAAGAAAATCTTTGAACAAGAAAACCAAAGTAGACATGAACGCGAGAAGGAGATTGTAGGATTCAAATATCGCACAACATATTTTCTTAGCGTGCGAGATTCAATTATTTTTCTTAACTCGAGAGAGCGTCTCGAGAGAAGGTAGCAAGACTCGAGAGAGTGTCTCGAGAGAAGGTAGCAAGACTCGAGAGAGTGTCTCGAGAGAAGGTAGCAAGACTCGAGAGTGTCTCGAGAGAAGGTAGCAAGACTCGAGAGAGTGTCTCGAGAGAAAGTAGCAAGACTCGCGAGAATATGAGGCTGTATGTGAGTTGTCATCCATTATGTAAACACCTATATAAAGAGGAGAGCAGGGAGAGAGAAAGGGAGGAATAATTTTTAGAGGAATAATTTTGGGGAGGACACTTTTAGGAGGAGAGAGATATTTTTAGAGAGAGATTTATTTTCTTTATCATCTTCTTCCCCAAATAATTAGATCTAGAGCTCTAGAAAATATCCATTAATGGAGATTTCCAATGTAATATTAATGTAACCTCAACAATCATAGTGAAGAATCGTGGATGTAGATCACATTGATCGAACCACGTAAAAAATCTTATGTGTCTATTTAAATTTCTAGCACTTATATTTTGAGATTTGGGTGATTAATAAGTTTAGATCTAGAAATTATTATCAAGATATAGTGAGGGGTGTAGTGTGGGAAATCCCGCTACTACATATGCGCTAGAAACAGGGACCTAATCTTGTTGGTTCAAGAATTTAGAAAAAATTGGCTACTGTTAGTGATGAGTTCACTAGATCTATAAAATTAAGGGATGAAAATGGAAGTTTACGTAAAGGATCTTCTTCTCGAGCAACAAATTTCGTTAAAAGATAATGGATCTAAGATGTTGCATAAGGTACAGGAGAAGGAAATATTGATACAGCTCAATGGGACCAGCAAGTTAAAATTCTGCCATTTCGGAGAACGATGTGGTACCAAATACTCAAACGTACAAAAAGAATGAAATAATCAATAACCAAACTGGCGAAGAAGAACTCTCATTAACGCGGACCGAACATTGTCATTATTGAAAAATTAAACCAATCTTCATAAAACTATTGCGAAGACAACATATGACTGAGAAGGAGACGTAGAGTCTCAGTCATTGCGAAGACAACATATGGAGTTACGTAGAGTCTCAGTCATTGCGAGAGAATAAAGCTTGGGGTTGCGAAGGCAACATATGACTAAGAAGCACCAACAGAGAATGTTAGTTCCAGCGAGAGAATAAAGATTTACGTAGAATCTCGCAGGTGTAAACAAAGGAAGAAGAAGCTCTGCGAAGTTCACTTCGCCGCAACTTTGATGAAGGAAAATCAGCGAAGTATTTGGGAGAGTTGCTTTGTACATTGGAGATCCACAAAGAAACGATTGACTGGGAAGATATAAAGAACAGTGGAGTTCACAGCGAGAGATGAATAGTCTACTTTGCAGCGAAGTAGCCGCAGTACCAGCGAGATTACCACAGTTCCAGTAAAGGTTGCTGCAGTTCCAGTGAAAGTTGCCGCAGTTCCAATGAAGATAAACAAACTTTAACAAACAAAGGAAATAAGAGAATCATAACCTACTTACTATTATCAAGCAATGGAAAAAGGAAGGATCATGAAGCAGAAGTTTTTAGCTTCGCAGAGTACGCGAAGATGAAGGAGAACAAAGTCGCAAGCCTGGCGAATGAATCAAAATGACCATCAAGAATCAGGCGAACTAAACCACTCATAATGACTTAAGAGAAGTCCTTAAACCCAAGAGCATGAAGGAGAGACAAAGCAAATAACATATGCTTTGGTGAAGAGTTGATATCGAAGTTCACAAAAAGACGAGTACATCTCGTAACCTTAATAATGAGAAAGACTCGGGAAAGAACGATGTAAAATCAACGGACTGCGAAATAAGCAAACTAAGGGAGGAGGAGTTTTCTATGAAGAAGAGAATGTGACGAAGAAAACAAGCAACTCAAACGAAGTGGAGGGAGCTCGAGTTCATAATCTCTCGGCTCGGCTCATATTCTTTCATGGAGGGAGCTCAATTCATAATCTTCGTTCGGCTCATATTCTCTCGTCCCAATGAGATAGGTCACAAGCAACTAGCTGTAATGGATGATGGTTCCTGCGAAGAAGTGGGAAAGTGAAGAAGAAAACGTATAGGAACAGCCAGAGACGAAAATATAGGGAACTAAAAAAGGGGAATGAGAGCTTGCGAAGTTCATATCATCAACAACTCAGGAAAAGAATACATGGGAAGAAATTGAATGGTTTATGTAAGGAGTTACTTTATCTCATAATTGTGTTGATCTGTTGAGTGCAGCTAGGTCATTGAGTACGGCAGGGGAGTTCAAGGACGAAAATCTTAATAAAAGCTATGATGCAAAGATACGTAATCAACGGTATACCGGACCAATTCACAGCACAATAGAAAACAACATAAAGAACATGTAAAGAAGAAGGAATGACAAAAAGAGAACAACAGGACACATCCGGCGATGAAGAGAAGTATAATGAAAGAGGCCAACGCAACCGTACAAAGAAATCCACAATAAGATTAAGAGAGGTCAGATGAATCAATGAAAGTCAATGAGAGCAAGAGAATACAAATGGTGAGAATTCTTTATGTAAGCTTCGCAGGAATAGAGAGGGAAAGGAGATGTTATTTGGGAGACCAACAAAGGAATATAGAACTGCGAGAGCAAAGGAATAGATCAAAAGGAGACCATCGAGGAACGGCGGCGAGAATGAAACCATCTTGAGACGAACAAGGCTGCCAAAGAACTAGAGAATGACCCGTCAGCGGAGACTACTCGAGATGAAGATTATGTAGCAAGTCAAACCATGAAGATTTCATCGGGGCGACATGGATTTTCTAATAGAAATTACCAATAACCAAAGGAGGAAGAAAGACGAGATGTGAAAGGAAGGAACAAAGCTACACAGCATGGGTACATCTAAGGACTAGAGTGATCAAAGGAAAAGAAAGAAAGCGAGATGGCAAAGAAGAGTATTCATAGGTGTGATAGAATTCAAGGGACTATGGAAGATTGGGTGTTTGCGAAGTTTACTTCACTGAAAAAACGGAAAGAACCACTATCATCGAATGAAAGAAACGTTCATGTCTACAACACTAGTTCATGCTAAGAGGAAGGAAGGAGAAGCTAGGTCATCACGCACGGCATGAAAAGAAAAGGGACGAAAAGTAGAACCAAAGCTACAACGTGAAGATTAAACACAAAGCATCGGGCGAAGCAATAATCTCTCAAATGCCTAATTTCACAAATGGCTTTAGGCAAAGATCACAAATCAAGCGAACAAATTCGCGAGGGGAAAAGATATACCGGCGAAGGAAAGATTGAATTTTACGAAAAGATCCGAGTTCATAGTTTTCTTTGAACTTGTTACGTGCGAACGTAAAAGGCGAGAACCAAGTGATGCCCATCTCTTAAATAGTATTTATATTTTCGCAAGTTTACTACACCAACACAGTAGCAGCTCGAACGGATGGTCAAGGTTACTGAGAATATGAGTTGGAGGTTATGCATTCGATTTCACATACACACAAAGTTTTTGCATATTTTTGATATGTGAAGATCGGGATAAATGGGAGGTGCGGTCCTATTCTCTCACAAAACAAGAGCCGCAAAGTTGGTTAGAGGCAAGAACAATGAGTCTCGAGGACGCTTGATTCAAATCCCACTTCTCGCGAATTTTTCCCATCTTTTTGCACAAAGAGAGTTGATGATTATCTCGCCAAGAATGAAGAAAAGAATGATTATTTCGCAAAGAATGGAGAAATGACGAGAAATGAAAGAATGAATGAACGGATGAATGAAAGAATGAAGACATGCGATAATTTCGCAAAGATAATGAAGAGAAAATCAAAAATGAATGATTGAATGAATTGACAAAAATGATTGAGTGAGTGAATGGGACGAACCTTTATGGCGTACACCTAGTTCGCGAATAACATTTCGTAAGAGGCAAATGTAAGACCTAAAGTGCGTCATATAAGGGGGTATCTCTCGACATGGATCGGGGGAAGGTTACACCGCTCCCGAAGCCCGAGTCATGGAAATTTGGGGCCCATGAAAGCCTATCCAGAGGGGAGATACCTTGGATTCCCAACTATATATGTAGGTTATACTCGGTTGGGCGACCGAGGGTCTCTTCTTAGGAGTCGAGTGTATGCTCAAGGCGCCGAGGTACACGGTTGAGCCGGAGTGCCGGGATGGATGAACCTACCCCGGCCATTCTTGGCAAGTCTTGGCATATGTTGCACTGCTCGAAGAAAACTCCACTTAGGGTGCAGCCTCGTAACCATAAACCCTATAGGTATAAGGGATAAGAGGCTGCGAAAACAAACCGGTTGTTGTTAAGGACCAGGATGGGAGGAGCTAGTCTTGTATGGCCGATGTTTCGCCTCCTTGAAGGGGCAACAGGGGAGATGATAAGGGCGACGCTCTCCATTAGGGGGAGTGTCAAAACAGACGCAAATGTCATGAGGCTATGTTTTGCAAGAGAATTTAGGCTTGTCATATTTGTGCAATGATCCTGCAGAGGCAATAATACTAACGCGAAGGTAAGGCGAGATCAATGGGTTTTTACACGAAAGTGTACGGACGTCCTGCGATTTCGTCGCAAGACGGCAATGTCATGGGGCTTTATGTTCGCAAGGATATCTAGGCCTGTCATATTGTCGCAACTAAAACATCCTGCAGAGGCAAAAATACTTGAAAAACGATAAGGCAAGATCAATGGGTCTTTACATGCAAGTGTAAAGACGTCCTGCGATTTTGTCGCAATGAAAGGTGGCAGGGGAAGACCTCTAATTAGGGAGGTCTAACTTGGAAGACCACGCAAAAATGATAAGGCAAGATCAATGGGTCATTACGTGAAAATGTAAAGACGTCCTGCGATCTTGTCGCAATGATAAAATTCAACGTAAAGCAATGAAGAGATTATACTATCGCATGAACACAACGCAGGAGATAAAGGAAAGATAAGAATGAAGAAATAACTCACTCATTCAACACTTTTTCAACGATTCTACCTTCGTAGATAAAGAACGAGAAGGCAACAATGGATTAGAAAAAACATTTTATGTTCTTTATTTTCTCGGCAAGAATCATTTCCAAAGAAGATGTTTACCAATGAACAACAAGAATCCTCACCAAAAATGGAATAATGACTTCGCATGAACAGAGGCAATACTTCTTATATTTCAAGGATTAATATTTCTTATCCACTTCGCGTTATCAGCACTTCGCGAAAGAATAGAGCATAGCATGAGGCAAAGAACATGGAGCGAGAGTTTCGCATGATGGATTCGCAATACTTCTTATATTTAGAGGATTAAGTACTTCTTATACTTCTCAAAGGATACTTCATACTTCTTATATACAAGATTAAGTACTTCATATACTTCTTCAAGGATACTTCATACTTCGCATAATTCAATAAACGATACTTAATATATACTTCTCAAAGCTTGAACTTCGCAAAAGAATAGAGGCAAGTACGTACTTTTCAAGTCCAAGTATTCTTCCGCTCGTTCCTTCATCAACAAAGACCAAAGATTACTACAACAACAGATTTTTCCTTAAAGATCGCTCTTCAAGCAATATTCAAGGAAAAAGAGGCAAGATGTAGGATTCAAATATCGCACAACATATTTTCTTAGCGTGCGAGATTCAATTATTTTCTTAACTCGAGAGAGCGTCTCGAGAGAAGGTAGCAAGACTCGAGAGAGTGTCTCGAGAGAAGGTAGCAAGACTCGAGAGAGTGTCTCGAGAGAAGGTAGCAAGACTCGAGAGAGTGTCTCGAGAGAAGGTAGCAAGACTCGAGAGAGTGTCTCGAGAGAAGGTAGCAAGACTCGCGAGAATATGAGCTGTATGTGAGTTGTCATCCATTATGTAAACACCTATATAAAGAGGAGAGCAGGAGAGAGAAAGGGAGGAATAATTTTGAAAGAATAATTTTGGGGAAGAATAATTTTGAGAGGACACTTTTAGGAGGAGAGAGATATTTTTAGAGAGAGATTTATTTTCTTTATCATCTTCTTCCCCAAATAATTAGATCTAGAGCTCTAGAAAATATCCATTAATGGAGATTTCCAATGTAATATTAATGTAACCTCAACAATCATAGTGAAGAATCGTGGATGTAGATCACATTGATCGAACCACGTAAAAAAATCTTATGTGTCTATTTAAATTTCTAGCACTTATATTTTGAGATTTGGGTGATTAATAAGTTTAGATCTAGAAATTATTATCAAGATATAGTGAGGGGTGTAGTGTGGGAAATCCTGCTACTACAGAGATAGGCAGAGCTAAAAAGACCAATAAATTCGAACCCTGATGTAAATGAACAAATCTTAAGAGAATTGGCAGAGATGAGAGGAATGTTGAACAACAGAAGGGGAGGAGGAAGAAGACAATTGGATGAGGCCATCGAAGAAGCTGCGAAAACTCCCTTTACACTAGAGGTGCAGTTAGGAGGAATACCCCCAAAGTGCAATTTACCCGCATTAAGCAGCATTTTTGATGGAACAACTTGCGCAATACAACACATCAAAGCGTATGTGAGATGTATGCTCTGATGGGAAAATCATGACGCCATATTATGCAAATATTTCGCATCAAGTTTAACAGAGAAGCACTTTGAAATGGTTTGAGGGTTTACCAAGAAACACAATCACGTCATTTAACCATTTACAAGCTATATTCTTAGGGGCATATATAAGTAACAACTCCTCGCGACCCGGGAATTGAAGATGTATTTGGGTCTGAAACAAAGGGTTGGCGAAAGTTTGAGACACTTAAGCGTGAGGTGGAAGACAATGTGTAGCGAAATGGTGGACGAGTGGATGAAAGATATCTTATTCTATCATTCATAAACGCTATGTTCGCAACCAATTTGTTATATATTCAAATTTTTAGAGTCAAGAATACAATTACAATGACTGAGTTGCGAGAACTTCAGGAGGAATATATTGCTCTAGAGGAAAGGAAAAATGAGATGGAATCATATCCAGTTGCGAATTTGATGCGTGTCGTAGGTGCAATCAAATTAATTAATGTTTCCACTTAATTAAAAATAATATAATGGAAGTCAAGTTCGTTCCCACGAGGAGCAAGAGATTCTAGTTGTAAAAATTGTCACGAAAGGGGGTGTAAAAGCAAAAGAAAATAAACAAAGCAATTCAAAGATAAAGTTGAAATCAATAAGAGAGACAAGATCAAGGAATCCTTCTTCGTTAACAAAACAATGATCAAGTTATGTTCTTTTCTACTTGTTATTAGTCACAGATTATCACCAACCGTAGGATAGCAGGTCCGCTTAGCTAGCCCCAAAATCCCTTATTTCACCGAGTAACAAGTCCGCTTAGTTATCGATTCTATTCAAAAGAACCACCTTGAGGTTCGCTTACAAGATGTAATTCCTGAATGCATTAAGATTTATGAATTTAGGTTTAGTACTAGTAGTTAAACTCGGTTCGCTTGGTTCACTTTCTAGCGTTGTTTCTACACACAATTGCTCCACGGAATCCCTCCGCAAGGTCTTGTGTTTTCTACTTGTGTAAAGTGTCAAGAACGATTACGTATTCCCTAACTTATACTAGATATAGATCAATTAACAAATCAATTTAGCGTGCACTCCAAACAATCTATCAATCAATCATGAATGAATAAACACTCCTATTAGTAAAAACAATCGATAATCATGTGAAAAAAAACTCAAGATAGAATTGAAACAAAACTCAAATCATGAATTAAGAACTAGGAATTCATCCTCAATCAATAAGAAAATTAGCTACTCATGTTTTTGAAATTCACACAAATAACAATTAAAAGGAGAATTTTCAAGTTCACACAAATAATTAAAAGAAGAAGAATCAAAAGCAAAAACACAAGTGTTGTGTGTGTAGAGAGGTGTGTAAAAGATGTAGAAAACTTCTCTATTTATAGGCTTCAATATTCTCCAACTCTTCCAAGGAATAGAACCCTTTTCCTTTAGCAATTGAATTTCCAAATTCAAGTCTTTCTCTTCTTCCATCTTCTCTTTCCAAGTTTGAGCCAAATTCTCCATCCAATTCCAAGCCCAAGTCTTCATACCCATGAGAGAAATCCATAGAAAATTTTGGAATTTTTGGCTCATAGGAAAAATGGTATTATGGGCGGAATCCCGTAGGAATAGTCGTCGTCGAAGCCACCTGAATATCACTGCCGGTCTCTGGAATCTGCCGACGGAATATTCCGTTAGTCTACCGTTAAGACTAACGGTCAAAAGAGTCAAACCGTTAGTCAATGGGTCAACTCGGGTCAACTGATCTAACTCGGTCAAACCGGGTCAATCATCGAGTCGTCCGAGTCATGGCTAACTCGGTGACATGTTCTAAGCCCATGACCCTTTCGCACGGAGCGAGTTGTCTTTGCATAATGATGATGCATCCTTCCGCCAAGATGGCTGTGCATCCTGCGAATCCCATTGATTCCGCAATTGCATAGCAACAACTCCATTTTCTTCATCCGCAATGAATCGGCTCAATAGTTGCTCTGCTCCAAATATCACTCCAACTTCCCGACCATTGCCTGCTGCGCATAACCAGCTCGAGACCCTCTAATCCCATCAACACCTGCAATAACGGCTCCACTTTAACCTCTTTGCTCCAGACATCAACCCTGGTAACAACACCAGTGCCATTCTCTGACTGAAGCTGCAATCAATTCCACAACCTAGCCACTCCACCGGCTTAGCACCACCATCTCCATCTCACCTGCAATCTCATCTAAACTGCAACAGCACAATCAACAACTCCATCTAAATCATCTCGATTCGCTGCAACAACATAATCAACAACTCCGAGTTCGGACCTCAAATCAGCCATTGTCTCAGTCATTTCAACCACCAGCATCACCACCCCATGGACATCCAGTTCTATTAGCTCAGAACCCATCAAGCTCAAACCATTTTCACAGACTCCATTGCAGTGAGAACCCCATTCTTCCATCTACAGCTGCATACCACCCAGACTCTGTTCAAACACAACCAGAACCATCAGACCACCTGAACCTTCAAGCCATCCATTGCATTCCCCTGAGCAGCAACACTGAATTACTCCACCACTTCCCTGTAAATTCTTTCATCACCAGTTCCTTGAGCCATAACCAAAGACCCATCTCTATTTCACTCACAAACCCTTTCTGCCACTGATTTCTCAACTTCTCATAAATCGGTTCTTCTCAGGCTCAATTAGATTTCGATCTCCCTGAGCTTCAATTCCTTCATCTCTATTTCCCAAATCTGTTCTTGGTTTCAATCTCTTCACTGCTTCTCATCTTCATCTCTTAGCTCTCGATCCCTTTCTCTCGATCAATCGAACCCTAATCGATCTCTCCCTGAGCTTCATAATAGCGGCAAATTCATCCATCGCAGACCCTAATTTCTTCTCGATCTGGTTATACATCAGCAGCTCTACACAAATTTCATCTTCTTCTCACTTTGAGTTCTCGATTTCTAACAAACCCATTCAATCCTCGATCTATCGAACTCAAGAACAATATCACTTTGTGATTTTACTCAAAACCCATTGTTCTTCTCACCAACGACTCTCGATTCACGGTAAACTTCACTCCTCTTGATTTCACTCGGCGGGGCCGCTTTTCTCCCTCGATCTCACTAAATCAGCCGCTTTAAATCTCAGTGAAAGTGAAGAATGAGAGAAATCGATTTTAGGGTTGTAATGATTTGGGTGGATATTTACACCCCAAAGTGATAAAGACCACCCCACTCATTAGATAAGGGATACCCTAGTGGACAGCCCCTTAACCTTGGCTGGTTTGTATTTAGTACTCCTCCAAGAGTTACCCCTTAACCCGGACTGGGCTCCGAGATAGTGCTCGCCCCGAAATGACCTTTTTGCCCTTTTTGCTCAAATTGGGTAATTTCTTCTTCTTTTCCTCCGTGTGACTCCAAAGTAGCTACAAAACTCAAAACAAGCGTAAAATACATAATTTACAAGAAAAATAGCGAAGAAAGCATAAACAATAGATAGTAAATAGGATGTATTCTACACCCTATCAAATTCCCCCACACTTAGACTTTGCTAGTCCTCGAGCAAATCAAACCAAAACTTACAACTTCAAAGCGTTCCAGCGTCACAAGCATCCAAAGAGTTATGAGGACATAGAGTTTCTGCATGCTAGTAATAAGAAGTTAGAAATACTAAAGAACATATTCTCATTCTTAAATGTTGAGTGAGAAATAACCACACCATAATGAGAGAACGCGTGTTTGAGAAACGATCAATAAGCATTTCGCCTCGACTTTTGCCTCACCAAAAAGGATTTTATGATAATTGCACTCAAAAAGACGGCTTTTATGGTTCTCACATGTGTGCGAGGTAGGAATGAAGAGAGAATTCTGCAACACGTTGAATGGTGGGAAGGATAACTTCCGAAATATTTTTAAAAACCCACATCTTTTAATATTTTGAAAAACCATTTTCCGACGATCTCTAAGAAAGGAAATCAACCATTTATTATTGAGGATGAGATTACTTACTCACCTTCACATCCGATCGCCAATTATGATAACACCACTCTCACGGCATCCAATAGAAACGTCTTAGCTCCTCGTCTTGATCTTCTTGGTCTTCGTCTTCGGTTTCAACTATTGATGATAAACTCTCGAATTTCATAAATCCTTGACAATTTGTAACCCTTACCTTAAAAATCCTTGTCGCTTGAAACTTCCTTATAAATTTTCCTTCCCCACGGCTTATTAAATAAATATAAACAAAACAAATATTTCTCTTGTTTTTTTTTTATTATTATTATTATTATTATTATTTTTTTATTTTTTTTTGACACAAGAGAAATAAAATACAAAAAATAAACCATGGCCGTGGGAGAAGTATTTTACCGCTTGATTCTTCACAACTTGTATCGTCTTGAAATCATAAACTTCAAAAATTCTCACCTTTTAATTTTCTTTGCACTTGTGAATAAGTCTTCATACTTGAATATAAAATTACCTCATTGTATTGTAAGTCTTCAACAAATATGTAAAAATCCGCCCTTTGTATGTTGCTTTACTTGTATTTGAAATTTGCTCTTTTTTTTTTTTCATTCCGTTGCTTGTAAACCTTGAACTTTTCCAACTTTCCTTGTAGATTTTGATGTCGCTCCTTGTTGATGATGATGGTGTTTCTATGGATCCGTTGTTGTCGAGAGAGAATGGTGCTAACTGCAAATCGAACTACAAGAAGGAGGCTTTCATCTATAGACGTCACCCTTATGATTGACAAAATTAGCACTCAAGAGATCAAAGAGTAGTGCTTCTATTGGTGGGAAGTTGGGTAGCTCACCATTCTACCCGGAATTAACGTACGGTGACACACACTCAAAAGAAAGCTCTTTAGTAGATGGAAAATTTCTGGTCGGTGCCTCACATGATATGAATACGGGTAGTCTCCACTAATGATTGATCAGCAACTCTAATAATGCATTTCTCCCTGCACCAAATTCGCATCACCGGCATGATTAAATCCATTATTTAACACTCAAACAAGCAAGAAATCCGAATGTAGTTCTCTAACATTTCCAAGTTCAATTATGTCGGTCAAAATCTCTATGTAAACATACCTAGAAGTATGCTAGTGACTCTAAAATCTTTAAAAGTTGGAGTTTTATGTAAAACCTTTTTTTTTTTTTTTAAAAAAACTTTTTAATTTTTTTTGTAATTTTTGTTTTAAAAACATGCTTAACCACTCCCCCACACTTAAACTTTACATTGTCCTCAATGTAATTGAATCCTCCTAGTAAAGTCAAGGTGGGAAATTTTAACATGATAAGGAACAAGAAAAAAAAATAACAAAAAGCAAAAAGATAAGAAATACAAAACCTATGGGTTGCCTCCCATTAAGCGCTTGTTTTAAAGTCGACGGCCCGACTTAGCTCTTGCTGCATATTACTCCTCCAGAGGGAGTGAATCTTGAAGTCCAATTACGTCCACATGCTCCGTTGGAAAGTTTTCATAATATGGCTTTAACCTATGGCCGTTGACTTTCAAATGTTGTCCTGTTTTGTCACTAACAATTTCAACTGCACCATGATCATAAACATTAGTAACAACAAATGGTCCCACCCAACGGGACTTAAGCTTTCCCGGAAATAAACGTAAACGAGTATTAAATAAAAGAACTTTTTGCCCCACAACAAAACTTTTCCGCGAAATCATCTTGTCATGAAAAAGCTTAGTCTTTTCCTTGTAAATCCGGGCACTCTCGTAAGCATCATTACGTATCTCCTCTAGCTCATTTATTTGTAACTTCCTTTGTTTCCCTGCTTCATCATACTCCATGTTGAATTTCTTTATCGCCCAATAAGCCTTATGTTCAAGTTCAACCGGAAGATGACAAGCCTTACCATAAACCAACCTATATGGAGACATACCAATCGGTGTCTTATACGCCGTTCTATACGCCCAAAGTGCATCATTGAGCTTAAAGCTCCAATCTTTCCTTGTGGTATTCACCGTTTTCTCAAGAATGGACTTGATCTCACGATTTGAAATTTCCGCTTGTCCACTAGTTTGTGGATGATAAGGCGTACCAATTTTGTGTGTTATGTTGTACTTCTTGAGGAGAGCGTGGAAAGCCTTCTTGAAATGTGAGCCTCCATCGCTTATCACCACTCTTGGTGTACCATGCCTATTGAATATGTTTTCCCTTACAAAATCACAAACAACTTGAGAGTCATTAGTTTTGGTGGCTCTAGCTTCCACCCATTTCGAAACATAATCTACGGCAAGAAGTATATAAAAATTTCCATTCGAATTGAAAAAAGGGCCCATAAAATCAATACCCCACACATCAAAAATCTCAACGGCGAGAATTGGTGTGAGTGGCATTTGATTTCGAGCACCTAGATTGCCCGTTCGTTGACATCTATCACACGATTTACAAAAAACATATGAATCTTCAAACAAGGTGGGCCAATAAAATCCACTCTTGAGAACTTTGAGAGCGGTACGTTTAGAACCAAAGTGGCCACCACAAGCAAAAGTGTGGCAAAAGGAGAGAATGGATTGAAATTCGGAATTAGGCACGCACCTTCGCATTATTTGATCAACCCCATATTTCCATAAGTATGGTTCATCCCACACATATTGCTTAGCTACCTTCTTAAGTTTCATCTTTTGGAAGTTGGACATTGTATTAGGTACTTTCCTTGTCACCAAGTAATTCACTATATCCTCATACCAAGGTGTTGATTCTTCCATGGAGAAAAGTTGTTCATCCGGAAAGCGGTCATGTAATGGAAGTTCTTCTTGAGACATAACAAGTCTACTAAGATGATCCGCACGGTATTCTCCACACCCCTCTTATCACGAATTTCTATGTCGAACTCTTGTAACAATAGGATCCACCGGATTAATCTTGGCTTAGCTTCTTTCTTCTTTATTAAGTGTCTTAGTGCGGCATGATCGGAATACACAATAACCTTTGTACCCACCAAGTATGATCTAAATTTTTCCAACGCAAAAACTATAGCCAATAACTCCTTTTCCGTGGTAGAATAATTGATTTGTGCATCATTAAGGGTCCTAGATGCATAATAGATAACATGGGACAACTTGTCCACTCTTTGACCCAAAACGGCTCCAACCGCATAATCACTAGCATCACACATTAATTCAAATGGAAGATTCCAATCCGGTGATTTGATAATTGGCGCACTTGTCAACATATCCTTTAATTTGTCAAAAGCATCCTTGCATTCCTTGTTGAAGTCGAAAGGTACCTCCTTTTGTAATAACTTGCACATCGGCATGGAGATTTTGGAGAAATCCTTGATAAACCGCCTATAGAAACCTGCATGACCAAGAAAAGAACGGATTTCCCTCACCGAAGTGGGATATTGTAAGTTTCTTATTAAATCTATCTTTGACTTGTCCACTTCGAGCCCTCGAGAGGACACAATGTGACCAAGTACTATGCCGTGGTTTACCATAAAGTGACATTTCTCCCAATTAAGGACAAGGTTTGTGTCTATGCATCGTTTAAGAACTAGTTCAAGGTTGTTTAAACATCCATCAAAAGAATTGCCATAAACACTAAAGTCATCCATAAATACCTCGATGATGCGCTCCACATAATCCGAGAATATACTTACCATGCATCTTTGAAAAGTAGCCGGCGCATTGCAAAGACCAAACGGCATCCGTCTATATGCAAACGTTCCAAACGGACAAGTGAAAGTGGTCTTCTCTTGGTCCTCCGGTGCAATAACAATTTGGTTGTATCCCGAATAACCATCCAAGAAACAATAATAAGAATGCCCCGCTAACCGTTCCAACATTTGATCAATGAAAGGCAAAGGAAAGTGATCCTTTCGGGTTGCGGAATTAAGCTTTCTATAGTCAATGCACACTCTCCAACCGGTTTGAACTCTTGTAGGAACAAGTTCATCGTCTTGATTCCGAACAACCGTGACTCCGGACTTCTTTGGTACCACTTGTACCGGACTTACCCACTTGCTATCGGAAATTGGGTAGATTACCCCCACACTTAGCAATTTGAGTATCTCTTTTTTCACAACCTCCATCATGGGAGGATTAAGCCGACGTTGAGCATCATGTACCGGCTTCACGTTCTCTTCCATTAGAATCCTATGCATGCACATGGATGGACTAATGCCTTTGATGTCCGCAATTGTCCACCCAATAGCCGTTTTGTGCTCTCTCAAGACTCTAAGCAAACGGTCTTCTTGTACCGGTGTGAGGTTCTTAGAAATAATCACCGGAAGCTCATCTCCATCTCCCAAGAAAGCATACTTCAAATGGTCCGGAAGCGGCTTCAATTCTAGTTTGGGCGCCCTCACAATAGATGGTACAAGAACTTCATCATTCACGGGTAAAGAAATATAAGAAACATTACCCTTTTTAGCTTCTTGCAATGTCGCCAAAGCACCACACATCTCCACCAATTCCTTGGAGATTTCAACATCCAAGTTAGACAAGCCATGGACGTCCAATTCAATGCTCTTTTGCAACACCACATCAAGTTCATCCTCTTGGTTCAATTCCACCATTTGTTGCGCTAATGAATCAACCACATCAATGGAGTAAACGGAATGCACATCACTTGGGTAGCGCATGGCTTCAAATATGTTAAAGTGTATTATCTCCTTATCGAATTCCATAGTGAGTGTACCCTTATCAACATCAATCTTCGTCTTTGCGGTTTTCATGAATGGCCTCCCAAGAAGTAAAAAGTAGATGATCGGTTCTCATTGTTGTCCATATCCACCACAAAGAAGTCCACCGGAAAAATAAGCTCATTTACTTGCACTAGCACGTCTTCTACAAGCCCCTTTGGATATATGTTAGACTTGTTTGCTAATTGAATAATAACTCTCGTCTCTTTCAAAGGTCCAAGATTCAAGGAGTCATATATATCGGCCGACATCACACTAATGGAAGCACCCAAGTCAAGTAAAGCATGTTCAAACCTTTGCTTACCAATAGTAATTGGCACCGTGAAACCACCGGGATCCGTGCACTTTGTAGGCATCTTCTTCAATAGCATAGCCGACGCACTCTCGCCAACTTTAGTAATTTCAATATCAAGCAACCTATCCTTCTTTGTGCATAATTCCTTCATGAACTTCGCATACCGTGGCATTGTCTTGATGGCCTCAATGAATGGGATGTTAATTTCAATCTTCTTGAAAATATCCATGAGTGCCTTGTCTTGAGCTTCTTTCTTGGATTTAGCAAAACGACTAGGAAAAGGAGGTGGAGTAGTGAAAGTAGGAACCGGTTCCTTGGATTGGTCGGTTGGTGTTGAATTCTCCTTTGGTGCGGCTTCCTCCTTATCTTTGACTACCTCTTCAATAGCTTCTTCATGATGACTTGGACCCTCCACTTGTCTTCCACTTCTTAGAGTAACCGCATTAACATTCTTTCTTGGATTCACAAATGGTTGTGAAGGAAGTTTTGTAGATGCTTGAGATTTCAATAAGTTTACATCGGTCGCCAATTGTCCCATTTGAGTTTGTAAATCCTTGATAGCCGAATCGGTCTTTTGTTGATTTTGTTGAAACAATGACGTAATACCTTGCATCATGACATTTAGCTTATCATCTATTGAAGATCCTTGTTCCTTCACTTGAGGTTGAAATTGTTGAGAACCACCTTGTTGTTGAGGTTGGAAGCGTGATTGTTGAAAACCACCTTGTTGTGCATATGGATTAGGAGCCGCCGCTTGCTTGTTTGCATAACTAAAGTTAGGATGATCCTTCCACCCGGGATTATAGGTATTGGAGTATGGATCGTACCTTGGCCTTTGATTTGGATATAAAGCATTCACTTGTTCGGTCTCACCATCCGGAATAATTACCGCGGCCATCCTTTGCATCATTATCTCCATGTTACTCATCCTTTGATCAAGATGTGATGATGAATCACTAACTTCATGCACTCGCCTAACCATTGGTTCATCCCTTGTGTAGAATTGTTGCGAGTTCGCAGCCATACTTTCAATCAACTCCGTAGCTTGGGTCACCGTCTTGTTCACTAGTGCACAACCACCCGCGGCGTCAAGAAGAGACCTATCGCTTGGGTTGAGAGCTTCGTAGAAGTATTGGAGTATCATAACCTCACTAAATTGATGGTGTGGACAGCTTGCCACCAACCTCTTATATCGCTCCCAACATTCATACAATGATTCTCCCACTTGTTGTTTCAATCCACAAATCTCCTTGCGAATTTGAGTAGCTTTGGATGCGGGAAAATATCTTTCGAGGAAAAGTTTCTTCATCCCATTCCATGTTGTGATACTTAGGAAGGCAAATAATATAACCATTCCTTAGCATTGCCCCCAAACAAAACGGGAAAGCTTTCAACATTGTTCCATCCGCATTAGTCTCCGGTGGAAGCATAGCCATAACTATGGTATAGAAGTCCATAAGATGTTTGTTTGGGTCCTCATTCACCATGCCATGGAACTTTGGTAACTCTCTAATCAACCCGGCTTGATCTCGAAGGTTGAGTTAGTTTGGATACACCATTGTTGTGTATCAAGCCTGTGAGAAGCTAGGTCCTTTAGTGTACGATCAGCCATCATTTCTTCCTCTTTGTTCGAATATGTGAAATCACTTGATGAAGACGGAGGAAGTGGAGTGTTAACCGCTCGAATGAAATCCTTTAGTTGAGTCTTGGGATCGAAGACGTATTGGACTCGGTCTGCCCTCTTTAAGCATTCACCAAAGGTATAGCACAATCACGAAACAAGATTCTCAAAAACTAAGTTAGATACGGTATAGAATCTAACAAAGCAAGAATATAGCAAAAGAAAAATAAAAACAACTAAAATCAATTCATTGCTCCCGGCAACGGCGCCAAAATTTGATGCGTGTCGTAGGTGCAATCAAATTAATTAATGTTTCCACTTAATTAAAAATAATATAATGGAAGTCAAGTTCGTTTCCCACGAGGAGCAAGAGATTCTAGTTGTAAAAATTGTCACGAAAGGGGGTGTAAAGGCAAAAGAAAATAAACAAAGCAATTAAAAGATAAAGTTGAAAGCAATAAGAGAGACAAGATCAAGGAATCCTTCTTCGTTACGAAACAATGAATCAAGTTATGTTCTTTTCTACTTGTTATTAGTCACAGATTATCACCAACCGTAGGATAGCAGGTCCGCTTAGCTAGCCCCAAAATCCCTTATTTCACTGAGTAACAAGTCCGCTTAGTTATCAGATTCTATTCAAAAGAACCACCTTGAGGTTCGCTTACAAGATGTAATTCCCTGAATGCATTAAGATTTATGAATTTAGGTTTAGTACTAGTAGTTAAACTCGGTTCGCTTGGTCCACTTTCTAGCGTTGTTTCTACACACAATTGCTCCACGGAATCCCTCCGCAAGGTCTTGTGTTTTCTACTTGTGTAAAGTGTCGAGAACGATTACGTATTCCCCTAACTTATACTAGATATAGATCAATTAACAAATCAATTTAGCGTGCACTCCAAACAATCTATCAATCAATCATGAATGAATAAACACTCCTATTAGTAAAAACAATCGATAATCATGTGAAAAAAAACTCAAGATAGAATTGAAACAAAACTCAAATCATGAATTAAGAACTAGGAATTCATCCTCAATCAATAAGAAAATTAGCTACTCATGTTTTTGAAATTCACACAAATAATAATTAAAAGGAGAATTTTCAAGTTCACACAAATAATTAATTAAGAAGAAGAATCAAAAGCAAACACAAGTGTAGTGTGTGTAGAGAGGTGTGTAAAAGATGTAGAAAACTTCTCTATTTATAGGCTTCAATATTCTCCAACTCTTCCAAGGAATAGAACCCTTTTCCTTTAGCAATTGAATTTCCAAATTCAAGTCTTTCTCTTCTTCCATCTTCTCTTTCCAAGTTTGAGCCAAATTCTCCATCCAATTCCAAGCCCAAGTCTTCATACCCATGAGAGAAATCCACAGAAAATTATGGAATTTTTGGTCGCCGGAAAAATGGTATTATGGCCGGAATCCGGCCGGAATAGTCGTCGCCAGCCACCGAATATCCTTTGCCCGGTCTCTGGAATCTGCCGACGGAATATTCCGTTAGTCTACCGTTAAGACTAACGGTCAAAAGAGTCAAACCGTTAGTCAATGGGTCAACTGATCTAACTCGGTCAAACCGGGTCAATCACTGAGTCAGGTCTGAGTCATGGCTAACTCAGCTGACATGTTCTAAGCCACAGCCCTTTCGCACAGGCCAGAGCTGTGCTGCATAATGATGATGCATCCTTCCGCCAAGATAATCTGTGCATCCTGCGAATCCCATTTCTCGCAATTGCATAGCAACAACTCCATTTCCTTCATCCGCAATGAATCGGCTCAATAGTTGCTCTGCTCCAAATATCACTCCAACTTCCCGACCATCGCCGCTCGCATAACCAAGCTCGGACCCTCTAATCCCATCAACACAAACCGCAACAATGTAGCTCCACTTTAACCTCTTGCTCAGGACATCAACCCACGGTAACAACACCGAGTGCCATTCTCTCGACGAAGCCGCAATCAATTCCACAACCTATCCACTCCACCGGATTAGCACCACCATCTCCATCTCTGCAATCTCATCTAAACTGCAACAGCACAATCAACAACTCCAGTTCAGACCTCAAATCAGCCATTGTCTCAGTCATTTCAACCACCAGCATCACCACCCCATGGACATCCAGTTCTATCAATTCGAAGCCATCAAGCTCAAACCATTTTCACGAGACTCTATTGCGGTGAGAACCCCATTCTTCCATCTAAATTGCATACCACCGAGACTACTGTTCAAACACCACGAGAACCATCGAGACCACTCGAACCTTCAAGCCATCCATTGCATTCCCCGAGAATCTTCGAATTACTCCACCACTTCCTGTAAATTCTTTCATCACCAGTTCCTTGAGCCATAACCAAAGACCCATCTCTATTTCACTCACAAACCCTTTACGCCACCGATTTCTCGGCTTCTATAAATCGGTTCTTCTCGGGCTCAATTAGATTTTGATCTCCCCGAGCTTCAATTCCTTCATCTCTATTTCCCAAATCTGTTCTTGGTTTCAATCTCTTCACTGCTTCTCATCTTCATCTCTTAGCTCTCGATCCCTTTCTCTCGATCAATCGAACCCTAATCGATCTCTCCCTGAGCTTTGTAGGATCATAATATCGCAACGCACGGGGCTCGCGGGGTTAATAAACAACGATGTCGCGAGGCGATCGCGAGAGAGCTAAAATAAACAGCCAATGAATAACGACAAGCAAAACATAAAGGAGACGTAAAACTTGGCGAGGGTTAAGGAGTGTCGCGAGAACGAATGTTTGTGCACTTGCGACACTTCGGCGGGACATTCCCGAAAATAAAGGATAGCTTATTTGTCATCCACTATGTATTACCCTATATAAAGGGCTAAATGAGTCTGTTGAAGGGAGAGATCTTTTTGGAATTGTGGGGCAAGTCATTAGGAGAGAGAAAGTTTAAGAGTGTTTTAATTTCTAAGTGTAATTCTATATTCTTGTGTAAACAATTCATGGATTCAATCAATAAATATTCTTGATCTTACATCTTTCAATGGGCTAATTAAGCAAAATCGAGTAAGGGGTGTAGTGTGGGAAATCCTGCTACTACATATGCGCTAGAAACAGGGAATTGAGCAAAGATTGACGTAGAAATTGGAAAGAATTTGGATTAACAGAGAAAAAGATTTGGAAAAGATACTCAAGAATTCATTGAAAACGAAAAATGGCTAGAAGAAGAAATGTACAAGAGCAACAACATTTGTAAGAAGAAGTGGGAGACTTGCTTTGGAGAAAGAAGGAATGAAATTTGGAGAATCGTCAAGGATGAATATGAGAAATGATGGAGAAGATCAAAATCAACCTCCGGTCTCCCCGGTAGCAAACGCGGCTGTTGATTATGATAGAGTAAGTGTGCACACTTGGAGATCGATTCGAAGATGAGAGGGAAGAGGAGCAGATTGGTGAACAATGGACAAGGAGAGCAAGGAATGAATGGAGAAAACGAAGAAGATGGCATTAGAGAGATTGAGACAAACAATACACGAAGAGAGACGGTTAGAGGCGGAAGAACGAGCAAACTTAACAAGACAAAATCATGAATTGAGGATGGAAAATATGAGGTTGCAAAATAGAAGATCTAGAAGTAGCGTGAGATCAAGCTCAAGATCGAATAGGGAAGAAAGAAGGAGAGTTTTACCAACGAAAGTACCGAGGAAGAAACACAAAATCCAGTACGAGAACATGGCGAGAGAAGAGGGAAATAGAAGATCGTTACATTCCTCGGCCCGAAAATCTTCAAAATGAGCGGAATAGGGAAAATCAAGGAAACATGCAACTCAAGAACCGAATGACCCAGCTTCTTGAAGGAGAATAATCTTGCACGGGAGAGAAGAAGCGAGAAGAAACCGAGAGATTGAGGATGACATTGAGAGACACTACATTGAACAAGCGCGGCTAGCTCGCGAGAGAGAAAGGATAAGAGAAGAAATGGAAAATCAAGAGATGGAAGAAGCGATCCGACAGAATAACCATGACAACCGCGAAAGGAGAAGGGAACAAAATCGTACCAATAGAAATATTAATGAAGAATATGAGAGGGTGCGAGATGAGAGAGCTGAGAGACAACCAAGAAGAGAGAACAACCGATATAATGGCGTGCGAATTGTGAAAGAAACGAAGAAGAGCGTCGCGGGGAAAGAAGAGGAGAAAATAACGAGCGGGGAAGGTCAAAATAGGCACGAGCGAAGAAGGAGAAGCGAGAATTAAAAAGACCAGTAGAATCAAACTCGAGGCAAATGAACAAATCTTAAGAGAATTGGCTGAAATGAGAGGATTCTTGAATGATAGAAGGGAAGGAGGAAGGAGACAATTAGACGAAGCCATCGCGAAGCCGCGAAGAACCCCTTCACGCTAGAAGTGCGAGATGGGAGGAATACCTCCTAAGTGCAATCTAACTGCGTTAACCAACAACATTGATGGAACAACCTGTGCGGTACAACATATCAAGGCGTATATGAGATGTATGTTACAATGGGAGAATCATGATGCTATATTATGCAAATATTTTGCATCAAGCCTAATAGGAGAAGCACTAAAATGGTTTGAAGGTCCGCAAGGAACACAATCACATTATTTAACCACTTACAAGCCACATTCACGGGAGCTTACATAAGTAATGACTCTTCGCGACCGGGTATTGAAGATGTATTCGGATTGAAACAAAGGGTTGGCGAGAGCTTAAGGCGATTGACAATAAGATGGAGAACCATGTGTAGCGAAATGGCGGGACGGGTTGAGGAAAGATATCTCATCCTCTCATTTGTGAATGCTCTCTTTGCGACTAACTTGTTGTACATTCAAATTTTAGAATTAAAAATACAATCACAATGGCGAAGCTGAGAGTTACAGGAAGAATACATTGCCTTAGAAGAAAGACGAGAATGAAATGAATTCTTATCCGATCGCGAACACAAGCTCGAATCTTTGCGAACGCAAGTTTGTTGCCTCAATTCATAAATACGGTGGCGAGTACTTCGCAAGGACAAGAAGCAGGAAGGGCGATGAAGGACAGCGAAAGATAGTAGCCATGGGAAGCCACGACCAAGAAGAGCTTGAACAAGAAAGGAACTACTACAACCGTAACAGCAATAATAAGATTCAGAGGCTAGATCATGCGCAAGAAACTTACGGTGGACGAAGGCAATATAACCATGGAGGCAAAGAAGTCGCGAGAATAGTATGGGAAGCAGTTAAGATGCCTCCACTTTGAATGCTAGTGTGGAAAAGATCGGGAAGCTATACTTGTGATGGAAGATGTACAAAGCACCTTGGAACGCGGGAATGGAACCACCGCCAGGCGACAGAAGTCATGAGTTTTGTTCTTACCATCGCTTCCATGGACATCAAACAAACGATTGTAGAAACATAAAGAGAATTATTCTCAGGATGATTGATCAGGGGAAGCTAAATCACTTTCTAAAGGGAGAAGAAACAGGCCAAGCATTACCACCACCACCTAGAGATGCATAGAGCGAGTGTCGGCAAAAGGAAAAGAAACATTTGTTATAGAAGTTGGAACAAAAGCTAGAAATTTGAAGCTGCAACTCTATTGTCCACTCCTATCGCACAATCGAAGATTTTCATGACAACGTGCTCGGTAGAGTCTTTGCGAGAGATGCTAATGATAAAGAAATAATGAGTCAGCGAGAATGACGCTTGATTAGAAAAGTGGCAGGTGAAGACTATTTCTTTCTCTGCGAGATGAAGTGCCAAAAGGAAGAGAAACACACGATAGCCCATTGGTTGTGAGACTAGAGATTAACACGAAACCAGTCGATGGAGAAGATGATGAGGAAGAAGCTATTTGGGCGATCAACCGAATTCTAATTGACAGGAAGTTCGGTGAATATTCTCTTCTACCATACTTATAAGACGATGGGAGGAAAAGATGAGGATTTGATCCCCTCGACATACAAGATATATGGCTTTAATGGCACCGCAAACAAACCAAAGGGAGAGGTTCACATGAGAATACCTCTACAAGGATTATCAAGCGATATTTTATTCGTGTGGTTGACGTGGAATCTCCCTATAATGCGCTGATTGGGAGGCCATGGCTTCATGAAATCTTGGGAATCGCATCAACATATCATCAATGTATAAAATTTCCACATCCAAATGGTATCGGTATCATACAAGGAGATTGGAAGGAGTCGCAACAATGTCATGAGGTCGATGTAGAAAGTCATGAAGAAAGAAATACCAAAAGAAAAGGATGGAAGCAACATGTGAGAGATGAGCAGAGAAAAGAAAAACTGATGGTGAATGCTATAGAAGTAAGGATTGAACATACCTCGCGAGGTGAATACCTAGAGATAGGCGAATATTATGATAATAGAGGAGTAAAAGATATGAGGAACAAAAGGCAAAAGAAGTGAATAATCAAAAAAGCGGGGGAGAAAAAAGTAACAATTGAAGTAATGATGTGCGAGAATCTCGCAACCAGAGTATATGGGAATTCGGTTAAGAAAGAAAAATGAAAATACAACAAATGAAAACAAGAATTGTGCGAATACTTCGCAAACAACTATCAACAAGTGATGAAACATGAATGATTGAATGATTTAACAAATATGAATGAGTAAATGAATGGGACGAACCTTTATGGCGTACACCCTAGTTCGCGAATAACATTTCGTAAGAGGCAAATGTAAGACCTAAAGTGCGTCATATAAGGGGTATCTCTCGACATGGCTCGGGGAAGGTTACACCGCTCCTGAAGCCTCGAGTCATGAAAATTTGGGGCCCATGAAAGCCTATCCAGGAGGAGGTACCTTGGCTTCCCAACTATATATGTAGGTTATACAGCTGGTTGGGCGACCGAGGGTCTCTTCTTAGGAGTCGAGTGTATGCTCAAGGCGCCGAGGTACACGGTTGAGCCGAGTGCCCGGGATGGATGAACCTACCCTGGCCATTCTTGGCAAGTCTTGGCATATGTTGCACTCGCCCGAAGAAAACTCCACTTAGGGTGCAGCCTCGTAACCATAAACCCTATAGGTATAAGGGATAAGAGGCTGCGAAAACAACTGGTTGTTGTTAAGACCGGATGGGAGGAGCTAGTCTTGTATGGCCGATGTTTCGCCTCCTTGAAGGGGCAACCGGGGAGAGGATAAGGGCGACGTTCTCCATTAGGGGGAATGTCAAACAGACGCAAATGTCATAAGGCTATGTTTTCGCAAGAGAATTTAGGCTCGTCATATTTGTGCAATGATCCTGCAGAGGCAATAATACTAACGCGAGGGTAAGGCGAGATCAATGGGTCTTTATACGAAAGTGTACGGACGTCTGCGATTTCGTCGCACGACGGCAATGTCATGGGGCTTTATGTTCGCAAGGATATCTAGGCCTGTCATATTGTCGCAACTAAAACATCCTGCAGAGGCAAAAATACTTGGAAAATGATAAGGCAAGATCAATGGGTCTTTACATGCAAGTGTAAAGACGTCCTGCGATTTTGTCGCAACGAAAGGTGGCAGGGGAAGACCTCTAATTAGGGAGGTCTAACTCGGAAGACCACACAAAATGATAAGGCAAGGTCAATGGGCCCTTACTTGAAAATGTAAGGGCGGCTTGCGACCTTGTCGCAATGAGAATAGATAAAATACATTTATGAAGATAAGACAAAGCAAGTAAAATTCTTGATCTATGAAGATACCTGCGACCTCGTCGCAATAATACATTTCAACAACAATAAAACCATTATCCAACCAAATACATGAAGACAATTGAAATCTTTCCTCTGAAGATCAATAACAGAGGCAAGTATGGGAATGGAAAAGATGGAATATTGTTATTCATCTTCCGATGAAAGAATTATACATCAACAATGCTAACTAATAATGTTACAAGAAAGAACTAGAAAAAGGGGAATGAAGATTGAATTTATGAACAACGGAAATGTACAGATATTACAAGTAGAGAAAGAAAACAAAAAGAGTTATCTCTTTGGTGATTCTTCTCCTCCATCGATTCTTGGTCTTGTTATTCTCATCGCTTAATTTTCACCTTCGCTAGCCTCACTATCGAAACATCCGAGACAGGCGAGATTCTCGGGGACCTTTTCGAGGAGCCGGGGATATGAATGAAGAGGGATTTTGTGGTCTTTACAAACATACTCCATGGCTCCATTGCGAAAACGACCGCATCATTACTAAAATTCGCCACTGTCGTTTCAAATTGTTTCTTCAACTTGGAATACTTGTTATTACGAAGGGAGAGACTATTAGCGAGCTGTTGTTTTTCAGTTTCAAGTTCTTCAATTCTCGTTGGAAAATTCCTGGCGAGTTGTTCTTTCTCAGATTCAAGCTCTCTAATTCTCGACTTTGAAGCCTCTTCTCGGATTTACGCAAATAAGTAACAACAAGTTAATAATTTACAAGCAATACTACGAAGTAAAAGCGATGAGTGTAATAAGTAACCTTCTCTATCAGATATCATATCCTTAATCAAGGAAGTATGCTCGGCGTGAAGACTAACATCAACACCTAGGTTATTCCTGGCATTATCTAAAACTTTCGCAGCCCAGGCGAATTCATCATCACTATTAATAACAAGAAGAGAGCGAACTTGCTCTTCCATTTTTAAGCATGGTATTTTGATGAAGGAGTTCATCTCGTTCAACTTGCACACTAAGAAGAGATTTGTGGAATTTCGCTGCTTTGTGCACCTCTGTTAGTAATACGATCGTTTCTCATCTATGAGATTACTAATTTTCTTCCTTAAAGTCTTGATATTCTTCTGAGTCAAGGTACATTCGTTTAAAGCGATTAGTTAAATTCAAACTAGATCTCGTGTTCGATCTCTAAGAGATGATATTTGGATTGAAGATCTTTTAATGAAAGGAGGTTAGTTTTATTTGAGGAACTACTTAGAGATTGATTGAGATGAGCAAGAAGAAGGTCATCATCCATAGGTTCAGAAATGTATGGAGAAGAATAGCCTCATCGGAGAGATTATATACATCTGCGAAGGTAATAAGTTAGGTAGCAATATGCGGCCCGATAAAATAGAAATAATAAAAGGAAGAAAAATCTTATACCATAAAGTTCTTTGATTAGCGTTACGAAGAGTGGACACCCTATCCCTTTGAGAGTCAAGTTCGGTATTTAACTTTTGAATTCTCTCATCTTTATCGCGAGATGGCGCTTGACTTGAGTCTCTAATTCTCGAATCTTCTTGCTCAATTGCGAATTCTTCTTCTCAAAATTGTTGCGTCTTCTCTCGAGATGCGAGGCAACTACAAAGGAAGTTCTTCCAACCTATAAAAGAAGATAGAAAAATCATTAATATACATATATTTAAAAGTTTAAAAGGGAAATGTGATTGCATACGTACCAAAGATCCAAGTGCATTCAAAAGGTCGGGAGACACAACTCTAGAGACTCCATTGAATGAATTGTTGCCTCTCGATACTTGACATTACACACGTTCGCGAGAGCTCCACAAAGGGATGCTAGGGGAGCATCTCCCATTCCCCTGGAAAGAATGCGAGAAGATCTTTGGACGGTTGGTCCATAGGAGATCGCGGCCAGGTTGAGCCTTATCTCGAAAAGTTGGGTTTGTATCATCATCATTATCATCGGAAGAATCGAACTTGAGCTAAGGCGAGAAGAAGGCGAGCCTTTCGTTTCTTAGATAATGGAGTGAAGATTTATCTTTGCGAGCGACTGCTTTTTTACCCTTACTTTTAATCCTCGCAGCAATAGTTTCTTCAACTCCAACCTTCGCATACGCGTAAAGATAAGAAACGAGGCAACAATATTGTTTTAAATAAGAAGAAAGGAAGTGTTTCTTACTTCACTCGTAAGCGATCGAAGCAATGTCGAGTATCCTCCGACGGATCCTTTTTGTAGCTTCTTCTCAACCTGGTTATCGAAAGATTTCACAAACTCAAGCAATTATAGAAAGGAAGTTGCAAAAGCAAAATTTGAAGTCGGAAACATACCTCTTTCTTCTTCTCGAGGCCATTTGAATTCCCAAGGATGATATCTGCGAGATTAGCGGGAAGAATATGCGAGCCCGCGATGTAAGGGCCGTTTAAGATCAAGGGTACGACCCACCATTTCTCATCTTTGGAATGACGAGGAGAAGTATTATTGCACAGGTGCCAATCAATGTCTTGCATGAGTAATTTATCTTCGAGGGACATTATCCTTTTTCTTGAGCGAACGCTTGACGTGAGATTTTACATTCACCATAGTTATCCTTTGTGTAATTTTCAAAAAAGTTTTCCCAAGATACTTCTCCATGACTATTTCCGGATCTGCGAATTTGGGATTTCTGACAGAGTTAGGGTATAAAGATCCTTTGCCTGCACCACGGTTCGCGAACTCAAGCATCAGGCGAATGCAATCGCCACTTAATTGATAAACAGCCCGAGAGAATTTTTCATGGGCCAAAATTTCATAAAATAAAGGCAACTCTGGATCGTATAAGGGAATGGGAAGTCCCGCGAGAAGCTGACCTAGCGAGACTATAATCCTTTGATCATCACATTGATGATCAGAAAACAGCTTTACAGAAAGGATAGATGAAGGTTCTTGATCGGGAATGGTCGATAGAGTGAAACCCTTCTCGAGCAACTTCTGTTGAACTTCATCAAAAGAAGCTTTGTATGCACGACTAATGGCAGCCATTATCAGTATGGGAATGGATGGGAGGTTAAAGATTAGGATCAGCGTTAGAAAAGACGAAGAAAAGATTTGCGATGCGAAGCGCAAATTGCGGAAGGAGAAAATCAAAGAAGTTGCGAGAGAGAAACTAAAGAATGAAAAGGAGAGGAAAAGAAAACTATATATAGGGAAAAGATCCTCGAGAAAACGAGGTCATTTAATGCGAGAAGAGACATGAACGGTCAAGAATAAACGGTTGAAAGAGACGTGTCAAAAAAAAAAAAAAGACATTAATAATCAAAATCCGTGTAAAAGTACAAAACTGAAACAGATAAAGATAAACAATCGCGGCAAATCAAAAGAATCACTCTCATGATACTCTTCCCTTCGCGGGGGAGAAATATGAGGAAAGACAAGAAACGATACTAAATGTACATCTCAAATAGAGGCAAGTACGTACTTTTCAAAACAAGTATTCTTCGCTTGTTCCTTCATCAACGAAGACCAAAGATTATTACAACAACAGATTTTTCCTTAAAGATCGCTCTTCAAGCAATATTCAAGGAAAAAGAGGCAAGATGTAGGATCATAATAATAACGCGTACGGGGCTCGCGGGGTTAATAAACAACGATGTCGCGAGGCAGTCGCGGAGAGCTAAAATAAACGCCGCAATGAATAACGACAAGCAAAACATAAAGGAGACGTAAAACTTGGCGAGGTTAAGGAGTGTCGCGAGAACGAATGTTTGTGCACTTGCGACACTTCGCGGGACATTCCCGAAAATAAAGGATAGCTTAATTTGTCATCCACTATGTATTACCCTATATAAAGGGCTAAATGAGTCTGTTGAAGGGAGAGATCTTTTTGGAATTGTGGGGCAAGTCATTAGGAGAGAGAAAGTTTAAGAGTGTTTTAATTTCTAAGTGTAATTCTATATTCTTGTGTAAACAATTCATGGATTCAATCAATAAATATTCTTGATCTTACATCTTTCAATGGGCTAATTAAGCAAAATCGAGTAAGGGGTGTAGTGTGGGAAATCCTGCTACTACAAAAGCTTCATAACAACAAATTCATCCATCATGAGACCCTAATTTCTTCTCGATCGGTTATACATCGCCAGCTCTACACAAATTTCATCTTCTTCACTTGAGTTCTCGATTTCTAACAAACCCATTCAATCCTCGATCTATCGAACTCAAGAACAATATCACTTTGTGATTTTACTCAAAACCCATTGTTCTTCTCACCAATGACTCTCGATTCACAAGTAAACTTGACTACTCTCGATTTCACTCTCAGCAGATCAGTCGCTTTTTCTCCTCGATCTCACTCAAGCAGTTAGTTGCTTTAAATTCAAGTGAAAGTGAAGAATGAGAGAAATCGATTTTAGGGTTGTAATGATTTGGGTGGATATTTACACCCAGGTGATAAAGACTACCCCACTCATTAGATAAGGGATACCCTAGTGGACAGCCCCTTAACCTTGGCTGGTTTGTATTTAGTACTCCTCCAAGAGTTACCCCTTAACCCGGGACTGGGCTCCAGGATAGTGCTCGCCCACTGAAATGACCTTTTTGCCCTTTTTGCTCAAATTGGGTAATTTCTTCTTCTTTTCCTCCGTGTGACTCCAAAGTAGCTACAAAACTCAAAACAAGCGTAAAATACATAATTTACAAGAAAAATAGCGAAGAAAGCATAAACAATAGATAGTAAATAGGATGTATTCTACACCCTATCAGAATACAAATTCAAACGCTGCGAATGCAAGCTTATTACCCAAGTTAATAAACACAGTAGCGAACACTTCGCAAGGGCAACAAGAAAGGATAATAGATGATGGACAGCCAAAGATAGTAGCTATGGGAAGCCGTGATCGGGAAGAATTTGAAAGAGAAAGTAACTACTACAAGTGGCGGCAATAACAAAATTCAAAGACTTGATCATCCGCAAGAAACTTATGGAGGTCGAAGGCGAGAATTATCATGGAGGCAGCGAAGTCACGAGAGTAGTATGGGAGGAAATCAAAATGCCACCATTAAATACAAGTGTGGAAAAAATATGGGAAGCTATACTCTTGATGGAAAACATACTGCACCATGGAACATGGGAATGAGCCACCACCAAGTGATAGAAGTCACGGAGTTCCGCTCTTACCACCGCTTTCATGGACACCTAACAAATGACTGAGAAATATAAAAGAATCATCCTCGGAATGATTGACCAAGGAAAAGCTGAGTCATTTTATAAAAAGTGAAGAGAAGGTTCAACCGTTACCACCACCGCCAGAAATGCACTGGACAAACTCAGCAAAGGGGAAAGAAACATTCGTAATAGAAGTTAGAACGAAAGCTAAAAATTTGTTTTGCAACTCCATTGTACATTCATACCGAACAATTGAAGATTTCCATGATAATATTCTCAGTAGGTTTTTCGCGAGGGATGCTGATAATAAAGAAGTGATGAACATCGCGAAGACATCGCAGTTAAAAGAATGGAAAATGCAGATTATTTCTTTCACTACGTGAGAAGAGATTCTGAAGGCGAGAGAGACGCATGATAGCCCATTGGTCGTAAAATTGGAAATTAATCCAAAACCCGTAGATGGCGAAGATGATGAAGCGAGAGAATTCTCAGGCGATCAATAGAATCTTAATTGATACGGGGAGCTCGGTAAACATTCTTTTTACCATACTTACAAGACTATGAGTGAGAAGGATGAAGAGTTGATACCTTCGACGTATAAAATATACGGTTTCAATGGCACAACGAATAAGCCTAAAGGAGAAGTTCATATGAGAATACCCTTGCAAGGATTATCAACTGAAATTTTGTTCTGTGTAGTCGATGTGGAATCCCCTTATAATGCATTGATCGGAAGGCCTTGGTTGCATGAAATTCCTCGGGTGTAGCGTCGACTTATCATCGGTGTATAAAGTTTCCTCATCCTAGCGGTGTTGGAGTTATAAAGGGAGACTGGATGGAAGGACAAAAATGCTATGAGATTGATGTGGAGAGTTGTGAGGAAAGAGCTGCCAAAAGAAAGGGCTGGAAGCAAAATATAAAAGATGAACAAAGAAGAGAAAGGTTGATGGTGGATACCATAGATACAAGAGATGAAGATACATCGCGAAGCAAGTGCATGAAAACAGTGGAAAATCATGATGGAAAGGAATCATTAAGAGGTTTGAATGGTGCGGAGGCAGAGAGCAGCAGGAGCAAAAAGTGTAAGAAATGAATAATCATTATTATCGAAATCAATGATAAAGGCATATCAAGAGTAAGAGGAAGAAACAATAATTGAAGAAGAAATACGCGAGAATCTCGCCATCAAGAATGTATGAAAATTTGATTGAAGAATTGAAAACCAAAAATGAATAAACAATGCAAGATTGTGTGATAGCTTCGCAAACAAAATAACAAGAGAAAACCAAAAATGAATGATTGAATGAATTAACAAAAATGAAAGAGTGAGTGAATGGGACGAACCTTTATGGCGTACACCCTAGTTAGCGAATGATATTTCTCAAGAGGCAAATGTAAGACCTAAAGTGCGTCATATAAGGGGGTATCTCTTGACATGGCTCAGGGAAAAGGTTACACCGCTCCTGGAACCTGAGTCATGGAAAATTTGGGGCCCATGAAAGCCTATCCAGGAGAGATACCTTGGATTTCCAACTATATATATATAAGGTTATACCCAGTTTGGACGCTTGAGGGTCTCTTCCAAGGAGTCGAGTGTATGCTCAAGGCGCCGAGGTACACGGTTGAGCCAAGAGTGCTGGGACATTTGAAGTGTCTCGGCCATTCTTGGCAAGTCTTGGCACATCCGCACTCGGCCCGAAGAAAAAATTCACTTAGGGTGCAGTCTCGTAACCATAAACCCTATAGGTATAAGGGATAAGAGGCTGCGAAAACAACTGGTTGTTGTTAAGACCGGTGATAGGTGTAGAATACACCGTATTTACTATCTAGTAGTTACGCTTTCTTTGCTATTTTTCTTGTGAATTATGTACTTTACGTGTGTTTTTGAGTTATTAGGTACTGGAGTCGCACGGAGGAAAAGAAGAAGAAATTGTCCAATTTGAGCAAAAAGGGTGAAATTGTCATCTCACATGCAAGTGATATTTGGAGCCCAGCCAAGGCTAAGGGACAACTCTTTTACGAGGAAGTTACATCAGGTGGCCTTTATCAGAAGCGTGGGTGCTTATAGTCATTTGAGTACCCCTTAGCTACTTTGCTTGAGTGGAGTTAACTAGTTTCATCTCCTACACAAAACCTAAGAATATCAGACAAATATTTTCCTCATCAATGTGTCGGCTTTTACTTCGCCTGAGATCGAGAGAGAAAATGGAGAGGTAGAGTGAGATATAGCGGCTGTTCTAGACGAGAGAAGAAGTGATTAATGGCGAGTGGAAAAGGATGAGAAGCGGTTGATTGAATCGAGTACCGGGAAAGGGAGGAAGAAATGATCTTTGAAACTTTGTGAAGAACAAGGAAGATTTGATGGTTAAGTTAGGGTTCCGAGTCATATATGGTTGAAAGACAAACAGGGGAACAAAGGGTTTGAACGGATTTGGTATATGGCGGTGGTATGGTTTGAATTTGGGGATTAAGGTTGGGGTTTCTCGGATTTTTGTGGCTGCTCTCGATTTAAGAGGATGAGGAAGAAATTGAGGGAGATTGTGTCACCTTTGTGTTCTTTGAGTGAGAAAGGAATGAATGGGTTTTCATGGGTTTTAGAAGTCGAGAAGAAATTTCGATTCTAGGTCGGATTCAATGAAATTGGCGAGAGATGTGGGTGTTCTTTGGTAGGTCTTTCTTTGTTATGGATTTTGAGAGGCCGAGATGCAAATTTGTGAGTGTGATCTTTGCAATGGGTACACTGGAGAAGAAGGGGATTAGATGTATGTTAGGGTTTGAACTCGGGAGATGCTCTGGGGGGAATGCAATGGAGATGATATAGAAAGTAATGGATGTCCTGATCTCGATATTGAAGCTACAGGGAGCTGCACTATGAAGCTGTAGTTCAGTGAAGCTGTTGCTGATGGGTTGTGCAGGGAATTGTAGAGCAAGAGGCTGTACACAACAGAACTGGTGGTGTTATTGTTTTGAGCTTGATGCTCATGGTGGCATTGCCAGTGGAATTCTATGGAGATTGTCATGTGTTGGAGCTAGGTTGCTGTGCTAAGCACCTAAAGGAAAAGCAGGAAGAGAAGCTAATGCAGTTCAAGCTGCAGGATGAGCTAGAGCAGTGGCTTGAGAGATTGAGCCAAGAAAGTGCCAGTGAGTTGGAAGGTTACAGGGCAGGGCAGGTTATGCATTGAGATTCAAGGGAGAGTCTGCTAGGCTGAGAGAAATGGAGGAATGGCCTATGGGTTGATGATTGGAGCTGTACAAATGAACAGGTGGTTCGACTGAGATAGAGTTGCAGTTGTGAAAGTGTGACTCATGGGTGATATGTGGTTGTGCAATTGCTAGGTTGCAAAGCAGCTGGATTACAGTTGGCTATATTGCAGAGATGCTGAGCAGGGATAGATGTATGTTTAGGTGTAGGTGTTGGTGCTTTGAGTTGGTGAACTGAGTTAGAGCTGAGTACTTACAGCTGAAAGTCGGAGTTGCAGTTGTGTAAGTCAGGGCAATGGTGGAATTGAGATTGATGTTGCTTCCGCTGTGATGGAGTTGGTGGCGATATCAAGTTGCAGGTCTGGACTGGATTATGGAGCTAATGGGTAATTGAGATGTTTGTGATGATGACTGAGTGTAGCTGCAGTTCACAAAGGCAAGAGAGCTCAGTGCAGGTGGTGGTCACTGTGAAGCATGAGAAATACAGGTGGTGCCTCAGGTGATGGTGAAGTTACAGGGAAGAACTGATGAGAGTAGCTCAGTTGCAGGTCTGAGCCTTGGGTTGAATGTCAGATGGTGCAGCTTTGGTGCACTCAGCAAAGGAGAAGCATTGCAGGTGGTACAAACTGGTGTGAAATGCAACATCTGAGCCAAGATGGCTGCGAGTTATGCCAGCCAAGATGGCTAGTTGAGGAGCTGGTAAAGCACAAAGATAGTGCAGCAGATATGGCTAGTGCAATAGCCTGGGTTGAAGTGAATCAGACTGAGTCAGACTTGACTCGTCTGATTAGCTTCCCTCACTCATCGATTCGATTCGACTCGACTTGACTCGGGTCTGACCGAGTTGACCCGCCCATCCGACCCGTTGACCCGATCCGACCCGTTGACCAGTGACCGGGCGGACTTTGCCGGTCACCTGAACCGATTTCCGGCGAATTTTCCGGCAGTTTTCCGGCCACAATACCAGTTTTCCGGCGACAACTTTTGGGTCATATTTTCTACATGGGTTTCTCTTTCTTTTGGGCTTGGTGGATTCTCATCTAATGGACTTTGAAGACTAGACCTAATTTTAGAACTTGGAGAAAAGCTATAAAGGGAAGGTCTTCTACAACTTATAGGGATCATCTTTTTCTTGGAATTTTGGAGAGCCATTTTGTTTTATGCTTCTAGGGTTTGCTTTTGTTCTTCTTCTTCATTATTATTCTTGAATATTGATTATGATGAACTCCATAGCTATGAGTAGCTAAACATCTTATTGGTTATGGGATAAAAGTTGATTTCTCAACATGCTTTTGATTCAATGAATTAGTTTTGTCTCAGTAATTATTGTTTGTGATTCACAATTAATAGTGTTATAAGATTTGAAAACTTGTTAGGTTGAGTCCGGAATCAATCCGATTTGTGTTCATCTCTAGAGCTATATTAGGGTTTTCAATACGAAAAAGTTGTTTATCCCTGATTCTAAGTAGCATAATTGTGGTTAGTGCTTGTAGTGATACATCCTAATAGTCACAAGTGAATCATAACTTTTGTTAAAACGTTTAGTGCTTTTACACATTCGTTTGCATTGATGAGTCTTATTCCATAAATCTTCATGCTTTTAGGGAGTTAAACTTAATTGTGCTTTTACACTTTAGGTTGCTTTCTACGAAGAATTCACATATGCATCTTTTAATGTGGTTGTGATGAAAACAGGGAATTAACGGGTTATACTTGCGATCAAGGTATCCTAGGACTTTTAATAAATACGAGATTAAATTACCAATTCTAATCATTGATGAAAATACATGTTTGTGAATGATACTATCCCGTGACCAATATCTTCTCCTTATTGATAACTCAAATTACTTACTTTGCTTTCAATTACTTTTATTTGCTTAAATACAACAAACATTCCTCGTGGTTACTTAGAAACTGAAATTTTATAACAACGAAAGCCTCTCTGTGGATACGAACTCTTTCTTATCGCATACTATATTTATATCTAGTTGATTGAAAGTGAAATTATATTTGACGGATTGACAACCGACCAAATTTTGGCGCCATTGCTGAGGGGAGGCATACGGCTTGTTATTGAGTTTTTAGTTTCTTTTACAATTTACGCTTTTATCTTTGCTTTTCGGTTCTTGTCTTGTTTCTCACTTGTTTGCGAGAATTGTTTGCAGGTACCTAATCTCGGCTTCTAAGGATTGGAATTATCCAAGGTGCGGGATAGCTACTCGAAAAGGCACAATATACTCCAACCAAGGCGGAACACAACGGACGAGCACGAGTTGGAAGTAGGAGAAGAGATTTTCCAACAACAAGAAGAAGAAACAATGGGTGATGCAAATCGTTCACTCAAGGACTTGGCTTCTCATAGGCTTGATACACAACAGGGTGTATTCAAACGAACTCTACTTTTGAGATAAAGCCGGGGTTGCTTAGAGAATTACCAAAATTCCATGGCATGGTGAATGAAGATCCAAACAAACATCTTTTGGACTTCCACACCATTGTCACGGCTATGCTTCCAGCGAATGTTGAGGCGGATGGTGCAATGTTGAAAGTTTTCCGTTTCTCTTTAATGGATAGTGCTAAGGATTGGTTGTACTATTTACCTCTCGGAAGTGTCACAACATGGAATGGGTTGAAGAAACTCTTTTTGGAGAGATATTTTCCTGCATCCAAGGCTACTCAAATTCGCAAGGAGATTTGTGGGATGAAGCAAAACGTGGGAGAATCATTATATGAATGTTGGGAACGGTACAAGAGATTGGTTGCAAGCTGCCCTCACCACCAATTTAGTGACGCTATGATAATCCAATACTTCTATGAAGGACTCCAATCAAGTGATAGGAATCTTATTGATGCTGCGGGTGGTGGTGCATTAGTTAGCAAGACGGTGGCACAAGCTAGGGAGTTGATTGAAAACATGGCAGCGAACTCACAACAATTCTTAAGTCGTGGGTCGGATGTGATTCTAAGAAGGGTGAGTGAAGTGAGCGTGGTGGAGGAACTTCGTCAACAAATGGGTAACATGATGACAATGTTGCAACAAGTTGCATCGCGGTTATACCAAGTTCTCCTCAATCTTATGAAGACGAGCAAGCTAATGCGATCTTTCCAAATCAACCAAGACGGTATGATCCCTACTCCAACACTTACAATAGGGATGGAGAGATCACCCCAATTTTAGCTATGCCAACAAGCAAGGAGCGGTTCAACAACCTACCTTCAACTCTTCAAGTGGATTTCAACCTCAACAACAACAATTCCAACCGAGACAACAATTTCAGCAACCTCAAGCACAACAATCAATGCAAAATCAAGGTTCGGATATTGATTCAAAGCTTCAAACAATGATGCAAGGTATTTCTACCATGTTTAAAGAGAGTCAACAAGAGACTAAGAGTGCTATTAAGGAGTTGCAAACACAAATGGGCTCCATGGATATTGATTTGAACCAATTGAAGGCGCAAAATAGTGGGAAACTCCCTTCTCAACCTATCAACCCAAAAGAGGGTGTCAATGCTATTACGTTGAGAAGCGGTACACAACTTGTGCAACCCGAAGTTGCTGATTCGGGCAAGGTGGACACACCCAAGGAACCTGTTTTGGAGGAGAATAATGAGGATTCTCCCCAAACTTCTGAGGTACCTATTCCTAACTCTAAAACTCCGGTTTCTACTTATGTTCCTCCTCTTCCTTTTCTTCGCAGATTTGCAAGTTCTAAGAAGGCGGAACTAGAAAAGGAGATTTTAGACGTTCTAAAGAAGATCCATGTGAACATACCACTCATTGATGCTATCAAGCAAGTTCCAAAGTATGCAAAGGTGTTGAAGGACTTGTGTACCAATAAGCAAAGGCTCAAAGGTAATGAAGTGCTTAGTGTGGGGGAGAATGCTTCGGCAATCTTACATCACAAACTCCCACTTAAGTGCAAGGATCCGGGTAGTTTTGACATTCCCGTCACAATTGGTAACACAACTTTTAACAAAGCTATGTTGGACTTAGGTGCTTCCGTTAATGTTATGCCTGCGTCAATGTATAATTCACTTGATCTTGGTCCTCTTAAAAAGGCTGAAATTGTATTACAATTAGCCGATCGCTCTAATGTCTACCCAATGGGTATTGTTGAGGATGTTCTTGTGCGGGTTAATCAACTTGTATTTCCAGCTGACTTTTGTGTGCTAGAGATGGATGAAGGATCACCGGACTCGTCTCTTCCATTGCTTCTTTGGCGTCCCTTCATGAAAACGGCGAAAACCATAATTGATGTGGATAAGGGAACGTTGACCATGGAGTTTGATGGAGAAACAATACGTTTCAACATTTTCGAGATGATGAGATTCTCTAGCGATGTCCACTCTTGTTTCTCCATTGATGTTATGGATTCATTGGCACAACAAATGTTTGAATTAAACGGTGATGATGCTTTGGAAACCGTGTTAACTACATCCATAGATAATGGTGTAGAGTGTGGTAATGAAGTCAAGGAAGCTCTTGGTGATCTTAATTCACTACAAGGATGCCCGAAAACTCATAATATCTCTTTTATTTCTTTACCATGCAGTGATGAAAAGCTTGTACCTTTAATTGTTAAATCTCCAATTTTAGAATTGAAACCTCTTCCCGACCACCTTAAGTACTTGTACTTGGGTGATAATGCAGAGTTACCGGTGATTGTTTCTAACAAGCTTAGTGATTTACATGAGAAAAAACTTCTAAGGGTGCTAAGGAAGTACAAGACGGCCATAGGATGGACAATCGCCGATATCAAGGGTATAAGCCCCGTTTGTATGCACAAAATTCGTTTGGAGGATGATGCAAAGCCTAAAAGGGACGCGCAACGTCGTTTGAATCCTCCCATGATGGAAGTTGTGAAAAAGGAGATACTCAAGCTTTTGGAAGTGGGTGTTATCTACCCCATATCGATAGCAAGTGGGTAAGCCCGGTACAAGTAGTACCAAAGAAATCGGGTGTGACGGTGGTGGAGAATGAACTTGTCCCAACTCGTGTGCAAACTGGTTGGAGGGTTTGTATTGATTATAGAAAATTGAATGCCACCACTAGAAAAGATCACTTTCCTTTACCTTTTATTGATCAAATGCTTGAACGTTTAGATGGACACTCTTACTATTGCTTTCTTGATGGCTATTCGGGTTATAATCAGATTGTGATAGCACCGGAGGACCAAGAGAAAACTACTTTCACTTGTCCTTTCGGTACTTTTGCTTATAGAAGGATGCCTTTTGGCTTATGCAATGCTCAGGCTACCTTTCAAAGGTGTATGGTAAGTATCTTTTGGAATATGTTGAAAACATAATCGAAGTGTTCATGGATGACTTTAGTGTCTTTGGTGATTCTTTTGACCTTTGCTTGAACAATTTGTCTCTAATCCTTGAACGATGTGTTGAAACAAATCTTGTGCTAAATTGGGAGAAGTGCCATTTCATGGTAACTCATGGCATAGTTTTAGGCCATATAATATCTTCTAAAGGCTTGGAAGTCGATAAATCTAAGATAGACCTTATTCGTGCTCTAACCCCTCCCACTACGGTGAGGGAGATACGTTCTTTTCTTGGTCATGCGAGGTTTTTATCGTAGGTTCATCAAGGATTTTTCCAAGATAGCATCACCACTTTGTAACTTATTGCAAAAAGATGTGGTTTTTAACTTTGATGAGAAATGTATGGCGGCATTCAATCGTTTGAAAGAACTTTTGATTTGAGACCCTATCATTAAACCACCGGATTGGAGTAAGCCTTTTGAGCTCATGTGTGATGCTAGTGATTATGCGGTTGGTGCGGTGCTTGGGCAACGTGTGGGGAAGCTTCCTCATGCTATTTATTATGCTTCTAGAATGTTAAATGAGGCTCAACAAAACTACACAACCACTGAAAAGGAGTTATTAGCCATTGTTTTTGCTTTAGAAAAGTTTCGCTCTTATCTAATTGGTACAAAAGTTGTTGTCTTTTCTGATCATGCAGCACTTAGATACTTGCTTACAAAGAAAGAGGCGAAACCGAGGCTCATACGATGGATATTACTCTTGCAAGAGTTTGATATTGAAATCAAAGACAAGAAAGGAATTGAGAACACCGTTGCGGATCACTTGAGCCGACTTGCTGTGGACAAGGAGACTATCCCGTTGCGTGAAAGTTTCCCGGACGAGCAACTTTTCTCAATTGCCTTTGGAGAACCATGGTATGCCGATATTGTCAATTACTTAGTTTCTAAACAAATCCCAAAGAACTTGTCTCGTCTTTGAGAGGGACAAACTTAAGAGGTTAGGGAACCAATACATATGGGATGATCCATACTTATGGAAACATGGTAGTGACCAAGTAATACGAAGGTGCGTGCCGAATCTGAATTTAACTCTATCTTGTCTTTTTGTCACTCTTATGCTTGCGGAGGACATTTTGGGAGTAAGAGAACCGCGCACAAGGTACTTGAAAGTGGTTTTTATTGGCCAACTTTGTTTAAGGATGCACATATATTTTGTATAACTTGTGATAGGTGCCAAAGAACCGGCAATCTAGGTGCCGAAATCAAATGCCACAAACTTTTATTCAATTTATTGAAGTTTTTGATGTATGGGGTATTGATTTTATGGGGCCTTTTGTCAACTCCCATGGGAATTTTTATATCTTACTTGCGGTTGATTATGTCTCGAAATGGGTGGAAGCTAAAGCCACCCCAACTAATGATTCTAAAGTGGTTTCAGATTTTGTGCAAGCTCACATTTTTGCAAGGTTTGGAATTCCAAGAGCCATAATTAGCGATGGGGGTTCTCACTTCAAAAACAGGATTCTACAAATCTTGTTGACGAAGTACAATGTGTCGTATAAGATTGCAACACCTTATCATCCCCAAACCAATGGACAAGCCGAGGTGTCTAACCGGGAGGTGAAATCTATTCTAGAAAAGACGGTGAATCCAACAAGGAAAGATTGGAGCATGCGACTTAATGATGCTTTGTGGGCGTATAGAACCGCATATAAAACACCTATTGGAATGTCTCCTTTTAGGCTTGTGTATGCTAAACCTTGTCACTTACCCTTGGAAATTGAGCATAAGGCGTTTTGGGCTATTAATAAATGCAACATGGAGATGGATGGGGCTGGAAAGCAAAGGAAGTTACAACTCCAAGAGCTAGAGGAGCTCAATGATGCATTTGAAAGCTCACGGATTTACAAAGAAAAGACGAAAGCATTCCATGATAACATGATTTCTAGGAAACAATTTTGCATTGGGCGAGAAAGTGCTTTTGTTTAATTCTCGCTTGCAATTATTTCGGGTAAATTAAGGTCACGATGGATCGGACCTTTTATTGTTACTAATGTGTTTTCTCATGGTGCAGTGGAAATTCGTAGCATAGCTACGGGGAAAGAACTTAAAGTTAATGGGCACGGTTGAAACCATATTATGAGAATTTCACTTCCGAAGTGGTGGAAGGAGTTAACTTTGTGGATGTACTCCCTCTGGAGGAGTCATAGAAAGCAAGGAGATAGTCGGGCGACGACTTTAAACCAAGCGCTGATTGGGAGGCAACCCAAAGGATGAGTATTTCTTGTCTTGTATTTATTTCTTTTCTTGTTTTTAGTTTTTCTTGTTTTGTTTTTACTTTGTTTTTTTTGCTGATTTCTTGTTAGGATTTCCCACCTTAACTTACTTTGGACGATTCAATTTACATTGAGGACAATGTAAAGTTTAAGTGTGGGGGAGTGGTTTATGTTGTAAATTTTTGCAATTTTTCAACTTTTTTTGTGAACTAGTGAATAAGAAAACTCCAACTTGTAGTTATTTAGAGTCACATAGTATACATGTCGCTAAGATTACATCGAGAATCTCACAATAGTGACTGAACTTAGAGATGTGAGAGAACATGATCGAGTTTCTTAATTGTATGAGAGTTAAAGTTGGATTTAACCATGCCAGTGGCAAATAAGGTGCAGACTGAATTCGGTATTAGAACAGTGATCCCCTATAGTGGAGACTACCCATGTTACATAATGTGAGGCACCAACCTTCAATTCTTTGTACTGTCTAAATTTGTGCTTTTAGATTGTGTGTGTCACCGTACGTAAATTCCGGGCAGAATGGTGAGCTGTCCAACTTCCCACCATAGAAGCACTATTTTGATCTCTTGAGTGCTATTTTTATCAACCATGTTGGTGACATCGAATTGCTAACTTACATACCACTTGTGATCTTGTTCGCAGATTAGCACCATCCACCTTATCTCTCTACACCAACAGGTCCATAGAAACACCATCATCATCAACAAGAGGAGCATCACAAATTCGAAGGAAAGTTGAACACGTTCGAGGTTTACAAACAATGGTATAAAATGGGCAGATTTGATTTGAGTAAAGCAACAAAACGGGGAGCGAGAATTTTTATAAGTTGAAGACTAATATACAAGAGTGAAAATTATTAAGGATGAGAATTCGAGAAGTCTATGATATCAAGACATATAAGTTGTGAAGATTCAAGCGGTAAAGTACTTATACCATGGCGTTGTACTTACATTTTTATTTTTGTATTTTACTCTCTCTTGTCTCAATGAAAAAAAAAAAAAAAAAAAAATTTTGAAAAAAAAAAAAAAAAAAGACAAGAGAAAAGTTTTAGGTTTGTTAATAGTTTTTTATTTTGTTTTATTTTTATTTTGTATTTGTTTGATTTCTCAAAAAAAAAAAAAAAAAAAAAAAAAAAAAAAAAAAAAAAGAAAAAAAAAAAGAAAAAAAAAAAAAAAAAAATTTGGGTTTGTTTTTATTTTTGTATTCTTTCAATAAAGCCTATGGAAAGAAGGAATATTTGTAATGAAGTATCAAGCGACAAGGAATTTGAGGAAAGAATCATATTGTCGAGATTTTACGATTATCATCAAGAGTTGAAGACCGAAGACGAAGATGAAGACACCGATAGAAGACCGAAGACGTTTCTATGGATGCTGTGAGAGTGGTGCTAGCTGCACGCCGAACGGATACACGGTAAGTAAGCATATTTCCACATTAGTTAAATGGTTGAATTCCTTTCGAAGAGATCGTCAGAAAAATGGGTTTTCAAAAATACATAAAAGATGTGGGTTTTCAAAATACTTCGGAGGGTTTTGCCTTCCTACCATTCAACGTGTCTCAGGATTCTCTCTTCATTCCAACCTGGACACATGTGTGACCCATAAAGAGTCATTTATTATTGAGAGAAATATCATAAAACCCTTTCTTGTGAGGCGAGTCGAGACTTTTGATCACTCGAACCCGAATTTTAGTCGAGAAGGGATGGTTATTTCTCTCTCAACTTTTAAGAATGAGATTGTGTTCATTTATGTGTCTAACTTCTTATGACTAGTGTGCATAATCTCTATGTCTTCTTAGCGTTGGATACTATCATTACGGAGAACTAGTAAGTTGGAAATATAGGTTTTGTGGGTAAATCTCTAGTAAACCCTCACGAGACTATAACTCGTCCACTAGGGACACCTAGGGGTTTAAAGGCTTGTTATTTATGCTAAAAGTGACCGTAGCCTCGACGACACGGAGTTGTTGTATTTTATTGTTTTGTTTGATTTGCTCGAGGACTAGCAAAGTCTAAGTGTGGGGAATCGATAGGTGTAGAATACACCGTATTTACTATCTAGTAGTTACGCTTTCTTTGCTATTTTTCTTGTGAATTATGTACTTTACGCGTGTTTTTGAGTTATTAGGTACTCTGGAGTTGCACGGAGGAAAAGAAGAAGAAATTGTCCAATTTGAGCAAAAGGGCGAAATTGTCATCTCACGGGCAAGTGATATTTGGAGCTTGACCAAGGTTAAGGGACAACTCTTTTACGAGGAAGTTACATCAGGTGGCCTTTATCGAAGCGTGGGTGCTTATAGTCATTTGAGTACCCCTTAGATACTTTGCTTGAGTGGAGTTAACTAGTTTCATCTCCTACACAAAACCTAAGAATATCGAGACAAATATTTTTCCTCATGAATGTGTCGGCTTTTACTTCGCCTCGAGATCGAGAGAGAAAATGGAGAGGTAGAGTGAGATATAGCGGCTACATTCAGGCAGAGAAGAAGTGATTAATGGCGGTGGAAAAGGATGAGAAGCGGCTGATTGAATCGAGTACCGGGGAAAGGGAGGAAGAAATGATGCGTCTTGTGAAGAACAAGGAAGATTTGATGGTTAGGTTAGGGTTCGAGTCATATATGGTTGAAAGACAAACAGGGAACAAAGGGTTTGAACGGATTTGGTATATGGCGGTGGTATGGTTTGAATTTGGGGATTCGAGTTGGGGTTTCTCGGATTTTGTGGCTGCTCTCGATTTAAGAGGATGAGGAAGAAATTGAGGGAGATTGTGTCACCGTGTTCTTTGAAGTGAGAAAGGAATGAATGGGTTTTCATGGGTTTTATAAGCCGAGAAGAAATTTCAGTTCTAGGTCGGATTCAATGAAATTGGCAGAGATGTGGGTGTTCTTGGTAGTCTTCTTTGTTATGGATTTTGAGAGGCCCGAGATGCAACTGGAGTGTGATCTTGCAATGGGTACTGGAGAAGAAGGGGATTAGATGTATGTTAGGGTTTGAACTCGGGAGTCTGCTCAGTGGGAATGCAAAGGAGATGATATAGAAAGTAATGGATGTCTGGTACTGATATTGAAGCTACAGGGAGCTGCACTATGAAGCTGTAGTTCAGTGAAGCTGTTGCTGATGGGTTGTGCAGGGAATTGCAGAGCAAGAGGCTGTACACAACAGAACTGGTGGTGTTATTGTTTTGAGCTTGATGCTCATGGTGGCATTGCCAGTGGAATTCTGTGGAGATTGTCATGTGTTGGAGCTAGGTTGCTGTGCTAAGCACCTAAAGGAAAAGCAGGAAGAGAAGCTAATGCAGTTCAAGCTGCAGGATGAGCCGGAGCGATGGCTTGAGAGATTGAGCCAAGAAAGTTCCGGTGAGTTGGAAGGTTACAGGCGGGCGGAGTTATGCATTGAGATTCAAGGGAGAGTCTGCTAGGCTGAGAGAAATGGAGGAATGGCCTATGGGTGGATGATTGGAGCTGTACAAATGAACAGGTGGTTCGACTGAGATGGAGTTGCAGTTGTGAAAGTGTGACTCAGGGGTGATATGTGGTTGTGCAATTGCTAGGTTGCAAAGCAGCTGGATTACAGTTGGCTATATTGCAGAGATGCTGAGCAGGGATAGATGTATGTTTAGGTGCAGGTGTTGGTGCTTTGAGTTGGTGAACCGAGTTAGAGTGAGTACTTATAAGCGAAAGTCGGAGTTGCGGTTGTGTAAGTCGGGGCAATGGTGGAATTGAGATTGATGTTGCTTCGCATTTGTGATGGAGTTGGTGGCGATATCAAGTTGCGGTGTCCGGGCTGGATTATGGAGCTAATGGGTAATTGAGATGTTTGTGATGATGGACGAGTGCAGGCTGCGGTTCACAAAGGCAAGAGAGCTCGGTGCGCAGTGGTGGTCACCGTGAAGCATGAGAAATACGGTGGTGCCTCGGGTGATGGTGAAGTTCTGAGGAAGAAGCGATGAGAGTAGCTCGATCATAGTCCGAGCCTTGGGTTGAATGTCAGCTGGTGCAGCTTTGGTGCACTCAGCAAAGGAGAAGCATTGCAGGTGGTGCAAACTGGTGTGAAATGCAACATACAGAGCCAAGATGGCTGCGAAGTTATGCCAGCCAAGATGGCTAGTTGAGGAGTTTGGTAAATCACAAAGATAGTGCAAAGAAATATGGCCGGTCTGTAGCTGGGTTGAAGTGAATCCAGACCGAGTCGGACTTGACTGTACGATTAGGCGCCTCACTCGGTGATTCGATTCGACTCGACTGACTCACCTCGACTCAGTTCGACCGAGTTGACCCGCCGATCCGACCCGTTGACCGGTGACCGGGCGGACTTTGCCGGTCACCTGAACCGATTTCCGGCGACTTTTCCGGCAGTTTTCCGGCCACAATACCAGTTTTCCGGCGACAACTTTTGGGTCATATTTTCTACATGGGTTTCTCTTTCTTTTGGGCTTGGTGGATTCTCATCTAATGGACTTTGAAGACTAGACCTAATTTTAGAAGTTGGAGAAAAGCTATAAAGGGAAGGTCTTCTACAACTTATAGGATCATCTTTTTCTTGGAATTTTGGAGAGCCGCTTTGTTTTACGCTTCTAGGGTTTGCCTTTGTTCTTCTTCTTCATTATTATTCTTGAATATTGATTATTGATGCAGTTTTACAAGTGGTAAGTAAGGGTTTGATTCTCGGACTTGGAAAGTTGTCGATTTTAGGACTTACTTAAATAAAATACTAAAAAACAAAGAAAAGGTTTTAACAAAGTTGAGAAATTGGTGGGACTTAGGATTCCACCAAACTTCACAATCAATTGGTTCATACAAAGATTCATAACAATTTTAGCTCTTTTCTAGACTCTATTTCTTTGCCAAAAGTAGATTTTATAAAGCATTAGATGTAAATCATAAGCATAGTGCATCAAGAGTTCTTAGACTAAGCATACACTATCAAACAAAATCACAAATAATCAATAAAATCATAAATCGATTAAAAATCAATGCAAAGAGTCATAAGAATCAATTATAGTTACCAAACAATTGTGAACTTGGCTTCCTCCGTCATCCTCAAAGAATGGGGTTTAGCTCCTCATGCTCAAAACACCCAAAAAGATAGAAACATGGCTCAAAAGGTGTTTTTATTGAAGATATATATGAAAAACTGAGATTTATGCAACGATTGTAATAGTGTTACACGTCACCGTTACAAAAGATATAAGATGGTTGATTGCCCTTTTTAGTTGATTTTGGATTTCTGTTGTTGAATTTAAGTCTGCTTTCAAGAGCGATAGTGTGTTAACTTGTTGTTGTTTCGAGATTTCTACACGTAACGGCTTCGTTGTGTACAATGTTCTTCGTGGTTCTTGTTCTTCTTCTTAACAGCACGTTGAACTTTTCTCGCACTTCTTCTTCTCGGCTCTATAGCTCTCGATTTCTGCTTTCCCAACTTCCCAAACTCTTCTCTCCTTGCTCGACCTCCCGGCTGCCTATAAATACCCAATAGTGCCAAGAATCTCGATCAAATCTTCCCAGGAATATTTTTTCTTTCTGCCAAGTCTCCGTGATTTATCCTCCCTGTTTCCTCACTCGATTCTCAAACCTTCCAAACTCGATATACTCTAATATTAGTAGAATATCTTTCCCATTCCTTCACGTAACTTCCATCATATCAATTGTTCCACGAAATATTATTTCCGTGAAACCAAAAAAACCGAGATAATCGTTTAACTCAACTCCAACGATCCGGCCCAAGTTTTTCGATTAGAACACCCATTCAATCCTGTTTAGCCCAAACGAGTTTATCAAAGCAAAAACGGTGATTGAATCTCCCTAATCGCCCAAAACTCGAATCCAAACTCTGCCCAGCTATTTGGTTTCCATTTCCCGCCAATTTACTGAATTTGATTTTAGGAAGATGGTCACCCCTTATCCTGTTGTTGGGGTGCAGATAGTACTTGCCTTGGAAATGGATGCCCCTTAGTAATTTGGGTACCCCTTATCCAAATGAGAGGTTGCTTTTAGCAATTCTTCTGAGGTGTAATTATGACTTTTCTGGGGGAGTCTCCAAAGATACTTCCGGGTGCCCGTAGTCGTCTTCCGGGTGCCTTTAGTAATTTTCTTCCCAGGACCACTTTTCGAGCCAAATTCGCCGCAAAAGCTTATTTCTCCAAAAACACCTACAAAGACATAAAGTAACCAAATAAGTACAAAATCGAGCACTAACATTACAGAGAATTGATACTAATATAGACACATAAATGCGTCTATCAAATACCCCCAAACTTATTATTTGCTAGTCCTCGAGCAAATCAAAATAAAATCCTAACTCATTGTCAGCAGCATCGTCGATTGCATTTAGCGTATGCAATAAGCCTTTAAACCCTAGGTGGCCCTAGTGGCCGAGTTATAGTCTCGGGAGGGTTTACGAGATGTACCCACAAACCTTTACTCGCACCCTAGCCATTTACGCGTAACCTTGGAAGGCACTAAAGAATCTCCTTGGTTGGCATACTCATTGACTACGGGAGGAAGTACACCGATGCGAAATTCCAATTGTTGTACACCGAGTTTGCACTCAAGCATACTAAAATTCATATATAAGTCACGAGGCTCTACTCAGATAGTCGCACTATGGACATCAATACCCGGAGTCAAAACTAATCACATGGATAGATCAAGAAGATGGATATAGAGAAAAACATAGATGGTTTTGATGTTTACTAAGTGATTGATGTTTCTCATATCTGTCTGAAGGCCTCCGCCAAAATGATCCTATCCTAATGGACTGAGATACTGGTCTGACTAATATCAACACACTGGCATATACAAGGGAACCAGTGGTCGATAATCCTAACTCTAGATCAACACGTCTGGCATATACAAGGGAACCAACGGTCGATTTATTCACTGAACATTAATATTTTTTTTTTTTTTTTTTTATTTAACTGCATGATTAGATCTTTTGGATCCAAGCGCATGCTTCTTGTCAGCAGATTACATGATAGTTCCGTGGATCCTGCGTTTTCCACGCTTGTTTAGGCGACGGAGACAGGGAAAACACACACATATTGCTATTCCCAAGTGTTAATTTTATTCCGTTTGGTCTAATTGGTCTAGCCCCCTTTTTTTTTTTTTTTTAGTAACTCAATCACTCTAATTCACCCTAGCATTGGTAACAACTTGAATCGTGAGCCCCACCCAATCACTTAGAGAAACATAGTTTAAAAACAAAACAAAATAAAAATAGAAGTGAAAAGGACTCAACGAGATATGGTGAAACTACCATGTTATTTCTAACACCCGAGCTCGTGCTTTTATGAATAGACTCTTTAGATGTTTCCATCTAATCAGATTGGTTCCTCAACTCCTACAACCAAAATGCTTCCATCCACTTAGATTGGTTAGTGCCATCCTTAATAAGCATAAATTTCTAGGCTCTGGAGTTTATAATGCAACTAAAAGTTTCTCCCATACCCCAAACTTAAATCTAACATTGTCCTCAATGTTCTACAAAGATGAAATTAAAAGCATGAACAAGGAGAAATCATTTACCATTTGAAGCGAAAGAGTTAAGGAAAGATATTACCGTGTTGCATGAGCATGGGTTACCTCCCAAGAAGTGCTAAATTTAAAGTCTTGACCAGACGTCAAATACCACAAAATGGTTAATTACCTTTCATATCATATATCAATAGTAGAAACAAGCGTAGGTCAACAAAGTCAAATAAAATTGCCTCAATTATAACACAAATGCACCAAATCAGAAAAATTAACAGACATAGCACATCCTCATCCAAGGTTTCCTGCAAGACAACTGGATTTTTCTGTGGTGCCCACTTGGGCTTCATATGAGTGTCTTGACAAACAGATTTTTCTGAATTATGGGTTTCTAGTTGTTGGACTTCCTCTTGGACAGTATCAGGAGGATCAGGTTGAGGAGCGGAAGAGACTCGGGTAATGCCTCATGTATACTAGGTTCGATTCCCAAGTTAGGACTTCTAATAGGGATATTTGACCATCACTACCCCCAAACTTAGGGTAGTCAGTATTCTCGGTCAAACCTCTAACTATTTCTTGAATTTCCGGATCCTCGGAGTCTTTAAAATACTCAAGAGCTTTTTCTAGATCATTACCCTCAAACTTAGGGTCAACATTACTCTCCGTAAGGCCTAGCACTATGGCTTGAATTTGGTCTGTAGAGTCTTTAAAGTACTCGAGAGCTTCTTCTAGTTCAAAGTTTGGTCACCTAATCGACTTAAGAGAATTGTCTCATCAAATTCATCTAAGGAATCCCCAAATAAAGTGTCATCCCAATTATCCGAATTAGATCCCGAACTAAAGTGCTAATCATATTTACTTCCTCCAAGTCATGGAAGGTTGTCTATTAACATTAAAGACATTTAGTTCGGTGGTCATATTACCAAAGGATATATTCATAAGTCCGGTCCTACAGTTGATTATAGCATTAGATGTGGCTAAAATGGGCGACCTAAAATCACCGGTATTTGACACTAGGATCCCGAACGAGGTTGAGTGTCTAGAACAACAAAATCCTTTGGATAAATAAATTTATCAACCTCAATCGTACATCCTCTATAACACCACGAGGACTTTGTGGATCTATCACTAACTGTAGGTCATTTTAGTCAGCTTTCAACTCACCAAGACCTGGCCGGGTGTACACATGGTACGGGAGGAGGTTAACACTTGGCTCCTAAGTCAAGTAATGCTTTATCAACCATGTGATTACCAATCGTACAAGATATGGTGGGGCATCAAGGTCTTTATACTTAGGGCTGTTTGGTTGGAAGGATTGAACTTACGACCAGTTTAAAAAGGCTTTCTTATGGACATTAAGCTTACGCCGAGTACAAAGATCCTTAAGAAACTTGGCATAGCGGTATTTGCCTAATTGCTTCTAATAAAGGAATATTTATGTTTACCCTCGTTAAAAATCTCCATTATTTCGTTGAAAGTCGACTCTCTCTTAGTTGGAGCTAACAACCGAGGATATGGGGGCTCTGGGCACAAAATGAGACCTATCGGGAACCACATTGGCATCACTAGAAATTTTATCAGGTCTCTTGATTAATGTTTCCTTCGGGGCTCATCTTGAGAACTAGAATGGGAACTAGAAGGTGGATCTACTAGTATGTCCACTATTAGGCATGGCTACCTTATTGTCTACCAATTTACCACTTCTAAGGGGTTGTTTACAGAGTTCACTTGATTGAACTCTTTCTCTCTAGAGGATACTTCATGAATTGCTCTAGTATTGGATAATGGTTGATTGGGGACTTTTCCTTTTCTCTTCCGCTCAAAGCTTTACAATTATACTAACTGATTTTTTAGCTCGAAATAGCTGAGAGTTTTCCGTAAACCTTTCTCAACTGTTTGCCTAAACTCGCAAGGTGTTATGAGATAAGATGGCCAGAGACTCTTCTAAGCTCATGATTTTTTTATTCGACAGTTCTGATCACTGGTCGGCCCTAAATGGTTCTTAGTATACCCAAAACTTTGAAGAAGCACTGAGAATTACTAGACTGCCTTGACTCGGCCCTTAGACCAAGAAAATTAGGGTGGTTCCTCCAACCGGAGTTATAGGTATCTGAATATGGATCAAATCTCGACGGTTTTCAAACCTAGAGTCGTTATAAAGAGCATTGGCTTGCTCCTCGTACCTAGCATGGTGTGACCCTTGATTCATTTCTAAGGCTTCTAGACGCCTAAGAATATCTGACCCATAATCAACTCTATCGATCCTATGGATAGGATTTCTAGGTATTTCGGGTTCTCTCATTGAAGCCCATTGACGAGTCTTCTCAGCTAACTCGATGAACTCGTCAAAACATTCATCTGGGTCTTGATTGGTAAATTCTCCACCACTAATTGTTTCTACTCGCATACTGGGTTTCACTATCAAGGCCCTCATATAAAATTTGGGCCATGTGGGCTTTTTTTCAAAGCCGTGATGTGGTTTATTTGGTATAACAATTCACTAAACCTTTCTATATAATCATGAAGTTTTCACCTAATTTACGCTTAAAAGGTTTGGATAGACTCTAAACAGTGAGTCTTATGGTGTGGGTAGAATTTCTTAACAAATGCCTCTACAAGACCATCCTGTGGTAATTGTTTTTGAGGGGATAAAATGGTACCACTCCTTGGCTTTATCATAGAGAGAAATGAAACAAACGTAACTAAGCACATCTCTGGAGACATTGGATAGTTCATTGTGTCACAAATCATTTCAAAGTCTCTTATGTGGGTATACGGGTTCTCATTTTCTAACCCCTAAACTTACGTAGCATGCCAATAGTCTCGGGTCTTATATCAAATTTCAGTAGAAATTTGGTAGAACTACACAGGTCACGCACTAGAGACGGGTTCAAACGATCCCTAAGAGTGGGACCCCATCATCCTTTTCCTCAACCATTTTGGCAAAAATAGAAGTATTGAGGATATTTTCCCTAAGTGAGAAGAACGTCCAAAAATAGGACTTTCTAGATTAAGATAGTCGAGATTCTTGTTTCCTAAAATATTACTCCTAGGTTTTTACGCAAAACCGCTCCTATAAGCGTCTCTCACGTTACGGCATACAAGAATTCAATAAAATGTGCACATGCAAATCTTGGGCTAACTAATTTAGGTAAGCTTGGGTTACCTACGCGAAATATACCCAAAGGTACGAGGTGAGGTTTGTGGACTTTGGTGGTAACTCCCATAAGGCCCAAGGCATGGGTTCAAATTTTACTAATCCCGAGTTTCCTAAATTTCGGAGTCCTGACGAGATGCAATTGTGTGTTTTTGTTTTTTTTTTTTTTTTTTTTTTTTATAAAAATAAAGTACTAAAATAAACACAAACAATATATACAAGTCCAAAAATAAGGAATAAAGAAACTAACAAAAATAAAAGGTCCAAATAAAATCTTGACTTTCTCTTTTTTTATGGCAAGTCCAACCTTTCAACTTCCGTTTCAAGCAAAACCCGCACAACAAAAACAAAAATACCAAAGACGTAAAATAGAACAAAAGAATAATCTAAAAAAATAAAAATAAAATATATACAAAACCTAAAAAAAAATGCAAAACCTAAAACCTAAACCTATTTACAAGTCCGCGTCAAGGGCGCTTAAAAATCTGATGTAGTTTTTAGAAGTGGTAAGTAAGGGTTTGATTCTCGGACTTGGGAAGTTGTCGATTTTAGGACTTACTTAAATAAAATACTAAAAACAAAGAAAGGTTTTAACAAAGTTGAGAAATGGTGGGACTTAGGATTCCACCAAACTTCACAATCAATTGGTTCATACAAAGATTCATAACAATTTTAGCTCTTTTCTAGACTCTATTTCTTTGCCAAAAGTAGATTTTATAAAGCATTAGATGTAAATCATAAGCATAGTGCATCAAGAGTTCTTAGACTAAGCATACACTATCAAAAAAATCACAAATAATCAATAAAATCATAAATCGATTAAAAATCAATGCAAAGAGTCATAAGAATCAATTATAGTTACCAAACAATTGTGAACTTGGCTTCCTCCGTCATCCCAAAGAATGGGGTTTAGCTCCTCATGCTCAAAACACACCCAAAAGATAGAAACATGGCTCAAAAGGTGTTTTTATTGAAGATATATATGAAAAATGTAATTTGTGCCACGTTGCATAGTGTTAGACGCCATTACAAGTTTCAAAAGATATAAGAAAGCCCTTTTTTAGTTGACTTTGGTTCACATTGAATTTAAGTCTTCAAGAGCGATAGTGTGTTAACACCGTTGTTGTTTCGAGGTGCTTCGCAACGCCCGTTGGTACAATGTTCTTCGTGTTCTTCTTGTTTTGAGTGAGGTGAACTTTCTCTCGCACTTCTTCTTCTCTGCCTGTATAGCCTGATTGATTGCCTCCCAACTTCCCCCAAACTCTTCCTCCCCTTGCTCGACCTCCACCTATAAATACCCAACGGTGCCAAGAATCTCGATCAAATCTTCCAGGAATATTTTTTTCTTGACTGCCAAGTCTCCGTGATTTATCCTCCTGTTTCCTCACTCGATTCTCAAACCTTCCAAACTCGATATACTCTAATATTAGGCGAATATCTTTTCCCATTCCTTCACGTAGCTTCCATCTATATCAATTGTTCCCGGAAATATTATTTCCGTGAAACCAAAAAAAAACCGAGACACCTTTGTTTAACTCAACTCCAACGATCTGGCCCAAGTTTTTCGATTAGAACACCCATTCAATCCTGTTTAGCCCAAACGGTTTATCCAAGCAAAAACAGTGATTGAATCTCCCTACAACCGGCCCAAAAACTCGAATCAAACTCGCCCGCCGGGTTTCCATTTCCGCCAATTTTATCAATTTGATTTTTAGGAAGATGGTCACCCCTTATCCTGTTGTTGGGGTGCGAGATAGTACTTGCCTTGAAATGGATGCCCTTAGTAATTTGGGTACCCCTTATCCAAATGAGAGGTTGCTTTTAGCAATTCTTCCGAGGTGTAATTATGACTTTTCCGGGAGTCTCCGATACATACTTAGGGGTGCCTTTAGTCGTCATGGGTGCCTTTAGTAATTTTCTCCCAGGACCACTTTTCGAGCCAAATTCGCCGCAAAAGCTTATTTCTCCAAAAACACCTACAAAGACATAAAGTAACCAAATAAGTACAAAATCGAGCACTAACATTACAGAGAATTGATACTAATATAGACACATAAATGCGTCTATCAATTATGATGAACTCCATAGCTATGAGTAGCTAAACATCTTATTGGTTATGGGATAAAAGTTGATTTCTCAACATGCTTTTGATTCAATGAATTAGTTTTGTCAAGAATTATTGTTTGTGATTCACAATTAATAGTGTTATAAGATTTGAAAACTTGTTAGGTTGAGTCCGAATCAATCCGATTTGTGTTCATCTCTAGAGCTATATTAAGGTTTTCAATACGAAAAGTTGTTTATCCCTGATTCTAAGTAGCATAATTGTGGTTAGTGCTTGTAGTGATACATCTAATAGTCACAAGTGAATCATAACTTTTGTTAAAACGTTTAGTGTTTTACACATTCGTTTGCATTGATGAGTCTTATTCCATAAATCTTCATGCTTTTAGGGAGTTAAACTTAATTGTGCTTTTTACACTTTAGGTTTGCTTTCTACGAAGAATTCACATATGCATCTTTTAATGTGGTTGTGATGAAAACGAGAGGAATTAACGGTTATACTTGCGATCAAGGTATCATAGACTTTTAATAAATACGAGATTAAATTACCAAATTCTAATCATTGATGAAAATACATGTTTGTGAATGATACTATCCCGTGACCAATATCTTTCCTTATTGATATCTCAAATTACTTACTTTGCTTTCAATTACTTTTGTTTGCTTAAATACAACAAACATTCCCCGTGGTTACTTAGAAACTGAGAATTTTATAACAAATTCCAAAGCCTCTCTTCTGGATACGAACTCTTTCTTATCGCATACTATATTTATATCTAGTTGATTGGGAAAGTGAAATTATATTTGACGGATTGACAACCGACCAACCGGGATGGGAGGAGCTAGTCTTGTATGGCTGATGTACGCCTCCTTGAAGGGGCAACCAGGGAGATGATAAGGGCGGCACCCTCCATTAGGGAGCTAATAAGTGTCACAAGACGGCAATGTCATGGGGCTTTATATTCGCAAGAACATTTAGGCCTGTCATATTGTCGCAAATGAAATATCCTGCATTTGTAAATTACTGCAGATGAAACATTATAAATATGAGCTAAAGAACTAAGCTTCAGTCATAACAACCTTGAAAAGCCAACACAATGTGGTTTTTTTTTATCATCCTAATCAAATTTCACATACAGATGCTACAAGAAGATTACAAAACTAGTTGCAAAATTAGAATGAAAACTAGTATTTTACCCGAATAATCGTAAACAATCTCACCAAAAATATACACAATCCCCATATCGTAACATCTCTTTAGTTCACCACCACCACCACTACTACCACAATCACCACAAAGATTAGTTATTTCTCGATCAAATTAGTTATTAAACTTCAGTAAATTAAAAATATAAATTTAAACAAAAAATTACCATAAATTAAAATAAAAAATCAGATCTATCCATCTCTTAAATCTTAAGCGATATTGAAAAAAATCAAGAACAAACAAGTTTCAATATAGAAGAAGAGCATTTAATTTCTACATATGATGAAGATTTACCGAAAATCTATATGTTGTTTTTATAAGATGAGAAAAAGATTTGATGAATTGGATGATTGGAGAATTCACAGAGAACAAATCTCCTAGACTCCTTACACGATTTTTCGGATTTACGATTTACTGCGGATTAAAATTTCTCGATCTGCGACGGAGGTGATCACGGCGGAGGGGTGGTTGCTAGTGATGAGGTGGTGGTGGTGATGTGCCGAAAACGAGGAGGAAAGGGAATCGAGTTCTTTTCCGTATGAAATTATTTGCAACACGGAAGTGATGGAGGAGAGGTGGTGGTGGTGGTGGTAGAGATGATGAAGACGGTGGTGGTGTTGTCCGAAGAGACAACATAAAAAAGTTTTAGACTCGAAATGAAAAACGAAGATCTGATAGCCGATAGACATAGGAGGGTAAATTTGGAAACAAAAAAATAATTAATGGATCCCTTGATGGGCCCATAGATAGAGAGGGGTATTTTTTATTGTTTCATAGAGGCAATTTTGAAGCCCGTCAAAAGAGGGTCATTTATATAATTCCACTTAATTAATTTGCAATTAAAACTTTTTGAAATTATGAATTTAAGTTATGAAATTTTGTTTTTGATTGAACTCATGTGGGAAGATTTTTGATGTTTTTTTTTTTTTCGAGAGTATTTTTTTCAACGGAAATGAAAGCATACTACCCAAACACTTCTAAAAAGACGATTGCAAAGCTGATGTATGAAATCATACTCAAAATTAAAGAAGAAATCATTTCGGGTTTGAAACTATGAAAAGTCGGCAAGGTCGACTTAATGAAGAAGATGCCGACTAACTTTAGTCGGCAAGGCCGACGAATGAAGAAAATGCCGAGCTAGCTTTCGCGGGCAAGGTCGATGTATGAAGAAGATGCCGACTTTATTATTTTTGACACAAGAAACTGTTGTAAATGCTTCATTAGGTCGACATCTTATTGATTTTTTACCTTGCCGACTACTTTATAGTGGGCAAGGTCGACAAAAATACCTTGCCGACTATAGGATTGTTGACATATAGAGAAAGGTGTTACATAAATGCATGATTAGTCGGCAAGGTATTAATTTCATAATTTGCAGACTAAACCATAGTCCCGATAAGGTATAAAGGATGAATACCGTGCCGCACCCCGTAAATGCTAATTTCATAGATGAAAATCCGCACGATATTCAACCTAGGAAGCCGTCGACCAACATTAGTCCGCAAGGTCGACAAAAATACCCCGCCGACTTTGAAGCAAAAATGTTGAATCATAAGGGTTTGAGATTGGGTATGATTTTTGTACCCAATCTCAAACTCGAGTATGTTACGTGCCAGTTTGAGATTGGGTACAAAATCATACCCAATCTCAAAACCCGTATGCTTCTTTTTTTTTTTTTTTTTTTTTTTCATTTTGATTTTTTTTTTTTTTTTTGATTTAATCATGTAGAGATTTTGAAATCATACCCAATTTTTAAAGAGATTTTAAAACTTTTTTTTGGTAGGTTTCGGGTTTCAGGTCGGCGAAGGTTTAAATTTACCGAAAATAGTTGGGACAGTTTGGTCTTTAGGCATCTTTTAAACATCCCTTAGCACCCCTACCTTTGATGAGAATAAAATGGGTATACCCCAATTAACTGTATACCCCAATCTCGCCAGAAAAAAACACGTCACTTTTCACTATAAAATTTAATTACAAGCAAATTATCCGCCTCACCGTAGTTTGAACGTACCAGAAAAGATATCAGATTCAGTTGAGAATATTGATCTTTATTTCCATGATCAAACATTGTATGTTCATCTCATCCCAATGAATAGTCAACTATGCTCCCATCTGGGGACGGAAGAAAAAGAAAAAGAAATGGGAATGAAGAATGAAATATATGGAGATACTCTAAAGTGGATTGGGCTCAATTCTTAGAAAACTAGTTACTTTTAGCTTGGGCTTAAGATGAAAGTGACTGATTAAAATTCCAAATAAACTCTAAGGTCCTTTCGCAACTAAGTATTTTTAGAACCATTTTTTTGGGGACTACTCTTCAATTTTTTTCGGTGGATATTAGGAAGTAATAATGTCACCACTTATCTAATTTTTTTAATACCAAACTTGCCCTTGGTAATTAAATTAGTTAGTGTAATGATTAATTAGTGTTACTCTAATAATGATTAATTAGTGAGGTTAGATTAATTAGTTGGGTGTTTTTAAAAGAATAATTTTTGAGAAAAAGGTTTTTTTTTCTTTTCTTTTTTTGTTTTTTTAAGATGGTTGATTTCTGAAATGAGAGTTTTGGGTATTTAGGTATACTTCAAATTTAGTTAATGTTGTTTGAATTGGCAAAAACTCTTTCTCAAAAATGAAAAATTTAAAACTGACACCATGCAAATAAAGTTCGGCTACTACATCTGAAGAACAAGTAACTGAACTCATATGCAAGTGTAGTTCGGCTAATGGTTCTGAAGACACAGGTAGCCGAACTCAGCTTTAATGGAGTTTTTGATTTCAGAGAAAAGTTCGGCTAGGAAAAAAAAGTTACGACGTAACCGAACTAAAAGTTCGGCTGGGAAAAAGAAAATTCAACGTAACCGAACTCAATATATAGGTTTTCAGAGAAAAGTTCGGTTAGGAGAAAAAAATTGCGACGTAACCGAACTAAAAGTTCGGCTAGGAAAAAAAGGAAACATAGTTGCGACGTAAAGTTCGGTTGGGAATAAAATTTGCGAGGTAACCAAACTTTTCTCTGAAAGAAAAAACTCCATTAAAGCTGAGTTTGGCTAGTTCGACAAACTGTTTTCTATAATTCTAAGCCGAACTTTTCTCTGAAACTTCCATTTTCAACTCATTTTGATGATTACTACTCATTTTTTCAACCAAGTAATGGGTTTGTTGATTTTTTTTTTTTAATTGAGACGATGAAGCGGAAAGAAGAGAAGAAAATGAACCCTCTAATTAATAGTAACGGACTTTACCGATATAAAAAAAAATAGTAACGGATTTGTGAAAAATTAAAAGTAATGGATTTGTTATAATTTTGATTTTGATTTTGTTTTGTTAATGATTTGGATTAGGTTATATATATATATATATAAATAGAGAATCTCCTTTTCCATTAATTTTACAAAAGTAGAGAATTTGTTTATATATTGGAATAATACAACTTAAAAAGAGGAACTCCCCGATGTGGGACTAAAAAGCTTATATAGTCTCTTAAAACAACTAAAAAGTGGAAACTCCACAATGTGGGACTAATAAGTTTTTCATTCACAAAAGAAAACAATAAATTATAATTTTTATTAAAACTTTAAAAATCATATTTTATTAATCGTTTTCCAACAATCCCCCACATGAATGAAAACTCAATAAAACACGAAAACACAGATAGATCTTGGTAAATTAACAACCCAATCTCACGACCCGAACTGACTTAACAGACAAACAAATTGTGCACGTTGAAGTCATACTAGCCATTCCAACGTCATTTCCCTCATAAAACAAGTGTGTTGACCCCAAGGTCATACTATGGATTGCAAAAAATCGTATAGTATAGAGAGCTTTCATCTTTAGTTTCTTTAAATGGTTCCTTTCACAAAGTGAAAAATCAGACTAGTGAACCCTTAGTGACCCTTAGGTCCTAAGTTCTTTCGAAAATCCATAAAAAACGTGAAAAAATCAGGTCTTGAACTTTAGTGAACAGAGAATTACTTGCTAGAGCATAAGGTGAACTATGTCTTGAACTACTAGTTTGATATAATTCCTAAGTCTCCAAGGTTCTTCCAAATACGGTTTGTCCAATTTGGACTGGACATATAAAACGAAATATTCTCACACTTCCTAAAAACGTAAGAGGTTATCATATACACTTTCGATCTTAAATTTAAACTATGAACTCATTAAGACTTCTTAAAGTCATCCTTCACATGCAGATCACATTATGCGTCTACACCATATGGAATGGACAGAGAATGAAATTCTCGATAGTGTTTACCTTACCACCACAAATTAGTTGTCTCATTTAAAACCTTGATCTTGGAATCTCCAACGACCAAGGTTGAGTATCCTTCATGGCAAGTTTAATTTATGAGCTTAAGCCCCATCCCGCCGATGCATTTTTAACTATCTCTTTGTACAAACCTTTCGGAATAAAGTTGTGCGATATTATCCTTGGACTTTATCCAATTAATGGAAATAACGCTGATTGAGATTAATTATTTTTAGCTTTAGCTATTATAGCTTGGCTAACACAATGTTGTTGATGGTGGATTTTCGTTTAAGGTTAAATTTGTAAGTAACCAAAAAAAATCATGCGCTGACATCTTGTAAAAGATAAAGCCGTTTATAAGTGACGGATACTCCTCACTTAATTCACCAAGAATGGAGCATGTAGCAACAATCCCATTACAGAATACATGAAATTCCTAGGGATGGAGCATGCGACAACAATCCCTTCCTGTTGAATTTCATATCGCCTTGTATTTCACTACCCATTATCGGTGTGGCATGACGACCGAGTGTTACTCTTGCAGTAACACGAACCTCCAAGCACTATAATGAATCCATGTACGAAATACCTGCGGGGTGCCGATTCTCGGTGTGTTATACTAGCCCGAGCCCTCTCGGTGTGTTATACTAGCCGGTTGAGCCCCCTCTCGGTGTGTTATACTAGCCCGATTGAGCATCCGAACTTGATCAGATCGGTCTCTAGGATATGATCTAATCGCAGTCATCCAACTCCACAAGCATGATTGGATGACCTGAGATCAATTCCATCACCCCTAAGCGTGTATGGAATACACACGGCCTTAGCTTACGGATATGATCTAATCGCAGTCATCCAACTCCACAAGCATGATTGGACGACCCCAGCATCAATTCCATCACCCCCAAGCAGGTATGGAATACACACGGCCGACACATGATGGTCGACCATTGCCTTTGCTTGCCAAGAAACCGTCCATACCAAGCATTATGGACGGAAAACCCTAAATTAGGGTTTGCGGCATATTACATGTGCCGCAAACTGTCTCAACCATCCATCTTCGCAGGTATAGATGGAGGTGTAGATTTAGACTCAAAGGGCCTGTGAGCATGTCAACACAATCACCGCGTGACCGTCTACACACTTGACCTATCGGTCAAAGCCAACCATGGTTGGTTACAAAGAAATTAAATCCAAAAGAAGCATGGTCGCGCGGCTTTGAAAGCTAAAATTAGGTTTCAAGTCGTCACGCGCGTCCATCTTCTCGGTACGAATGGAGGGTCACAGATTGATTAACCAAGGCGGTCATACCAACATGACCACCGTGGGCCCATCTACCTCCTCTTGCGGTCGCGAGGCACATCATTCGGCCAACCCAAGCGCACGCCCAAACTCGTGCGATTTCCAAATCCTAACCGGTCCCCACCGCTCAACTTCCGGATGATTTGAATGGCTTAGATCACGTTTTCATAGGATAATCAAGTATAGGTGTGAACACCAACCTACCACCTACACGGTGGTATGATCGACCAAGACCGACCAAGATGGGTCGTCTTGGGCGCGCGCCCAAAACTTGGGATGACACGCGGTTATCCGATTCCTTTGCGGTAAGAGATTTCGCATGCAACCCGTCTCAACCACTCCTCTTTGACGGTCCAAATTGAGTGGCCTGCATTGCATTTTCATGAAACGGTGAGACATGGACGTGCACACCATCATCATAGTCAACACGCATGTATGGTCGGTCCTACAAAATTCTTCCTATGTTTGGTTTCGACCCAAGTCAAGAATGATGCTTGGCGCACCTCTTTAAAAACCCCGATTTCATCAATCTGGTCGCAGAGATGAGTGTCTCAAACATCATCTCATCCGTCCACTTCACCCGACTTGGTTATACAAACCACAGTGGAGTTATTTGGTTAGTGTGGAGTCATTACCCCATCACTTTACCACACCACAATGCAAGACATGCATGAAATACACACGATATATAGCAAGTATCGACTTTTCGAATAACGCGATTTATTCGATTCGAAGATTACATGCTATCTTCCGTGGATCCACGATCCACATTCCAGGACATCAATCATGTCCTGGCGGGGATACATGCGGGGTATTGGTATGGCGGTTTTACGGCGTGCGGCGTACAGCAGCAACGCGCCATTACAAGAACGTGTTAGGAAGTCATGGACGGTTAGAGATGAACTGAGAAGGGGCAAGACCGTTCGTATGCTCCTGGACACATAACTCCACCACTCCATCATTCCACTACTCCCACTTCCCACGAAACGAGGTGAGGCTCAATGACTTGTATAAATAGGTTCTCCATACTATTTCAAACAACAACGAGGAATAACGGAGAAACAATGCAAGTTCGGACGGGCAGAAAATCAACATCCGAGCCTCCTTACATTAACCGTAAGCACACTCACTCTTTTTCTCTGTCACAAGTCATAAGCAAGCCAACACTTTCACAATCTCAACATCTTCTTCGCCCCCCTCCCTAAGATCAACCCCATCTCCCTTCACTTTGTGACCGAAACAAGTCCGGAACGGCCATTTCTTGGTTTAGTGGGACCTGCACTGCATTGATCTCTCGAATCTACAAGCACTCACCGCGCAAGGTGCATTTGTTGAAGGTTTAGATTCATTCCTCATCCACACCCCAAATTACCAAATTCTGCAGGAGTAGTTTTCACCCATCAACAAATGTATAGATATAGCTGGCACAGGCCTATGCCAGAGAGGAATGTCTTCTAAAAAGCATCTTAGGAACTCGCCCCCCTCTCGTGCTTTATCTAACACAATACTCTCAGATTCCATAATGAATTGAGCAATATATGTTTGTTTGGAAATCTTCCAAAAACAAATCCTCCTGCTAGAGTGAAAACATATCCACTCATAGACTTAGACTCCTCTGAGTCATCTATCCGATTTCCGTCACAAAGTCCCTCAAGAGGCGACAAGATACCTTTTCATAAATCAAACAAAAGGTAATAGAGTAATTTAGGGTACCATAATACTCTACTAAGTGCATCCCAATGCTCTTGCTCTGACTACAATTATATCAACTTAACTTACTCATAATATAGGCAATGTCTGGGCTCTTACAGTTCATTAAATTCATCAGACATCCTATAACTCTTGAGTATTCATGTTAAGATACTCCATTACCCTTATTTTCTTGAGTCTGAGAAGAATCGTATGGATTACGGCGGGCTTACAAATCAGATGATTGTATCTCTTAAGCACAAATTCAACATAATGAGAATGACTAAGACTATAAATATTTGATTATCTTTTAATCCTCATCCCTAAGATTACATCAAAAGGGCTTAAGTCTTTCAAGTCAACATTCTCATTAGGTCTGAGATTTTTAATTAATCCATGTTTGTATCAAGTATAAGCATATCACCAAACATACAAGCATACAATCACACGACATCCTTAACAAGTTACTTGTAAATATATGGCATTATCACATATCAAATTTTAGCATGTTTCTCTTATTTGAAAACAAAAGTACAAACTTTGTCTTCATAACCTTTCACTACAAAGTCCTCGAAGTCTATGTAAAATTTCTTTATCTAATTCAAGGTCTTAACGTCATACGGTGTATCTCGAGTTGTTTATGGCAACTATCCAATTAGCATTCAACAAAAGTAATTCTCGTCACAAGTTAAGAATAGCCTTTTAATTTTAGCTACCACCTTCTATATATATATATATATATATGTGTGTGTGTGTGTGTATATTTATTAGATTAGTTTTAATTTTAATTAGGTTAAGGGTAGGTTAGTCATTTCCACTTTAGGACACCCCTCTATAAGTATGGTAGACATTCTATCACAGTAGTCCCCCTCCATTTTTTTATAGTCCCCAAAAAACGGTTCTATTTTTAGCTAAGTAAAAGGATAAAAATGGGTATTGGAGTTTTAACTGATTTTATCTTATGTGTATTTGTCTGGTTGCCATGGTCTTCTTTAAAGAACCATGTTTTAGGCATATCTTGGAAAATTTGTGGCATATCAAGTAATGACAAAATAGGGTCATTATATAGTAATCCTAAATCCTCTTATCCATATATTTTGGTTAATGACAAAACCGCCCTTATTTTTTTTAATTTTTTTAATTTAATCTTTTTCCAATTTTATTCAATCACAAAAACAAGTGTGATTACAAGAAATTGGAAGGGAGCCGAGAACACTTAGGCTGTCAGTCCCTTTACGAATGACAACCTCAATCTATGGAAAAGAAAATCTCCTACTTTGACATTCGCATCATGACTAGCCATATAATTTCGCAACCTTTTCGGAGAAATCTAGTATCTCCACCAAGCTCCCTAACGTCGTGAAGTAAGTACAACAAACCCAAACCACAGCCGCACATCTCTCCGAGATTTGTTACAATTCCGAGAGACAACATTACAAATTGCCCTAGCCAGGAACAAAAGTTCGAACACCACCCCAAGAAAAGGAGAGACAGGACCTCGTCCAAACACATGTCACGACCGTTATCCCGAGTTAAAAAACAATAATATCAAGAAGTCTCAGGCATGTCACTATTAGAGGATACCCAAATAACCCTCTTTCTAGCTGGTACGCCTGCACGATAGCACATGTCTGCAAGTGTCGCACTAGATCGTGTCTAAACTTAAGCCCAACTTCATGAGAACAATGCAAAGCATGGTCACCAAAATATCCATCTCCCTCACAGTGCAGGGCATGTCCCTCCTTCTTCAAAAAGGAATCCAAGCCTATATCGAAGCACAACGCAAAATTGCCTAGGTCCAATTTTTCGATTAAGGCCCTCTATGGGGATAAAGCAAATAATCTTGCGCGTGTTTAGTTTTACAGACATTGCCAAAGCGTCTTATCACGCTCAGACATTTTAAACCGGGTGGGTAAATATCTCTTCACCGCATCAAAGTATTTAATCGCAAAGAACTCATGGAGTGGGGGAAATATCATCAATGCAAAGCGTAGAAAAATTACTACCACATACCTGGTTGTAGGTGCTCAAAGCAAGGTCTATCTACCGAGGCTTGGGCCGGTCAACCGGCATCACGCAAAATCCTATTCTTCCGGGCTTGTGCCTCGCATGACGGAGGCCAAATAACCATATTTCATCGTATCCTCCATCGTAGATACACACCAAAACCACCATAATTGATAGGGAGAGTGATTACATTCGTTGGAGTTGACGTAACCTGGGACCATCACCTACAATGAGATGCCGAAAAACCGCGGTGAGGTGGTTGTCAAATAACTCTCGCCTCACTTGAGTGTTCAGGCTTGGTGGTTCTCATTGAGAAATACACCCTAGATACCCCACTACAATTTCGCAAAATAAGTAGTTCACACTTAGGGATCTTTTAAAAGCTTGTTAACAGATCCATCAATACCAAAGTCTTACGCACCCTATTGACAAACCATATCACCGCAAAAATAGGGGTTCAAGCCGACAGACCACCTTGGTAATTCACACCTCCACCGGTCTACAGATATTAAAGGGGAAAACCTCTTCTACTATCCCCCCCTGCTATCCACAGGCACAAAAAAGCTCGCTTTAGATACGTTCAAATGTAATCCCAAAGATACACCATCCCGCCGAATAATATGAGCCTTGCGACCATTAAAGTGTCTCCAATTAGAGAGTGTCGTCATCTAGATACCAAGCCCTGGAGGTCTAAGGCACATTCGACGCAATCTTGTGGATTAAAGGGTATAAGACCAAAGCAAATAACAAGGTACCGAGGGGTCACCTTGTTGTACCCTTTAAGCGAATCACGAGTTTTTGTCCATATAATATAATTTAGCCGGTTTCGTGTAACAAACTCCACCCACTGAAATCGAGGGGTCTTTTCTAACCTCCTTAACATTGATGTGTGATCCAAAAGATTAAAAGCGTTCAAGAATCAACCAAGAGCATCGACTTCAACCGAAATCACCACGAACCTCCAACATCCTTAACTGAGTGAAGTATAACTTCCCCGCCGCATTTCACACCAACCCCAAACTAATAGTCACTCAAATACATTTCCATCTCTCCACCAATATGACGCCCACATTAGAAACTAAGCGTCTCAAATGGTGCCACAGCTATGCAGGACGTATACACTCACCGGGCTTCAAGCAAAGGAACAATCCCCTACTGTAATAGAAGGAGGTAGGTTCATCCGAGACAACCGCTGGGGAACCACTAAGGGCATCAACTAAATGCCGAGCGTAAGACGCGTCTCTCGCCACAATGAAATACCCTTGGGAAAGCTCCTTATCTTGCTCAAAACTAAGTCCTGGAAGCAAACAAAGCTTCGCTGGCCATGGGTCAGACGAAATCAAGGAGGGCTAGCAGCAAGGTGCTTGCATAGCTCTTGCAAGGTCTCTGACACGGCAGGAGCAAACAACCATTGGACTAAGGTCCGTATAGCCGCAGCAGTACAAACCGTATTTAGCTTCTTACGACACAATCGCAGTTAGTGCTTTCCCCGGTTTGTTTCATTGCCTCCTTTGGTTTTGCACCTCAACTCATCCATCATGTCTTGTTCTTCTAAAACTCTTTGAACCAAAGAGATACGTCCATTAGATTCACCCCAGCGAGATAAGGCAGAGTTGATAGACGCAACTTGCAGCTTTTTTCTATTACCAGATTATTCCTCTGGTTGTTCTTCGGAAAGCACGTATGAGAGTGCAGATGGGGAAATGCAAAAAGTTGTATCCAAGCGTTGACATCCCAGGGCAGTGAAGGACTTTCTTCGAATCGTAAAATTGAATGTCCCGGTGAAGTGGAGTTTACATTGGGGGTATAATGGATACTATAGAAATCGTCTCTCGCAACACACTATCCAAGAAGTCCAAGGTAAGAAAAGTCTTATGGGTATCTCATATAGATGTGGAAGCATCACCCATAACAATGGGGGTTTCGGACAACTATTCCGTGAATCAAAAAGTCTACATCGTACGATATCCCCGATGAGCTTTGCTTTGTTGAGCTCTTTCACAATGCTTCTCCGCTACGCTGAATGTGCATGTAGTCCATGCACAAACACATTTGAAGCTTCTGTAACACATCCTCCCATGCCCCTGTAACTCCATAATTGCATCTCATGATTTGGCGACATCTTTCTTACTTTCTTCATTCGGGTAGTGCCTATCATTTATAGGTGAAAACTATTTCGCGCGGTTTTGGTAATTTGGGGTGTGTGGATGAGAAATGAATCTAAACCCTAAACAAATGCACTGCACGGAGTGCTTGTGATTCGAGAAATCAACTGCACAACTCTGGCCTAAACCAAAAAATGGCCGAATTTCCTGTACTTACTTCTCGGTCACAAAGTGAAGGAGATGGGGTTGATCTTAGGAGGGAAGCGAAGAAGGTGTTGAGATTGCGAAGGTGTTGTTGTGTATGACTTGTATCAGAAAGCTGAACTGGCTTTCGAGAATGTAAGCTATCGGTTCGGTGTTTGGACACGATTATCAACACTTGATTTTCTCGTCTTGTCCTTTCTTGTGGAAATAGGGTGGAGAACCTATTTATACAAGTCATTTTTCCAACCCACGTCTCTCATGTGAAGTGGAGGAAGTGGAGTGATGGAGTAGTGGAGTTGTGTGTTAGTATCACACGACCAATCTGCCCATCTCCCGTCATCACTAACCGTCCATGACTTCCTAACACGTTCTTGTGATGGCGCAAGTTATGCGCTCGGCATGATGTAAACCTCCGCATTAATACCCCGTAAGTATCCCCAGGTTTGACATGATTGATGTCTCGATCATGTGGATCATGGGACCCACAGAAATAGCATACGTCAATTAAATAACTAAGTTATTTAGGAAGTCGATATTTATGAGATATCGTGTATTCTATGTAGGTAACGCATCGAATATATTCATCATGTGTGAAGCATCGTCGCTTTAAGGCTTAACGAGTAAGTCACGAATTTAAGCGTCTTAAAATAGCATCATGTCCGACCATCTTCGAGTGATCGTTTGAAGGCTATACAGCAAGCCTCGATTTGCCGATCACCTCATGTGGAAGAGTGGTGGACGGTGATCGTGGTGATGCCTTTGTCGGTCGCTAACTCCAACCGGGGCTGCTTAACCAAGTCGGTAGAGTTGGACGAACGAGATGATCCGTGACGCTCATCTCGCGACCGTTGATGAAGTTTTAGGTTTTGAAGAGGTGCGCAACACATCACTCTTCAGCTTGGTCGAATCCAAGCATTAGAGACATTTTTGACATGACCGACCGGGCATGCGTGTGGGCTTGACTTCTTGCAGTGCCACGTCCGCACCTCATTGTCCCATGAAAGTGTGATCTAAACCACTCAATTTGTCCTAGAAAGAGGAGCATACGAGATTGATTTGCGATAGAAATCCCATGCCGCAAAGGAGTTGAAGACCGCACGTCATGCCTATCGAGCGCGCGTTCAGACGTCCAACCATGGTTGGCCTTGGTCGATCGGGGCAGGGGCGTGTAGATGGGCCCACGGTGATCATGTTGACATGCCGACCCTTTGAATCTACATCTACACCCTCCATCTATGCCTGCGAAGATGGATGGTCGTGATTGATTCACGACATGTGATATGCCGCAAACCCTAATTAGGTTTCATGTCCACGCTACTTTGGCCGGGACGAATTGGCAAGCTACGCTCCTCTTTTCGGGGGAGGCCGAACCATGTGGGACCCACATTGGGCCGGTGGTGATCACGCCAATACCTGTCTCGATGGCTAGGTCTGCGATCTAAGCCATCCAAACATGTCGGTGAAGTTGGATGGTCGAGATCGATTTAAGACCCTTAGTGGAATTTCTGCGACTCCTTAAAGCATCACGAACTTTGGGCGAGCGTTGCTCCTCCCCGGCCAGGGTCGTGAGATGGTCGGCCATGCGGTAGAAGGGTGGGGGCCGCCGGTGCACATACCGGTGTTTGTCCGACCGGAATGGGGGCGATCCGCGTGGCCAATCATGGCGTCGCGGCGAACATTAACTGACGTGATGGTTGAGGCGGTAGGCAGCCTTTGTTGCACGAGCTCCTCAAAGCCGCTCCCATACCAGCTTGGACACATCCAACTTCGTGGATGGTGTTTGGTGGTTGTTTGGAGGGCGGACTTGTACTTGACCCGCATGGCATTGCGGCCCGCCGGTGGTCATTGCCGTGGTTAGCCAGCTCTCCCGTTAGGGTTCGTCTAGGGTTGGTTAAATCGTGGCGGCCAACTTGCGTGGTCGTGATTATTCGAGACCGATGGACACCAGTTCAAATATGCTCAATCGGGCTAGTATAACACACCGAGAGATGTACGCTCAATCTAAGCAAGATAACACACCGAGAGTCAGAAATGGCTACTGGGTATTTTCGTGCGTGCCTCATTAGTGACACTTTGGAGATTCGTGTTACTCGCTAAGAGAAACACCGTGTCGTCATGCCGCACCAATAATGAGTTCAGCGGGAACAGCTGTTGATGGTTTTTAGCTTAGGTAAAAATCGCAAACCCTAGTCGGACGGTGGCGTCAGTAACTTGAGTAATAATGTCCAAATCAAGCACATTTATTGAACCCTTTAATTTGTCTCCAAAGAAAATTACCGGGGTACCTTTTTTAATGCTAATTAGGGTTTCGATGGCCAAACCCTAATTCTCACACCGCATGCCAATGGCAACAAGTGCGCCCACACCTACCGCGCCAAGGCATGCCAACCATGCTAGCAGCACCCATGTAATGGAAAACCATGCCAGCCACACCTACCGCGCCCGTGCATGCTAACCATGATAGTTGCACCCTGTGCAATGGCAAACCATGCCGACCACACCCTCGCGCAGAGCATGCCAACCATGGGCACAGCCGCACCCACACCCGATGGCAAACCATGCCAGCCCATACCCTGGTCGCGCCAAGGCATGCCAACCATGCTACAGCCGCACTTTGTGCCAATGGCAAACCATGCCACCACACCTACCACGCCATGCCAAATGCACTTGCCATGGCCCCATGCCAGCCTAGCCGCGCCACTCCATCCGGCCTTCCCTCATGACTACCAAAACGAAAAGGTATACGACAATCAACTAGTGGTCTTCAATCCGGGAATAAATCCTAGCCGTCCGAGGTTACCAAACGACCTCGCCCAAAAAGCCCCAGCTTGGTCACGAACCTAGTTTGGTCAAGCTAAACCTTCGCCCCACATGCCAAGCCAACCACACCTA
>JAJJWW010017500.1:0-12516 GCA_023531295.1 Papaver armeniacum
GATATGCAATTGTTGATGGTGGATTTTCATTTAAGGTTAAAATTGTAAAAGCTGTAAAATTATGCGCTAACATCTTGCAAAAGATTTAAGCCATTAATAAGTGATGAATACTTCTTCACTTTACTAATTCACCTAGAATAGAGCATGTGGCAACAATCCCGCATGATTCGTGAATTAAATACACAAAATTCATCCAAGGTTGGAGCATGTAGCAACAATCCCATATACCCCGTGAATTTACATCATTATTAATTAATGCATGACAAACCTCGTATTTCCGTACTCACACGGTGCGACATGACGACTGAGTGTTGTTCTCAACAGAGCAACACGAATCTCCAAGCATTAATAATAAAACATGTACGAAATACCCATATAGGCTACAACTCTCGGTGTGTTATACTAGCCCGATTGAGCATGTTTGAACCTCGAACCGACCATATCACGTCTCAAAAACGATCACGACCATCCAACCTCACCAAAGCATGATTGGATGGCTTAGATTAAATCCATGACCCCAAGCGGTATTGGAATATTCACCACCAACCCAACGCGGCCCGCATGGCCTCCCCAAGAGGGAAGCAACGCTTACCGGTTCAATCCGACCAAAACAAAGATGGACGTGAAACCCTAAACTAGGGTTACGGACATTACATGTGTCGCAAATCGATCTCAACCATCCATCTTCGCAGCATAGATGGAGGGTGTAGATGTAGATTCAAAGGGCCGGAACATGTTAACACAAACACCGTGGGCCCGCCTACATACTCGACTCGATTGGTCGGGACCAACTATGGTTGGCCGTCATGATTCGTGCGCCCCAGACTAGGTATGACACACGGCCAAGCAAAACCCGATTAGGGTTTGTGTCACGATCACGAGCGTCCCTTTACTCCCGCCGGATGAAGGGTCGGGAATAGATTAAGGTGTCCTAAGTATCAACATGATCACTGCGGGCCCACCTATCTCCACACCCGATCGGCCAAGACAAAATTTGGTCAGTACACCCGATTCGCACGCCCAAACCAGCGTGGTCGCACCTCCTAATTGTAATCGATCTCGACCACCAACTTCTAGGACAAATCGAGGGCTTAGATCACGTTTTTACGAGGCAACGAAGCATGTGCGTGAACACCAGCCTACCACCCACACGCCGAATCAATCGCCCAAGACCGACCAAGCTTGGTCGTCCTGGAACGCGCGCCCAAATTTGGCATGATGCGCACTTTTGCGCACCCAGATTTGTTGCAAATCGATCTCAACCGCTCCTCTTTGCGGCCAAATTGAGTGGCCTAGATCGCACCTTTGTGAGACAAAGTGAGGTACGAACGTGTGCACCGGCATGCCGTCTACACGCATGCCCTGGCCGGCCCTTTCCAAACACCTCCCATGCTTGGTTTCGACCAAGTCAAGAGTGATGCCCGCGCACCTCTTCAAAAGCCCTAAAACTTCATCAACGGTCGCAGATGAGTGTCACAGATCATCTGGTCCGTCCAACTCTACCAGCTTGGTCAAGCAGCCCTGGTTAGGATTTAAGAGACCAGCAAGGCGTCACCACAATCACCGTCCACCACTCTTCCACATGGAGTGATCGGTCAAGTCAGGGCTTACCTGTATAGCCTCCAAACGATCACTCGAAGATGGCTGGAAATGATGCTATTTTAAGACGCTTAAATTAGTGACTTACTCCAGTAAGCCTTAAAAACCGTAATGCTTCATACATGTTGAATATACTCGATGCAGTACTTGCGTAGAATACATACGATACTTTATAAGTATCGACTTCCTAAGTAATTTAGTTATTTAGTCTAGCATTACATGCTACTTTCTGTGGGTCCCACGATCCACACACTCGAGACATCAATCATGTCACAAACTGGGGGATACATACTGGGGTATTGGTCTGGCGGTTTACAGCGTGCAGCGTGCAATGCGCCGTCACAAGAATGTGTCAGGAAGTCATGGACGGTTAGAGATGACAGGAGAAGTGGGCAAGACTGGTCGTGTAACACCAACACACAACTCCACTACTCCATCACTCCACTTCCTCCACTTCCCACGAGAGACGTGAATAAGGCTCAAATGACTTGTATAAATAGGTTCTCCTCCCTATTTCCAACAACAAGAACAAGTCCGCATAACAGAGGCAAGTGTTAATACCATCGTATTCAAACAAGGAATCGATAGCTTACATCTTGCAAGCCAGTTCAGCTTTCTGATACAAGTCATACATAGCCAACACCTTCACAATCTCAACACCTTCTTCGCTTCCCTCCCTAAGATCAACCCCATCTCCTTCACTTTGTGACCGAAGCAAGTCTGGAACGGCCATTTCTTGGTTTAGGCCAGAGTTGTACAGATTGATTTCTCGAATCACAAGCACTCACCGCTAGTGCATTTGTTTAGGTTTAGATTCATTCCTCATCCACACACCCCAAATTACCAAATCCTATAGAATAGTTTTCACCCATAAACAATTGGCGACCACAAAGCGGAGGTTAATCTCTCGGTTGTAAAGTCAATTTCTTCAAAATCCGATTCAATTTTATCAATTTCGAAAAGGGAGATCTTAGGACCAATTCAATCATCAATCCATTTCAAGATGGTAGAACTCAGGTCTGGATCAGCAATCAATTCTGATGGAGCTAGTGTGGATAACACTCCCGGTGTCGATGTACCTGTCAGTGGAGCTACCGTGGTCAATACATCTTATGGAGCCGTCACTTCTACCACCAGTGCCAGCGTAGCAGGAGATGTTCCAGTAAGTGTAACACCTCCCATCACCAGATCCAGAGCAGCCGGAGAAATCCGGCATCTCATCAAGTGTAACACCTCCGTAGTCACCGAGCAAAAACTTCCACTCCTTCATCGGGACGAGGAGCCCGAGGGACGAGAGGAGGACCATCCCCATTACCATTGCAGACTTGATGGAGAAGCGGGAAGTTCTTGCTAAGACTCAAACGGATATGGCCGCAACTCGAAAGAGGTACTCACTTTTCTTAAGACATTAATCGATCGATTGCCACAAGAGCCGCGAAAGCCCCCGGAGCAAAAAGGAACACATTCAACGCACCGGAGAAGGTACTTGACGACGCGGACCTCCATGGACCCGATCAAAGAAGCGACATCGGATATGAGCGGTCCTTTCATGGAGACTCCTACACTGGGGACTGATCCTCACAACGATCCTCCTCAAGTCAATAGTTTCACTATGAACCAGAGGCCGGTGGATCGAGAAGCGGTTTCTCTAGTGGAAATTTTATGCGAACTTTCACACCTCTCGAAGAATCAGCGCTCGGAGACGTTTTGCCTGCAATCAACCGCAGGAAGGTCACGACCGTGCCCTACATGTCACCGCACGCATCAAGGATTCGAGTTCAAGACGGCCTTTATCTACACAGAGCATCTTCGAATGTGATTACTCTCAAGACTCTCGGGACATCCAAGGTTCTCCTGTGAAAGGTCAGATTTTAAGCCTACCACAATGACATACTTCGAGGGAAACCAAACCAAAGACATACGGGGAGAAGCTCGCGGAAAGAATCGAGACAAGTTCGTTACGCCCCACTCCCCACGTGGGCGTCAATTCAGAAGAAGACCGCGTGCATCATTGAGGGCTAAAACCCACGATGCATCTTTGCCGACGAAGCATTCTTCTCCATCCTCGTGAAGCCACGACCCACGATCACACGAAGAGGGAACGAACTTTTGTGGCGAGTCGTGACTTAAAGGGAAAACGGTATACCCAAACCGCCATCATCAATTAGCAGGGGAGACTGTATCAGTCTCTCCACCCAATGGAATGCTACAACAAAGAACGAACCACAAGAACAAGTGCTAGATGCTCCACAACAGCTGCAAGATGGCACCAACTCCACAACTGATGAGATTGAAATCGTTGAGGAATCTCTTAGGCCTATCTTCATCAGCTCAACCTTGTGTATAGATAAACGCACGAAGCTTGTGGAACTTCTCAAAGAGTACCAGGACATATTCGCTTGGAGATATGAAGAAATGCCGTATTTAGATGAAAATTGGTCACCCATCATCTACATGTCATACCTGAATCCAAGTCGGTTAAACAACTTGTAGTTCGGACACGAGGAAAATGGATAGATCAGGGCTGCATAGACTTCGGAGACTTGAACAGTGTTTGCTCCAAAAATGATCCTCCTCTACCTAACATCGACATGTTAGTAGATGCAACCAGCGGACACGGCATGTTCTCCTCCATGGATGGATGTAGCGGCTACAACCAGATAAGGATGTACGAGCATGATGCAAGTAAGATAGCTTTTCAAACTCCTCTCGGAAATTTTTATCATACCATACTGCCATTTGGTTTAAAGAATGCCGGTGCAACGTATCAACGCTCTATGACGGCAATCTTCCACTGGAGCCGATACCTCAAGGGAGCAGACTCAAGAAGATAACGATGTCCACGCGTCATATCGAGCAAGATCCGGGCGAGTCACTCTATCGCAAGTGGTCGAACAAGATCCGGGCGAGTCACTTTATCGACAAAGTGGTACATGTCTATCATGCTATGTTGGAGAATCCCGCTTTTGGTCATCCTATGGAGCCTGTTGAACGCTCATCTACAACAACATATGCCCCGATAGAAAGAAACAGCTCTGCCGGTAATGAAGAGCCTCATAATGTTTGTAGGGGCATATATCTCACCAACAAGACGATACAACCTTGACTTCTTCGTAAGGGGTTCCTCAAGCAAGCAAGAGGAAAACCACCGAGATACAACATCCTCGCGCGTCCGTCAACTCCAACTCGAGTACCACATGCACGACTCCACAATGATGAAATAATGTCCAAGATATTCCATATCCGGCTCGACAACAACCACTACGAACAAACCATTAAACCACGCTTGGGGATCGAGGCTCAAGATGAAGTTCCTTCACCGTCGATCAAGGAATTCTTCAACATGAGAGAGATGGTCGGTCAAGAAGCATGGAATTCGCAATGGTAAATCGAATCAAGAGGGAAACACTTCAACGCTCCCTCTAGTAAGCCGCTTCAATGGTCTATTCAAGATCCGCCTCAACGCTCTCTCTCGGGACCCACATTCGCTTCAGAATCCTTCTTCAACACTCTCTCCAGGATCCACCTCAATGTTCGCACCAGAAACCACTTTAACATCCTCTCGAGCCGTTTCAACATTCAAGCTGCATCAATAATCTGCGCTCTGGTCAAGTTATCTTTGATGTACCCATTGCTCAACATAGTCTCATCCATCTTTCATGAGGGCCCAGCGGAGCATGAAAAACCTTGAAGTCGATAGGAGAAGGGTTATCTTGTGGAACGGATATTTTCATATAGTTGAAAGGGCACGGTGAACAACTCATCATCAATGTTCGGCATATCTTTGAAGTCGTCAACACCTCCCGACTTGGCACCGCATTATCCCCAGAAGACATCTCAACAGGAGTTCTTTTCTTCATTCTACAATAAAAGACATGAGTCATTACTTGTATAAAAACGCGTGAGATGTGTAGTCACACACGACAGAACACACATTCACGTTGGAGTACACAAGGCTGGTATTGGGTCCAAGTCCGGTATTGATCAAGTCACAAGTCCGGTATTGCTCGAGTCTCAAGTCCGGTGTTGATCAAGTCACAAGTCCGGTATTGCTCAAGTTTCAAGTCCGGTGTTGATCAAGTCACAAGTCCTAGATTGATCAAGTCACAAGTCCTAGATTGCTCAAGTTTCAAGTCCGGTGATTGCTCGAGTCTCAAGTCCGGTGTTGATCAAGTCACAAGTCCAGGTATTGCTCAAGTTTCAAGTCCTGTTGATCAAGTCACAAGTCCTAGTATTGCTCAAGTTTCAAGTCCGGGTATTGATCAAAGTCACAAGGTGGTATTCGAATAAAACAGCGCACGCAGCAGCCGGTCTTGCCGGTCGAAACACGTGGTCGACGTTCGGTCCAGCACGCGGCGGGTCCCACTTGATCCCAACCCCAGATTGGTCGAAGCAGACACAACCGTCCCCAATCAAAGCTCTCTCTCCAGAAAAAGGCGTTTCAGCTCCAACACTTCAATGCTCTCCCGGGCCTGCTCCAGAAGCTGCTTCAACGCTTTCTACAGGACCCATATTTACATTTGAGCACACAAGGTTCATTTTTTTTAAAAACAAGCTTGCTCACATCGGGTCCCACGTTCGAGCAATGCAAACAGCAAGGCCGGTGTTTGGTCAAAGCATCAAGTCCGGTGTTTAGTCAAGCTTAGCTGGTCGGTGTTTGGTCAAGTAACAAGATGACACTCGAGCAAGTACATCAACCGCATCTGGCCAAAGTAGGCACATGACATGGCCGATGTTTGAAACATGTACACGGTGGTCCCGCGTTTGATCGAATCATGCACATCTTCCCATGTTCGAATCAAGCATGCTTACATCGGGTCCCACGTTCGATCAAGCGCACGCAATGACCCACGATTAACCAAAACAGGCACATCAAGCCCACGTTCGATCAAGCGGGTGCATTAGCCCCACGAACGAAACAGGCGTAACAGTCCATCGAAGCAGGAAAGACCGACATCATGCTAGGGGAACACTCGCCTGGACGCCTCTTGAACGTGACATGCTCCAAGGACAGGGGATGACCCGCCTCTCCGGTAGCATCTAACTTTGTCTCATAAGCTTTGTCTTTAATGTCACCATCTCATGCCTACCCCGCAATGGTGTAACCATTACGTGCTAGGCAGGGGACTTAATGTTGATGGTGGATTTCTATTTAAGGTTAAAATTGTAAAAGCCAGAAAATTATGCGCTAACATCTTGCAAAAGATGAAGCCATTAATAAGTGATGAATACTTCTTCACTTTACTAATTCACCTAGTATAGAGCATGTGGCAACAATCCCAGTATTATGTGAATTAAATACACAAAATTCATCCAGTTGGAGCATGTAGCAACAATCCCATATACCCCGTGGAATTTACAAACATTATTAATTAATGCATGACCAGCCCTCGTATTTCCGTACTCATTACACGGTGCGGCATGACGATCGAGTGTTGTTCTCAGCAGAGCAACACGAATCTCCAAGCATTAATAATAAAACATGTACGAAATACCCATATAGGCTACAACTCTCTGTGTGTTATACTAGCCCGATTGAGCATGTTTGAACTCGAACCGACCATATCGGCCTCGTAAACGATCACGACCATCCAACCTCACCAAAGATGATTGGATGGCTTAGATTAAATCCATGACCCCAAGCGGGTATTGGAATATTCACCACCAACCCAACGCGGCCCGCATGGTCGGCCTCCCCAAGAGGGAAGCAATGCTTACATTCGTTCACCCAAAATAAAGATGGACGTGAAACCCTAAACTAGGGTTACGGACATTACATGTGTCGCAAATCAGTCTTAACCATCCATCTTCGCAGGCATAGATGGAGGGTGTAGATGTAGATTCAAAGGGCCCGGAACATGTTAACACAAACACCGTGGGCCCTCCTACATACCTGACTGATTGGTTAGGACCAACTATGGTTGGCCGTCTTGATTCGTGCGTCCCAAACTAGGTATGACACACTACCAAGAAACCCGATTAGGGTTTGTGTCACGATCACGAGCGTCCCTTTTCTCCCCGCTTCGGATGAAGGGTCCAGAATAGACTAAGCAGGTCCGGTAAGTATCAACATAATCACTGCGGGCCCACCTATCTCCACACCCGATCGGCCAAGACAAAATTTGGCTGTACACCTCGATTCGCACGCCCAAACCAGGCGTGGTCGCACCTCCTAATTGTAAACTGATCTCGACCACTCAACTTCTTCGGACAAATTGAGTGGCTTAGATCACGTTTCTATGAGGCAATGAAGTACATGCGTGAACACCAGCCTACCACCCATACGCCGAATCAATCGGCCAAGACCGACCAAGCTTGGTCGTCTTGGAACGCGCGCCCAAAATTGGCATGATGCGCGGCTTTTGCGGCACCAGATTTCTGTTGCAAATTGATCTCAACCGCTCCTCTTTGCCGGTCAAATTGAGTGGCCTAGATCGTACCTTTGTGAGACAGTGAGGTACGGACGTGTACACCGGCATGATGTTTACACGCATGCCCGTTCGGTCCTCCCATGCTTGGTTTCGACCAAGCTGAAGAGTGATGCCTGCGCACCTCTTCAAAAGCCCTAAAACTTCATCAACGGTCGCAGATGAGTGTCACAGATCATCTCGTCCGTGGTCCAACTCTACCAGCTTGGTCAAGCAGCCCTGGTTAGGAGTTAAGAGACCAGCAAGGCGTCACCACAATCACCGTCCACCACTCTTCCACATGGAGTGATCGGTCAAGTCGTGGCTTACCAGTATAGCCTCCAAACGATCACTCGAAGATGGCCGGACATGATGCTATTTTAAGACGCTTAAATTCGTGACTTACTCCCGGTAAGCCTTAAAAACAACAATGCTTCATACATGTTGAATATACTCGATACAAAAGACTCGTAGAATACACACGATACTTTACAAGTATCGACTTCCTAAGTAATTTAGTTATTTAGTCTAGCATTACATGCTACTTTCTCGTGGGTCCCACGATCCACACACTCGAGACATCAATCATGTCAAAAACGGGGATACATACGGGGTATTGGTCCAGCGGTTTACAACGTGCAGCGTGCAATGCGCCGTCACAAGAACGTGTCAAGAAGTCATGGACGGTTAGAGATGACAGGAGAAGTGGGAAAGACTGGTCGTGTAACACCAACACACAACTCCACTACTCCATCACTCCACTTCCTCCACTTCCCACGAGAGACGTGAATAAGGCTCAAATGACTTGTATAAATAGGTTCTCCTCCCTATTTCCAACAACAAGAACAAGTCCAGACAACATAGGCAAGTGTTGATACCATCGTATTCAAACACCGGAACTGATACCTTACATCCTGCAAGCCAGTTCAACTTTTTGATACAAGTCATACATAGCCAACACCTTCACAATCTCAACACCTTCTTCGCTTCCCTCCCTAAGATCAACCCCATCTCCTTCACTTTGTGACCGAAGCAAGTCTGGAACGACCATTTCTTGGTTTAGGCCAGAGTTGTACAGATTGATTTCTCGAATCACAAGCACTCACCGCACAGTGCATTTGTTTATGGTTTAGATTCATTCCTCATCCACACACCCCAAATTACCAAATCCGGCAGGAATAGTTTTCACCCATAAACAACAATTACTTAATCAAAACAAAAAAATAAAGAAAATTTGCAGAGAGAAGAAGATTAAGAGATGGATGAACCAAACCAACCTGATGTTGTTGAAAATCAATCACCAACATTAGAAAATGCAAAACAAGCAACTCATGCATTAACAAGTGAAGAGGCTGAGAAATTGATTTCTTATTTAGAACAAGAAATTCCAAATAAGAGGATTCAGGAAGAAGAAAATAGGAGACATGAAGAATTTGATAGGCAAAGGATTGAGAACGAAGAAGAGTACCAGTTTTGGATCATAAAATATGAGGCAAGATGTGTAAGGAAGAAGAGAGAAAGGCTAGAGAGATATGAACTTCGTTGGATTAAGACAAGAAGTGCCACAGAAAGTGAAAGTGATGAGGAAGGTGGAGAAGCAGTAAAACTTGATGAGGATGATAAGAAGAGTGAGGGATCTAATGATCCAGAAAAAGAGGCTAGAGAGAGACAAAGGCAAGAGAGATATGATGCAGAAATATATCTACTCTATTTGGCAGAGAAAGCTCAACCCAGGATATTTGCTCGTACTATGTCTGAACCCCTGAACGTGGATTCAGACGGTGAGGAGATACCAGGGATGGATGTAGATGGCAATCCTATTGCATAGGTTCAGCAAGAAGAAAATGAAGGATCAGAAGATTGTGAAGATGATGAAGATGATGAGGATGAAGGTTATGGTCCTGCAGCTTCTACCAGCACTGATAGCGGCGTAGACTTCTCCTATGAAGAAGAGGGCTTTAACATCGACGATGACGATGATCAGTGGTGATCATCTGAAGAGCATTGGGAAAATCTTTTGAGGAAGACTTAGGAGGATTGCATTCCTTGAAGTCTTCAGATCGTCTTCGTGAAAATTCACAAAGATTTTCCTAATGCTTGTAGTTGCTGGTGCTGTTGGAACTGAAGGAGAGATCTATTCTTTTGTAATACATGATACATCTTTTAATGCATGGTAAGTGTTTTTTTTTTTGGGTTTTTATTTCGGCACAAGGTTTGATCTTGTAAAGGTGTTGTTTTGGTGTTGACAAAGATCAAACTCGGTAGTAGTAGTAGTGGTATGTATTTTGCTGGTACTTGTTATGGAGGTTATGGGAATTTTGCTTATTGGACGACATCGGAGTTGGTTGTGCAGGTGTAAGTCGAACTGGAATTGGTAGTGTGTCTAGTTCTTTTGCTTATGGTTTGATTGTAAATGGAACTACTTAGTAATTAGTGGTCTGATCTGTAATGGTGATGGTGTTTGTAAATGTGGTTAATGAAATTGCAATTGTCTTTTTTCGGTTTCTCTTTGTGATTTCAACCGTGGTATGTTGAAACAAAATAAGCATTATTATCTATCCAGTCTAATTCACTTGATGGAGAGGCATATATACACCTAGTATGAATCTACAATCTGAGATGTTCATAATCACCAAAAAGATGTTCATAATCCTAAATCACCTACAGTCTGAATCTACAATCTGAGATGTTCATAAAGCATGCAATTGAGATGTTCATAATCACCAAAAGATTCTCAAATCAGGGTACAATTCACAACAACATAAAAATAAACCTAAAATCTGAAACATAGAGATGTTCATACTTCATAATCACCATAATAATAAATTGTACCACTCAATAAATATACACAAGTGTGCTGATTTTGTTTCGCTTATTGACCTATTTTGTTTGACCTTATGTTTGACCATTTTTTTATTTTAATTGTTGGTGAGGGACTTGAGATATGGATTATAGGCGTCTAATTAGAACTGACAATCAGTAGTCTAATCCTACAATCCTAAATGCAATATTTTTCTGCTCGGTCTCGCAAAATCCGCAAAATCCCACTTTCCATATATCACCTTGATTTTCGTTTGTTATATTCATGTTAAACATAACCCACCCACTATATTTAGATTTGTATACTAGATATGTATAAGGAAAGAAAAAAACAACACTATATTTAGCTAGATTTGGATCCTAGAAATAAGAAATTAGATACCTCGTTCGTAAGTAAAAGAAAGAAGGAATTGAGAGGATGAGTTCTAATGAGAAATGTGTTGTTCCTGCCAATGGTCTTATTAATAAGGGAATTTTTAAAAAATGCCCATGTGGGGAAAGGCAATTAAGAAAATGCTCCCGTTTTTTTCAATATTAATTTAATGCCCGTGCAGTTACTAATTCCGTTGGATTCCGTCAGGGCCCACCTGAACTGGTCTATCTCCTTGGAACTGGGTCAATATCTCCCTGGAAGATACGAGAAATTGACTGAAATTACTATGTTATCCACTAGCCATTTTATAAGTCGCATAACCTTAAAAACTTTGTCATCGTGCCTTCTTCTCCTCCTCCCCTGAACTCTTCGCATGAAAAGGTCTCTCACACAAATCACAACAATCAAAACCTATGATACCTTTGGATTTGGATCAAAATCTTTAAACACAAATCATCAACGAAAAATATTCATACCAATCGGTACACAGTCAAAATTGCAACATTATTTTGGTTCAAAAAATCAGAATCAATTTAGGGTAAACTAGGTTTTAAGATTGTGGTGCTATTTTAATTGGTTATCGAAGATATAGTGGTTTTGGTTCTGGTAGTTATGGTGGTGGTGGAGGAGATCGGATGGTTGGAGATGGAGATTGTGATGGTGATTAGAATTTGGGGTTTTATTGTATATATCTGTTTCTTTTTTTTTGTTAATTCACGAATTGGGCAGCTATAATTTTACATGAATTGATGATCCATCATTTTTAATGATCCAATTTTTGTTTTGATTCTTTTTTTTTTTTTTGGCAAATTAGATTCTAGTGAAGTCTCAAAATCCAGTTGTATATGATAATGGTGTCGCAGGTATTCTTCTGTCTTTGCATCGTGTGGTCGTGTAAGCTTTTGTGTTATGGAAAATTAATTAATCCGTTCACATGTGAAAGACATCGTTTTTGTGAATGCTATGGCGTATTCGATGTAATTCCTGAGAGAAAGGTTAGTTAGTTGATGGTGTGAACTGTAAAGGTTTATGTGGGCATTAAGCTTCTGTATTAGATGAATCACGAGTTAGCGAGTTAGCTCGACTATTTACACTGCACCGAGTCACGATGCTTAAACCGACATAGTTGGCCGATTCAAGGGCTTCATTGTCTTTTTACGTGGTTGATTTAATGGCACTTACATGCTAACGGCAGTTAGCCGTTTTATTGAAAAAACGGGACGGAAAAGTCAAACAGTGGGCATTTAATATATTATGAAAAAAACGTGGGCATTTTATTAAATGCATTTGCCCACATGGGCATTTTATTAAAAGCCC